>CAJQZP010000001.1:3532500-3982500 GCA_907164705.1 Parnassius apollo
TCCGTGAAGATCATTTTGATGTGAATATATTTAACTATCGTTTAATAAAAAACTAACATCATAAGTTGGAGGGTATCGCAAGTCAAATTTTGTAATAAATTACGTTAACTTAGATATTATAACTAATGATTGAAATTACAGATAAACTAAAATATGATAGCTATTAAACTATGTTTTATCAAAATACACTCACAGCTGGTGTTGTGTTTATGTATAAACAAAAGTTGGTAATAGGTACTTACATTGATGTTTTAACATTCCTCAACCCAGCAGAACAAAAATTGCGATTGCATGCAAAAAAATTTGCCACCATCAATTTATTTATCCCTGGTAGATTAGTACTTTCTGCTTTTACGAATTCGGCTTCCATGATGCCTTTTCAATAAAATTCGTAATAAAACTCAATAATCGTAATAATAACTTGAAAATTTTCGAAATAACACAGCACGTTAGCTAGTTCTCTTAATCGGTGATACAGAACACTAATATCCTTAGGCTGGATCAGTGACTTCACGACATGACTAATAAGGCGGACACCGTTTTACAGATTTAAGGCACAGACGAAAAAAGATATTCTTAAAATTGAAATATATTTATTATGCAATTTTATAAACAGAAATCAATATTTCTCGTTTACTTTTTACAATATCTATCATAAATATATATTTTTTGATTTTACATGGTTTAAAATACCCTATTGTTTGTAGTTTATTGTAGTTTTCTTTAATAGGAAAGGGGGCAAACGAGCATACGGCTCACCTGATGGTAAGTGATTCCCGCCGCTCATGAATAGCTGCAACACCAGGGGGATTGCAGATGCGTTGCCGACCTTTTAAAAAGGAGTAGACTCTTTTCTTGAAGATCACTAAGTCGTAACGGTCCGGAAAAATGTCTGGTGGTAGTTGATTCCACAAGGAAGTTGTGCGAGGAAGAAAACTTCTTTTAAATCGCTTAGTGGTGGACCGCCAGTCATCCAGATGGTATGGATGGTATCGCGAGTTTTGTCGCGATGTGCGATGGTGAAACTGTGCGTCTGGAATTATTAGTCCGAACAATTCCTCAGAGCACTCCCACTTACATTTATTATCATCGTTTGTAAGTAAAAATGAATTAAAAAAATCCAGTTTTTCCTAAAGCATAATGGAAGTTCCCTTCTCCTCGTATTGTAATATCGCTGGCTGCGCTTTTTCGCTGGAAGGCTAATGATGATTTTATGTTTATAAGTATTTTCAGGATTTTGTAATTTTATTCCTTATTATTTTACTTGATAAGTGTAGATAAATTATAATTATGTCAAGTAAGCAAAGCAAGGAGTGGTTTCAAGAGAAAAATTTTCGGCAATAGGTACGAAATTTAAAGTGAAAATAAATATTTCAACACAAACATGCAGCTCTAAATACATTCACGTCTAATCTAGCACGTTCGCTTGTTAGGAATTGTTGGAAAACATAACTAGAAACAATGTTTAATATTTGTTTGTGTGTTTTGGTTAATTTAATTCAACCTAGGACTGTGGATTGTATAGGTATGTTAGTTTTAAACCAAAGACTGTCTGAAATTGATTTTAATTAAGGTAAACAAAATTCAAAGTATGATTGTAGTACAAAAAAAAGATAACTACGGAAGTAGTCATATGATTGCAGTGTAAAAGAATCTTTTACTATACATATTACATAATAATCTGCTAAAAATGTCACCATATTTCGTGGCATCCGATAGAAGGCAACGTCACTCACTATCAAGGAAACAAAATGTCACTATTAAGGAAAAAAATCATTCATAATCCTTCTAGCCCGTCACAAGTCCAAAGCTGAATATAGGCACCCCAACAAAGCCAGAAAGCACGGTCCTGAGCCGCCTACTCTGTCGACTTCCTGTATATCTTTCCAGGTCATCACTCCAACTAGTGGAGGGCCGTCTTTGCACGCATTTGAAGTCCGCAAACACGCATTGAGGCAGCACGGTGGACGTTTCCTTGCCCTACAACCCTTTCAGAAAATAGGAAGAGGCCTGTGCCAAGGAGTGGGACCTATATCATAGTAAAAACGGAAATGTGAGCTGTAACTTTATTTTAATTGCCTTTTAGAATCGATATACGAATGTCGAAGAGCCGTGGTAGCTCAGATGGTTAACGCTCGCTGTAAATATAACAGAACCCGAGTAATCCGTGTTCGATCCCCGCCGGTGCCAATGAAATTGTTAATTGAAATTTTAAGTGCTAATTTACTACGTGCTCGGCGGTGAAGGAAAACATCGTGAAGAAAAAAAAAAGGAAAAAAAATATTTCGAAGACATGTGAAGTTCGCAAACACGCATTGTGGCAGCGCGGTGGACACTTCCTTGCCCTAAAACCCTCTCAAAAATGAGGGGGGCCTGTGCCCAGCTGTGGGACATATATAGGCTGTAACTTTACTTTTTTTATACGAATGTCACTGCTATTGCAACTTCCTTAATAGGTGCGACAATATTTTAATAGTAATGGTTTCTCATTTTTTGGTAGGTTTTAACGGAGTAAGTAAGTGTAAGATACAGAGGCTTACTTTGGGTAGTGAATATTGTATTTGATAAGAATTGTGTACAATATAACCAAGGTTAAGCAATTGGTTTTTCTAATATTTGCTTTAAGTGGTTTTTTACTCCTAAGATATACCACTATCATATATCTCTTTTTTTAAACATGAAATATTTGGGATATTTCAGTCGACATATTAAGCAACCGGATTTTAATAACTGAAAGCAACTTTATTATTAGAATATGAAATTTATGAAATATTTCAATATTAATTACAAATTGCGCTACTGCATAGTTATTAAATGTCAATTTCGTATTATTTCCAACAACACGAAAGTCAAACTATTTCGCAATATTCCAAGCATTCAAAGGAATTACGTTGCAGCAGTAAAATCATAAAACAAAAGTTTTTCATTTTGAGAATTCCCTTGAAGCTTTGCTACATACGGTGGTGTAAAATATTTATAGTCAAAACATTACAACAACTATTTTAGTTGATTTATAATAAATTATTTTATTGAATAGAATATGGAATTGCCGATAAAGCCCGAGAGATGGTTTGGGATGCCAATAATACTATTCTTCCTCTTCGTTCTTCTTCAAAGATGGTAACCTAATAAATAGGTCAGATATAGAATTTTTCAAGCGGCAACAGCTACTTTCCATGTTGAGAAGATGTGTTGGTGAGTGCAGAGCTAATATAATCTGTGTTAGTAACTACTCTTCTTCACCATTATATTACTTGTGACTTTTACGAACACATAAACCGCCCATTGATGGTCGCTAGAGTTTTATTCATCAATTACTAAAGCGCACTATTTGCAATAGAGGTCATAATTTAGAGAAAAGCAAAAATGCTATTAAATTATCGTAATTATAAAGTTTAAGTTTAAAAAGTTTCATCCCTCTTCTAATTAACATTTGCCATGTGATTGATTCGTAAGAAAATGAATAAGAGGTGACAACGGAAAATGCTGCAAAACCCCCCAATACTTCCAAAAGATCGCGGTTTTTTTTATTTCAGTCTTCTGCACAGGTCAGATTTAGAGTGTACACCTGTATTCGTAAGCGTGTACACTCGGAGTCCGCTGGGACGGCAACCCAATATGTCCGGATTGACATCAGGCGCGGGGTCGACGGCTTTACGTGCTTTCCGCGGCACCGGAATAAAGAGCCATCAATTTCCTCACACCGGAGAGCTTCTGAGAATTCTTGTCAGAAAAACCCAACCGAGCAATGGTCGCACTTTCGATTACTAGTCCAACGTGCCGGTCAAAACCAAGTACTCACGCCGCAAGTAATAAACCCAGACTTTCGACGGGGAGCAGCTTCAAAAGTAGGTACGAGACGTCTAATACCGCTATCACAAATCCAAGAAGTCCTAGGTCAGCAGTAACCTTATATGGATTCTTACAGGAAAAAAAGAGAAAAGTTTACGACCACGACTTATATTTTATAGGTGCGAATGAATGAAAAAATAAAAAGTGTGAATGAAAATATTGAACGTTACAAATTTCAGACAGAATTCATCAAATACGCAACGATTTGTTTTTATCTTTTTGTTTGCTTCAATAAAGCATCGATAACTGTCGCGGTCTGAAAAGCAATTTAAACGAATACTTTTTATTACGTTAAATAATATTACGAAAATATTGTTTTATATTCGTTGCGAAACTTTTTTTAGAATATATGTAGGAAATAATCTGTTTATCTATCTATATAAAACACAAAAAATGTTTCTACCTACGTCCGTTGTAGACTGAAAACATCCAACCGATGTGACTTTAACCGGTTTCATAAAAAGACAATAATGCGATTGTTTTAAATTACTAAAACAATGCATTATGTAATATATAAAAAAGTTAATAAATAAACCGAAATTTCCTTTTTTGTCCAAAAAATAAGAAAAAGTAATTCTTTTTTAGCCTATTAGGTTTAAAACCACTAAAATAATGCATTAAGTTATATATAAGAAAGTTAAGAAATAAACGAAATTTCCTTTTTTATCCAAAATATAAGAAAAAGTAATTCTTTTTTTAGCCTAATGCATGCAATCTATATAGAAAAGTAAATAAATAAATTAAATTTCTTTTTTGTCCCAACAAATAAAATGTATGATTTTTTTTAGCCTATTAGCACACGCCAGAAATCCGCTAGTATTCAACATTGTAAAACAACAAATATATTATATATATCTATATATCCACTACCAATAAAATAACTGTTTGTGCTATCTACCACAATTCTTAAAAAATCCAGAATAACTGTTGTTTTATCGAAATTTTATACGAAACTTAATGAAACTTATTTTATTCACTAAATTTTTTGAAGACTTTTACTTTTAACCAACTTTAACTTAACGTGGTGTAAAAAAAAGTATGAACACTAGTATGCCAAGTTTTTTTTAAAAATTGGCGCAACTAACCAACATTCCAAAATGGTATAATACTCTAGGAAAACAAGTTATAAAAATATGGGCCTATTATTTCTAAACAGGGGCCAAATTCCTTAATTGTAATTGTCAGTAATCACTTTTAGTACATGCCCAAAATGGGTTCTTGTTACAATTTCTAGGAATTTGAATGGGGCATACATACCTTAGATGTTAGAGAAAGACAGATAGATAGAGATATTTACGTTAAAAAGAGACAACAACAGGGCAGGTAGAGAAGCTGTTATTATTCTCAGCAAGTCAGTTCAGTACGCTCTGCTCCTTTGTTTACTGTGTACCGTTCCCAATTCAACTTACGTGGCTGTCGTACATCCTATCGACTTTTGGCTTGGCTTTTTGGACTGGAATCGACCTGCAAACTTAACTGACCTGGCATTATTTGGACTGGAAGTGATCTGCAAACTGAACTTACCTGGCATTATCTTGGACTACGATTGTTTGTTTTGTGATTTAGGACGCATTTTGGACTGTTTGGCGTTTAACATGCCGCAACCGTACACACCACAGGAATACGCTAATATGCATTTAATCTATGGAGAATGCCGATGTAATGCCAACGCTGCTAGCAGACTGTATCGAGAAAGATACCCAAATGCTCAAAGATATCCTGATTATCGAGTGTTTATTAATGTGCATCAAGCGTTTTCGGAGGGTCGTATGCCATCCAATAGGAGAAGCGCTGGAAGACCTAGATTGGATCGTGATGAAGAAGTTCTCAATGAGATAGAAAATGATTCGACTACTTCGGTACGTGCCATAGAAGAAGCTACAGGAATCCCGAAAAGTTCTGCACATCGAATATTAAAACGTCACAAAGTTCACCCATATCACTACAGGCGTGTGCAGACGTTATTACCGCGGGACTATCCGCTACGAGTCACATTTTGCCGTGTGATGCTGCAAAGGCACAGTGAGATCCCCAATTTCTAGACAAAATTCTATGGTCGGATAAAACAACATGCAAGAAAGATGAGACAAGACAAATCCTAGTATCAATTCAAGGTTAACCTATAGACCGGCATATTAAATGGAAAAGTAATTGGGCCCTTTGAGTTACAAGGAAACTTAGATGGAAATAGTTATTTAAACTTTTTACAAAATAACTTGCAAGAATTGTTAGACGACGTGCCCTTAAGTGATCTCCAAAACATGTGGTTCCAAAATTATGGTTGCCCAGCACATTATGCCCGTCCTGTGCGAGAATATTTAAATCAAGAGTATCCAGGGCATTGGATCGGGTGACTTGGTCCTATCTTATGGCCACCCCGTTCACCCGATTTGAACCCCCTGGACTTCTTCTATTAGGGTTGTCTTAAAAACAGGGTCTACTCAAAACCCATTGCGACATTGGACGAGCTTCGTCGAAATATCACTCAGGCTGCTGATTACATTAATAGCAGAAGATATGCAAGACAAATAAAACGATCATTTTTAAGGCGATGTCGTGCATGTATTAATGCTGGTGGCAAACAGTTCGAACATTTGCTATAATGTTAATAACTTAATAAATTACACGTGAAACTGTTTGTACCATTTGCTTTGAAATATTAAACATTTTTCAAGAATTAATACATACTTTTAATCCACCCGAACGTCATTTGGCCCTGTTAAGAAATAATAGGCCCATATTTTTTATAACTTGTTTTCCTAGAGTATTATACCATTTTGGAATGTTGGTTAGTTGCGTCAATTTTTAAAAAAAACTTGCCATACTAGTGTTCACACTTTTTTTACACCACGATAAGTTAAAGTTGGTTAAAAGTAAAAATCTTCAAAAAATTTAGGGAATAAAATAAATTTTATTAATTTTCGTGATAAAACAAGAGTTATTCTGGATTTTTTAAGAATTGTAGTAGATAGCAGTGCTATTCAGGTTGCCTATAAAAAAAAAAGAAACAAATATTAAAAAATTTTGGTCATGGTAGTAAAAAATATCATAAACGGTCTCAATTTCTGAAGAATTTCATTTTTTTATATAACTTAAAATATAATTGGGATATATTTTTTTCTTTTTTTCCCCGATTAGTCCGGGGCAGGTCTATCCTCCGGTGTTGGCTTATCGTTGAATTTTGGGACATGTTGTATATATAATGTGTATCCGTATATATTTATAAGTATATACAGATACAATATATATATATAAACAACATGTAAAATAATTATTATATTACCTATATTAAAAACGATTCCTATCATTTTAATATAGGTAATTTTTTATCCCAAAAGTAATTAAAACTACGTAAATTACGGTCACACTAAATCTGTACAGTCAAAACAAATTGAAATGGACCGTAACTAAGACTTTTAAGAGTGCAGTTTTATTGGTATTATTACTAATTCTGTCATTCAATAAAAATAAAGAAAAATAAACTTTATTTCAAGCACGTTAAAGTCTTTGCGTTCGTGGATTTGTACTGTGACCACAACATTCTTCCGGAAATAGTATAATTAATTTAATAAATAATCAATGCATAAAAAATTTAACTAAAAATCCAGTGTATGTATTATGATTATAACATAATATACTAATTGGGGTGTCTGAGAGTGTGCGTTAATTACGTTACATATTGTATATAAATATAATTTGTAGCTGTATATATTTATAAAGATACAAATTAAAGTTTCGCAGACGCTTTGTTTCGTTGTCTTTTTTTATAGAATAACGAGTACATAGTTCATCTGATGATAAGTGGATGCTGTAGCTCGTATACGCTTGGTTCGTTGAGCGTCCGTCGCAACACTGTCATAACAACAGGCTAAGTAACGGTCTAAATATTAATTTTCTTAGCCATACCATTTACGAAGCTGTAATTAATACGATATGGCGAACGGACAATATAAAATAATTAAGATATTCCTTGTATACATAGATATAATAATGAATGTTTTTAATATTTCTATGCTTGTATGACAGGGACTCTCTAAAAAGTTGGACATCCTGTTTAACTCTAAAAATTTAGAATAACGAAACGAATATCAAAATGAAATATAAATTAAAAATATTGCAGAACGACTGTTTTTCTTTGTTAAAACGCAGGCTACGTTGTTCAGTTACCAAACAAACTTATTTTATATTAGAAAGCGTACACAATATAATTGAATTCGGCGAATGGAAAATTTCATCATATTTGTATTACTTTTTGCTTTATGAAAAGAGAAGAGAGAGAAAGCCAAAGAGAAGAGCATAGATTTAAAGCACTCTGAAAATTATTAATAACTTCACAGTACGAGTACCATAGTGTTGTTTTTTTACAAAAGGAAAAAATATCTATTGATTTTGTTAAATGCAAACCTAATTATTATTTAATGCTTCAACTAATTGTGTATCGTGTTAGCTCAATGACTATGGTTCATAAAAGATAGCTTGATCTCTGCGACAGCTGTCAGTAAAATCACGCCTATGAAGTCTTGAATTTCGTAGTAGTACAGACAGTACCTGTCAATGTCGTACTTTATGGGCATGCCGACCTAATTAGGTCGGCATGCCCATAAAGTATGACATTGACAGGTACTGTCTACTACTAAGAAATTCAGGACTTCATAGGCGTGATTTTACTGACAGCTGTCGCAGAGATCAAGCTATCTTTTATGAACTATAGGCATCTATTTAAAGTAGTGTAAGACTACAAGTGTAGTGTCTAGATCTTTCGATCCCTAATGTCTAGGCCACTGTAATTTTAAATAAAATGTTACTCTGGATATTTCATATATTTTAATATCAAATGAAATAAATATCGTTTCTTAAAATACTGACTTTTGTACAGTAACGGGGAGTCCAGGGGCTAGGGGGCTCTAGCCTGATCCACCCCTGACAAATCTCAAATTTAACTTCATATCCTTCTTTCTTACAACTATCTAAAACTACATACAGTACAATTTTTATATTTTCTAATTTCAGATTTATTAAAGGTGTTTACGTGTCGAGTTATAAGCTCGGTCCACGGCGCGCCGTGGCCGTGGTACTAGCTTGAGATACGAGTGTACCTATCAAATTTGTAACTTTTTATTAGGTTAAAGTTCTTTCATTATTCGTTTAGCGTGGAAAGGGTAGCAGTGAACTGGACCACTGGACTCTGGGCACTTTTTTCTCTCGGCCTGCCCTAAAAGGACAGTGTGAAGTAATAAGTTAGATGAGAATAATATTGTAACATTAAGCTTTGTTCTATACTATAACTAATAAATTAATAAAAAAAACAGCCAATAAGCTTTGGAAATAATTAGTAACACTTTTAAAATAAACTTCATAAAAACTAACTACATTACGCCATACTAAAATCGACTAAAATATATACTATAATATCAACTGTTAAAATGCCGTCGATAAAGCTGCGTCCTTTTGACTCTTTATTATTTGATTTACTGATGAAGAGATTTCGTATCGTATAGCCTTCTATGCAAATAAGGCTGTAGTTTTTGAGTTATAAGAAAGTGGCCAGATGACCGACCATATTACCCTCCCGTATTTAATGTAAATAATGCAATATAGTTTGACATGTGCTTTGCTCCTCCAAGCGAAAATGTCCCACTGGAAGGAAAAGAAACAGTGGGATATTCCGTTGGTACGGAGTGTGCAGAAAGGTTTGTTTAATAATTTCCATAGTATCCAAGATTTTATGGAATATTAAGCTGAAGTAGCAATGGGCCGGCAATACAACTTGAAGAACCGCCAACCGATAGGGAAAAATAGGTTGTGTGTGTGGCAGCCTCGTACCGGCAAGAGAAATGTAAAGCATTCCCTCACTAGATGGAGTGACGACCTGGTAAGACATGCATGAAGTCGATGGGTACAGGTGGCTGAGGGCCGTGCTTTGTGGCATTCCTCGGGGGAGGCCAACGTTCAGCAGTGGACTTGTAAAAGGCTGAAATGACCAAGATCTGGCCTGCCTTCTAGCTGTTTTGACTAAGAAATCTAGCCCCTAGTTAGTAACATGCCTTCCCATCAAGTGACATTGCCACATTACTTGATAGAGAAAATCGAGATGTCTCGAACCCTTGACGCCGCTGTCCTTCGCTAGTCTAGATATTTTAACTCTGGCTACGAGATGGTAATACCGCAATTCACCGAAAACCATGAGATCACCATCTATTGATCATTTGATCTACCTCCATAATATAAAGTATTTATCGGTAGTTATGTCTAATGGTAAAGTGGAACTTGTCTATGTGTTTTAAATCTCATAGCAGGTTAACCCCTTAATATTTGCAATCCCTGTAAAGTAGTTCCAAAAATAAGTTTAGTTGCTGGAAAGTTGTGGATTTGCTAATTGTATGACTCTCTGCTTTGAGTGCAACTCGTAGTTTTTGTTTGCCGTTGTTACAGAGTCGGAACGAAGGTCAGTCGTAGGTTCATGCACCGCTTGCTTTTATCAATTTTTATTGTAGAGCTCCAGCTTCTCTTCGTTCAAGCTAATAAAATCATGTCTTCGTGCGACAATCACGAAAGACAGGTTGAAGGTGTTGGCTTTTTTTTTTTATAGGATAGGGTGACAAACGAGCACACAGTCCACCTGATGGTAAGTGGTTGCTGCGGCCCATAGACATCTACATCTATCCTCCATTACAAATCAAAATGCAGATGCGTTGTCACCCGTGAGGACTGAGATGGAATGCCTCATTTCCAGTAAAAAGGGTCTCCGGTTACGATACGACCATACGAAATACAGCAGCATTAAGCTACTATTTCACGCTGGTATTCTGTCGCTGTCATGTATATTCACCAAGATATATCTAGTTACGATATATCAGACTACAACATGTCCAATTCATTAAATAATTAAGTAGTCAAAAGTCGTCCGAGGAGACTCGATATAAGTTTTATGAGAAAAAATGTGTGCTTTTTTAGTGTTTTAGTTTTTCTTGACATCATAGACACAGACAACACATTGATGCAGATCAAGCCCCTCCCAAACTAAAACCCTGGATCCACAATTACTTTTGTCTTCCGCTTACAGTATAAATGAGCAAGCATGTTTGCTTATAAAAAATCACGTTTTTCTAAAGCAGAACCAATCAAAACGTTTAAGTACTGAAATGTTTTATTTAACTTGTTTATTTACACCAATTTAATCACAGTTACATCAAAATGATTTTTTGAAAGTAATTTTCATTTAAAAACCAAAATCTTTAATTTTTCACCATTATTTTTATTAATTTTCAATACGCTCTAGTTTTTATGTATTGAATTTTATGTACACAATTGCAATTAAATGGGTATTCCCTCCTCTTACTCGAATGACAGCCTGCATTCGCCGTTTTAATGACCTTATCAAGATTTTGATGGTCTCTTGAGGGATTCGGTTCCATTCTTCCCTAATGGCGGTTTCAAGGTCTCCTAATGTTGTAGGGACTGGATTACGGGCTCTAACCTTTTGTTTTAGGTTGTCCCACATGTGCTCTATAGGGTTAAGATCAGGGGACTTCTTGCTGGCCACGACATAACCCGAATGCCGACCTCTTCAAGGTAATCGGTTGTGATGCGCGCTACGTGTGGTCGTGCATTATCATGCATTAATTCTAAGGTCCTTCCAATGTAGCCGGCGTATGGCACCACATGGTCTTCTAAGATCTCTGTGATGTAGCGTGCTGTAATTAAAGCACCTCTTCGTATGAAAACCAGCTCAGTGCGTCCAGTCAAAGATATCCCACCCAAAACATTACAGAGCCTCCACTATAACTGACAGTTTCTCTTATGCAACACTGGGTATAACGTTCACCTGGTCGTCGCATGACATTACGGCGTCCGTCAGAACCGTATAAAGTCATTCGACTCTCATCACTAAAAAGAACTGACTCCCATTGGCCTATAGTCCAGTTTATGTGGTTACGCGTAAATTGAAGTCTGGCTTGTCGATGAGCTGTGGTAAATTGTGGTCCTGTTGCTGGCTTGTGAGGTCTTAAATTCTGCTCACGAAGTCTCCTTCTCACAGTACTATCGCTTATAGCTACACCTAGATTTTCACGTAAGCGTCGCTGAAGATCAACTCTAAAAACCAGATAGGTGCCGATTTCGTAGAGCTGATACCACTATAAATCGGTCATCCCTTTGAGTTGTCACCCTATGTCTTCCAGATCCAGATCTTCTTTGGTACTGCCCAGTCTCCAGAAACCTTTGATAAACTCGTCGCACTGCAGAACGGCTCAGATTTGACCTCCTGGCCACGACACGTTGACTTAAGCCTTGTTGCAGCAAAGCCACAACTTGGGCCGCCTCAGCTTCAGTAGTGTCCATTATTTTTAGACAAAGTAATCAAAGCTACAGCCTCAGTAAATAAACTTAACGTTATTAACGAGAAATCCCTACAAAAGTCTGTGTCGGACTGAAATAACGGTTCGAATTTGTTCTAACGTAAAACAACGAAATCAGCACTCAACAGTATTTCCGTATAAAAATTGTAAAGTACCTTCAAGTGCAATTTACACAAACAAGGTGTCAAACATCATATCCGACCCTCAAAATAAAAAACAAATGTATGAAACAGCTTTTAAGTGAAACAATCGATAAATATCAAAAAAACAAAAAATGTGTGGGTCGATATTTATGATGACCAGTATATATATATTGACTTTACAAACAGACACTTTTACAGTTAACAGTCATTATATTTATTTGTATAGATTAATTAAAAAATTCATGTATAATATCTTTGGATAATAATACGTTTTAGAAGCTTTTCCTCTAACACCTCAGTCACTTCATTCACTAAGGAGAACAATTTTAAATAGCATTCTTAATATTTAACTCTTGAATAAACTAATGTAAAATTTTGCTCTTCATTCTCATTCCATGTATCAATGTTTATGTAATGTGTATGTAATAAATAATCCAAAATATAACTATTAGGGTGACTTGTAAGGCTAGTACTATCATCTAGACCGAGATTAACTCAGAAATATCTACAATATAATAATAATAACATACAAATTTTGAAAATTATTGCAAATGTAGGTACATTATAAGAGATGATTTATCCAGGATATAAAATTACGTCTATTCAAGAATGAAATTACTTTTGATAATTTCCTGGACATATTACAGAATTTATAAATTATCTACTTATTATTATTTAAAAAGAGAAAGTTTAATTCGGTTTAAGTGCAATACGTAATATGATTTTTGTTTAAGTTTCTGGTTATTCAAATTTAATCATAATATTAAAATATATAATTATAAACAATAATACATACAAGACTTTCTGTTGCTTACTTAGGGTAAAAAGGCGAAACAATATTGTAAAAATATAAAGCTAAATGAACACGCGTTTCCGAGTATCTACTCCAGGGTGGATAAACGAAATAAACCCCAATAACGACTAAAAATAAAACTCCGGTTGACAACCCGCTTGCCAACGTGGCAACTATGGCAAGTATCCCCCTATGAGGCAATTCATGGGGGAAGTCCATGTTCAGCAGTGGACATTAATAGGCCGATAAACCGACAAAATCTTTTCTGATGTTTAGTAGTGATGGAAGGTGGTGGTTATTAAGTTAGACTCGTTAGCGCCTCGATTGCCTAAAACGTAATATCCACCAACCGTTTAGAAAATTATGATAGATGTAAAAGTAAATTGTGTAGAAATATATCTTCTTTATCAACAGCCTATAAAAACCTACCGCTGGACGTAAACTCTGATGATATAATTATTAATTTGTGCATTTCATTTATTTTAATTGCGGGTAAAATCAGCTTTTAATTTTATCTTTTTACCTATTTATATATTTAGCCAGTGCTTGATTTCTGTGTCTGCTACTAAAACTTAGCTTAGGCCTATGTTGGTTTGAATTGCGAAGGCCACTAAAAAGGTCGCCGCGTGTGCTTCAAGGTTCTGGTAGAACTTCATAGCTGCTATTTTCTGTAGCTTTACTTGCGTGATCTTCTGTTTAAAAACATCATTGGTGGCAAAATTATCGAAACAGACCACTGTTTTAACGTGGTACAGCCGTCCTGCAGCTATATTATGGTTGTAGCACAAATGAGTCGGCTTGACGGGGAAGGGCTACGTTCAACCAGAATATTAGCATGATGCTCCTTGTCCAGACCAGAGGTGAATGACCAGAGGTCCTTTTACAGGTAACGAGATATTCCGTCTAAGTCTTCAGAGGTAACAACACGTCTACATTTTGATTCGCAATAACTTACTATCTGGGGGATTTTGCGATCATTCGTCACCCTTAACTTAGTTATATTTCGCAAGATTTCGGTAGCTCATTTGATTACATTTATGCAGCAGTAAACAATTTTAAATATGCGTAACTTGCCACGAGTAAATTGTTTAATATAGTTAACAATAAGTACAGTGTAATATTAGGCACTGATTGTCCTACCGTTGATGCTAAGTTTAATTCGAGTCCAATTTAAAAAAAACTGATTTGAAAAGTCACAGTACATTCACAACCATGTAAATCTGTGTGAAACATGCAAATACATATACAAATTTGAAGAAACAAAATACTTAAATCATCAAAACACTTCATTTAAAACTAGAGTGAATATTTATTTAAATCACACGTAGTAAGTGGTAATGAATACTCAATGATCACTGTTAATTTCCTACCTACTACGTTATTGTTACAAATAGAGTAAATAGGATATGAAATCGATATCAATGCACAGATAATTGTTGTAAATTGGCAAACAATACAATAAATCCGTGTGTATTTGATAATATGTTCTATGATTTTTACTTTTATGTGAATTTTTTGTCAGACTTTATGAAGAACCACATTACACACCTACATACTTACTTACTTACTCACAATGTATATTATTTTGTTATTTCCTTTTTGGAAAGATCAAATTCATAATTAAACCAGGTAATAATTATAAAAATTATAACGCCCTCATTATTGAACAAAAATATTTTTATAGGGATATAGGATCTCTCAGCTTTATTTCTATTTACCGATCGTACTAGTAAAGAAAATAATCGTCTATTATGCATTTTTTAATCATTGAACATAAAGTTGATACTGATGAAGCATGTCATTTTATGAGACGGCATCAACAACTTCCTAGAGTCATGTGGATGCAAGTTTTGTAAAATTTAAAGAAAATATAATTTCGCAACAAATAATAAACACGATTACGAATTTGACACCTCGACCAAATTTATGATTAGCCTCGCATCTATGATGTTTCGTGAATGACTAAACTAACAATTATTTTTGTTAAACGTTGTATTCGTAGGTTTTACCAGCTTTATAACATTTAATTAAATACTGGCGTTAAATCTAAAATAGCAAGCTTTTAGAACACTTAGTTCATTAAACAATAGGGTTACGACATCTACTCCATCGGTTTCTAAAAGTTTTGTTACCGTAGGCTAAATGTTCCGTGCATTTAATAAATTAACTTACATTTAATGTTTTTACAGTTAGATGTTACTGATCTGAAAGAATTAGCGAAGTCACTTATTAGTAGATTATCCAATTTTGACTTCTCCATATTGTCATGAAAGCCAAATTGTAGGAGACTTAGGTTTTTTTTAAAACATATTATGTAGCTAAATAACTGTTTGTGTGTAGCTGATTCTAAGATATTTGAAAGGGTACAAATTGATTGAACATGTTAACATGTCTGTTTAAACAGAACTAGTGTTATCTCTCCTAGGATGAGAAAGGTTTATTTATCTTAGGTTAAATAAATCGCACATGAACAATCATCCAGAAATGGAGAAATTATTTGTATCCTATGTTACCATTTGCATAACCCAAACGAAACGGACACCCAAACCCGCGGTTCCGTAGCGCGGCAACCAAATACTTAGCCATTGCGCTACTGTGCGGTCAGCCATCGTAATTGCATTTTCATCATCGCCGAGCACTTGCTAAATCAGCACTTTTTGCTCGCCTACAGTGAGAACATCATCGAATATATAAAAATTAATGTTTGTTTGTATTTTATGCGTTGCCATACTGTACATCATCAGAAGACGGTAGTGATTGAAATAATTAAAACTTTCTTTATCTATTTTCCTTTCTTTGTATTTTCTTTCGATGAGACAGCGATAGCGTAGCTTATTTTAACTTTCCAAGTGTTCTGTAAAGGTTAATTTTAGATTAAAATATTTTGACTTTCATTTTGACAATGTGCAAGTGCATACCCCTGCACCTTCCTCCCGACGGCCAAAGGTAAATACTGAGTTAGTCAGAAATTATATTAATTGAATACTGGGTGATTTGTTGACAGCTGACGACCGAATGATATACGAGTATCAGTTATGTTAAAGCTGACTTTATTGAGGTCGCCTTTGTTCTAGATGCATTACGAGTATTAAATCTACAAGGTGCAGGTCGTAGTTACACTTTGTAAAGCACTTTGTAAACGTTGCTATGAATTGAAATTAATTCTGTTATCTTGTGAAGGGTGTCCGAGCTGTTTGAACTATGTTAAGTAATTAATTGTTACGTACAGTCAGCAGTTGTTATGTTAGTCACTCTACATTACTTAATCAAAAGTATATAATATTTACTAAACGTCCAGTGGACGAAAATCGACCGTAATTTTATAAATTTAAATGTTTGTAGTTTGTTTGTATTTCACCTTTCTTTGTATTTCATCTTTCAGCTCTCATTATATATATATCTACGAATTATCTATGCTTTTAACTGTACATTAATATATTATAAAACAGAGATATCTATTATACAAAGCAATAGGTCGGAGAAAAAGTTTCTTCGTATTTTGTTTGTATAAAAAAGAAGAAAAATCTCTTTGGTGTTACTATTTGTATGTGTCTGGTTTTTAATATCAAGACATTTGGACATTAAAAAAATAAAAATAAAAAGTAAAGAACACTTTCCCGAAATTTTTCAATTACTTTTCTGTTCGCCATAATTGGTGAATCTAACGAAGAAATTTGATACATTCTGAAGTTTTTTTTTTCAAATTTTGACGTTTATGAACTATGCAATGGTAAGGGGATGGGAAAGGTTATGAAGTATCAGTAAGAGCAGCACAATGTTTTTTTAAATTAAGAATATTAACAATGCTATAATGAATATTAGTATATATTACTAATATTCCCCTTAACCAGACGTGGTAAGCTTAAATTGCTTGTGTTACGAGTGGTTCACGCCAGTAGTCGAATGGCGGATTTGAACCCACCACCTTTTTGAGTTCGCGCTCCGCGCCCTGCCATTAGGCTACTGTCACTAATGTTGTTTAAAGCGTTTTCACTCCGGGAACTTTAATTTCAAAAATGCAGCTCACTCTGGTCTCTCTCATGCGGATAAAGTCGATACCATTTTTGAAAAAGTATAGCATGATCGTCATATTAGTAGTCACGACATAGCAGATGAATTGAGGATTTACCACAAAAGAGTTTTGACCCATTTAAAAAGTCTGGCTATTCAAAAAAGCTCGCTATTAGGTATCACACGAGCACACTGAACGAAACCTAATGAATCGTGTATTCATTTACGATTTTCTGTTGAAACGTAATGTAACCGACCTATTTCTGAAAAGATTGATGACTAGTGATGAAAAATGGATCACCCACGACAAGAACGTGCGAAAAAGTTCATGGTCAAAGGATAGTCAAGCTCCACAGATTGTAGCGAAATTCGGATTAACACGCAATAAAATGATGTTGTGTGGGATTGGAAGGGCGTCATCAGTTTATTATGAGCGTTTACCGACGGATATAACCATCGATTAGGATCTCTACTGCTAACAACTAATGAGATTCAAGCAAGAAATTGAGAAAAAACGGTCGGAAATGAACATCTTTGGCCACTCAGCTAAAATTGGGAGAGCTTGGTAAGGAAGTGTTAATACATTCACCATATAGTTCTGACCTTGCACCCTCAGATTTTCACCTGTTTCGGTTTCTTCAGAATTTTTTGGGTAGTGTTAGGTTAACATTAAGAGTGGACTGTCAAAACTATCTGTCGCATTTTTTCGATCAAAAATTTCTACAATAACTGGCTTATGTCACTACCTACAAGATGGTATCAAGTTGTTGAACAAAATGGCACATATAATTTATAATTAAATGTAATTAAACTTTGAAAAAAAAATATCTTGAATTTGTATATGAAATAAGAAGAAACTTTTTCCTCAAGCTTGTATAAAATAAACCGCTATTTGTCTTGAAACACTCCACAGACTATTAAAAAAGGAACATTAGAAATCACAGATAATTCACAGCTGATTTACTAAATCTGTCAGAAACTATTCTCTTGGTAACATTTTAAAATTTTCTGTCAACATATGTAATTATAATTACACTAAGGTGGCCACTGATAGCACTTTCAATCAACTTTAAGGGCCTATACTACCACAAATGGCTTTGCAAGATCCTCTGTTATACCGAAATATTGCAGCATTAATTTTGAAATAAATGTATGGTAAAGTTGAGGTTTAATGTTAAGTATTATGTTAGACGAAAACACGATTCCGTAAAATTTGTTCGATAGAAAAAAAATACAAATTTCACATCCACATCGAACAATAAACCGCTAGTATTCACAAAATACTTTAAATGAGATCATCTTTCAAACTTTGCATACTAACTGAAGTAACTATAAACAGGGCTTATGTTTTTAAAAAAGATATTACCTAAACTATCAGCGTCCTGAAGCTTGTTTCCTGCCGCCCGATACTCCTGCTCCCGCTCCCGCTAGTCGCCCAGCTAGATTACTGAATATATACTAGAGACTATGGCGCTCAGTCTCGCTTCGGCTTTCGAACGGGAAAGTTGTGTCGCTTACGATCAGAATACACACAACGTTACAGGACGTCGTAAAATTAAAATTGGAAATACCTGTAATAAAAATAAGAAGCTACTGTGTTGGCGTAAAGAAACAGGCATAAATATGATAAACCTAATGAAATAAGTATCTAACGATTACAAACATGTCGGTAGATAGCATACGACGCGCGGGGAAGTGGGAGGGAAATTAGAATTTGAGCTGAGGTAGTATAGGCCCTTAAATAATGAAGGGTAATGGTACACATTTACTGTAAAATGTACAAATTAATGAGAGATCCTTCTATCTATAGAACCAAGATTATTTAACAGTAGCTTGTTACCGCGGCTTTGCTTGCGTAAACTTTGTTTTAACAAAATTATCAAAACGAATCACTTTCTTACGCGGTGAAGGCCATGCTGAAGCTATATTTTGGTTATAGCACTAATGGCTCGATACGACAGGGGAAGAACCATGCTCCCACCGAATAGCAGTTTAAAATAGCAACGTAATGTTGCTGTGTTTCGTATGGTAAATGCAGAGAACCGCAGACTTGTTCTTACCTTACTACTAAAATGAAAATACTTACTAAGATGATTATGCATCTGGATATTAAGTATTAATCGTGGATTTCCTTACTGAATACTGTGAGGCACTACATGCTATTCCTCAGAGGTGACAAATCATCTGTATCTTTTTGAAGTTATAGACATAGCCGCAGTCCTCGTTAAATTGCTTTTGAAAAATAGTTAAAATCGCTCTAGTTTTGGAGGGGACAGGGGATTACATTAAGAAGATTTCATCAATTTTTCTTAGGTATAAACAATCCAAGTTCCAGTTCTCTCCAAGTCTGTCTTTTAATGCCTACCTCGATCGTTCCGGCATAGTGTGACTACAAGAAATCGTTTTATTTAAGTTTCCAAAAGCTCAGATATCCTCTTAAGGTATATGAAAAAGTAACATTGGGTAATTTGCTTTCTTTATTATTACTTTTTTGACAAAATAATTAAAGCCTTTTGCTGAATTTCACGGCCTTCCTTTAATTTACGGCATTATGTGCATTTCTTAGACCCTATTGATTGGTTAAAAAAATAAAGGAGCTTTTCTGTCAGTTCGACTCCCTGTTTAGACGAATGACTTTTAAAAATTTCATGAATGCGATTATTCTCATCTTCATTATAAAATACTTTTCCTGTAAGTATTTTTTTTAATCTTTTATATTCACGATGTTTTACTTCAAAAGATATTAATATTTGCGTTGGGTTCGAATCGTCATTTGGGTTTCATGGAACCTTAAAAATAACGACGAACTTTACAATTTGCCTTCGGCGTTTCACAAACCAGCAAGCGTTTTTAAATAGACGTAGCCGCATATAGGTACTTGTAATAATCTATCCGTAGACGTTGGCATATTGACGAAAATGATATTGATTTGAATTTAGAACTATTTATAGTTTATGTTTGTTATCCTGTCGGGCTATTAATGTTTATAGTAAATTCAGCATGTTAATCATGTTAAGTATAGATTTCAATTACACTTATGATTTTCATATCATTCATTTTGCATTAATATTTATGTGGGTATTAGAGTATATATATGAGAGAAGAGAGAGTATTTTCTATTTATAAGCACAGCTTGCTTTTAAATACTCAAAAGCCACCATTTAAAAATTAGGCAGGATTTTATAATCGTTACATCGGAGGTTAGTTGATGAATTCGTATAAAATA
This sequence comes from Parnassius apollo, assembly GCA_907164705.1. NCBI lineage: Eukaryota > Metazoa > Arthropoda > Insecta > Lepidoptera > Papilionidae > Parnassius > Parnassius apollo. The sequence continues at coordinate 3,552,883 of CAJQZP010000001.1, forward strand.
CTAATTAATTGAGCATTAGAGCGAGGGAGCGAGGCAAATTTTACGGCACAGTCGTCAATTTTACGGTCGTCAGAACTGCGTTCGTCAGACAGCAGAAAACACATTGCAAACGTTCACAGCTACCCTTTTAGTTAATGTGACAGACAGACAAATTTCAATTTGAGGGTGTAAACAGCTTGAAGAACCTACAAGCGATGGGGGAAAAAAGTTTCTCGAATGGCAGTCCCGTACCGGGTAAAAGACAAGGAAATCACGACTTGTAAAAGGCTATAATAATAATGATAGATATATTTTAAAACGATTAAAACTTGCCGTCTCTCAATTATAAAAAAAAACTGAAAATATCGTCAACATTGAAAATATTGTTGAAATAATAATAATTATAGTAGTGAAAAAATTATAGCGGAGTTAATTCTTGATAACAACTTGTTCGATATGTAAAGAGCAGCAGTGACGTTGTCTTGCGTATTATTTTTTTTTATTTTATAAAATTGAAATGACAAACCAACTTACAGTCCACCTGATGGTAAGTGGTCACTACAGTCCATTAACACCTACACCCAACTTCAAACGAAGAGCCTTCAGACGAGTTGTCAATTTTTATGACATTGATAATTTAAAATGGAGACTGATGATGAATAACTTATTGGACAAATGTCGATGGAAAATTAACCGTTTATTTTAAATAAAAATGTTGACAAATACTTTGTAGAAAACTTCAGTTTTAAAATTAACTTTATAGTTTACCGTAATGAAAAATATGAAAATTGTAATGTAAAAACAAATTCTGATAGGAATATAATGTGTATCATTTGTAAGCTTCTTATTCAATTGTACAAAATATTCATTAATTGTTTAATTTTTGTTCATCATCTAAGAAGTTGTTTCCAAATACTCATCAAGCTAATTTTTTAGCTATTAATAAAAGGGATCGATTATATATTATAATGCCTGAAATCTTTTAAATGTTCGTTACCGTATTTGGAGGTAAGCAAATGGGGCAAAATATTTAAAAATAATTTTAACTTGTTATGTATCTTTTCTTTAAAAAGAAAAGCAAGACGTGACAAGAGCGTGCCAACGCGCTCGGGGCAAACTCTTGACTTCTATACAATTTTTCCCGCAATCTTAAGATGGAAAAGCTCCATTTACTTGGGTGGCGCAAGCGCAAGAAACAGAAGCGGATAATTATTATGCAGATAGTAACATCATTGTTAATTTAGCAATGATATTATAAGTAAGGAAGGCCTAAATTCTGTAATGGTTTTGATAGACTGTACTTTTAATAAGCTGTAATAAATAAATCAATGAAAAGAACTATCATTTCTCTTAATTCACATTCTTATGTAGATGCCTTAAATAAAATAAAAATATTTCAAATACATAATATATTTTAGTGAATATATAACTACTAATTAGACTTCATTATCTAGTTTTGTAATAGTTATTTGGAGATTTTATGTAAAATGAATTCCAGTATGAAGTCTTCGTACTTTTATTTTATCTAAGAGGGGCAAACTTGAATGCAGCTCACCTGATGGTAAGTGACTATCGCCAATATTTCCAAGTTAACATTAGTTGACTTCTATGTGTAATACAGAAGTCTTTATTAGTTGTATTAATGGGAATAATTTAATCGCAAAGCTATTAGTGTTAAATTAGTAAATCAAATCAAATCATTTATTTCGCTAAAACATGGGTATCGAATAGTTTTAGTCATACTATTTATTGTGCAAACAAAACTTTTTGAATCGCGAGCTGTGGATGGATTTATTCACTGTAATTCATTAACCGGTCTCGCTTTCTGATTTGAATTAAAAGTTTAAATGATAAAATTTAGTTTGTAATATGGTTTTTAACTGAGTTCAAAAAACGAGTAGGTTGCTTATATGTATATCCGACCGTGTTTTTGCCCGTAGCTAACTATCTAGCTTTAATTGTTAATTAAAATTTTATGTGTGAAGCGTTTTAGTGCAATATTTACAATTAACTACGACTTCTATAAATTAAATTTTATCTACGTAAGAACAAACGCATGTCTCAGAATAATAATATGATGCAAAGGCATGTAAATTCGGCCAGCTCGCTCTAGAGCTTCACTCGAAACATTTTATTACTACATATTTATTATTAAAAAAAAAAGAGAGAGAGAGAGCCGTGGTAGCTCAGTGGTTAACGCTCGCTGTAAATATAACAGAACGCGAGTATCCCGGGTTCGATCCCCGCCGGCACCAATGAAATTGTTAATTGCAATTTTAAGTGCTGATTTACCACGTGCTCGGCGGTGAAGGAAAACATCGTAAGGAAACCTGCATGTCTGAGGAATAAGAAAAAAAATATTTCGAAGACATGTGAAGTTCGTCAACACGCATTTGGGCAGCGCGGCGGACACTTCCTTGCCCTAAACCCTCTCAGAAATGAGGGGAGGCCTGAGCCCAGCAGTGGGACGTATATAGGCTGTAACTTTACTTTACTTTACTACATATTTATTATTAAGATGCATGTTATTAACAAATATTAATGTTATAAATTATTATTCTGACAATATGTTTATAGTAATCTCGTCTGGTCGGGATATACATAAATACAAAAAATAACACAATCGATAGTCTATAATAAAATACTATTATTAAGCTTCAAGTTTTGTTATAAGTTTGGTATATGAGCTAAGGCAACACCCCGACCAAAACCTTGCGATAGTGCGTTTTTCAGAGACCATTACACTCCACATTCTAATTTGTTTTTTTTTGTTATAAATAAATTTAAAATCAACTTTAAAAAAATGACAAAATTAAAACAACCCAGAAATACAAAAAAAAAGTTCGCTTTTCTTTTTTTAATTGAAATAAATTCCAAAAATTTGGGCGTATTCCTAATGCGTAGGGCGTATTGTATTTCTTACGCGATATATTGTAGCGAGAGCGCGTGGATTGTATAGGACCGAACCACAGATATCTAAATAATTTATTTAGATTTCTGTGGACCGAACGCTCAAGATCGTTCGCTAGGAGTAGCGCCTTAAACGCCACTTTAAGGCTAAAATTATTGGGTTTTTTAACATTTGTTTATCTAACACAAATATGCGAATTTTACTAAAAATATAAACAAACTTATGAAATATTTTTTGAAATAAATTAATTTTAATATTACCGACTAGGTGAGCTGTCGTAGGTCATAAGCGTAGGTACATCATAAAATAGTAAAATAAAAAAGTAAAAACTGACTTCAAAGAACATAATATAATAATCACATACTGATTGTATGCGTGGTAAAAAATTATTCACCCATATGTCATATGCATTTCTTGTCATTGAAGGAGACGTGGTAGCTCATGGACTAAGCGCTCGCTGTAAACACAGTACAAGAGCAACCCGGGTTCGATCCCCGCCGGCATCAATAAAATTGTAATTTTATTGATGCCGGATTTGTGCAATTTTACGTGCTGATTTAACACGTGATTGGTAGCGAAGGAAAGCATCGTGAGGAAACCTGCATGTCTGAGACGGATAAGAAAAAAAATATTTCCAAGACAAGTAAAGTTCTCCAATACGCGGTGGCCCCTTCTTTGCACGAAAACCCTCTAAGAAATGAGGGGAGGCCTGTGCCAAGCAGTGGAACGTATCTAGGATGTAACTTTAACTTTTAAACTTTATGTCATTTTTATGCCATTGCAAATAGAAGTGTTTGATTATTTTATCATGGATTTCATCATCAGATTTTGACCAAATTTACACCACAGACCATCTATGAGCTAGTTCTTTTTAACAAATAACAGTAATTGAAATCGGACAACATGGCAAAGAATTATCTCTGCACACATAATATTCGCTACCATTTCAAATTATATTGTAAATTAACATTTTAATTACTGATATAACTACTAAAGTATCTCGAGTTTGGCGTCGAGGGAATTATCGTGAGGATGAGAAAAACTGCATGTCTGGGGCTTCTTCTCATTTCTGAAAGTGTTATCAAGCAATTTTACCTTCGTGATGTTCCACTGCCATTCCTTGGGAGAGGCCTATATTCATCAGTAGACTTGTGCAGAGCTGTAATGATGATGCTCCACTACGCGATGGCGCCCTTTATTTACTATCACGAAATTCCATTCAGCAACGACAACGTGATAAATAAGTAGACTGTGGGCTGGCGGCATGAGAGAAACCTTCACTTCATTTCATGAGGTTGTCGTAAGTGGGAATTAGCCTCCGACAGATGGCGGTATGATCGTCTCGTTTAGGGCAAACCCACCGAGGAAGGCTTCCTCGTCCTACGGGTGTCATAAGACGGTTCAAAAAGATGGCTTTATGACGTCAAAAAGCGGAGTTAAAGCTAAATTACCTTTTTTCCCGCGACCTCAACTTAACGTACTAAGTAAGAAAGACGATTAAAACAAATCCTCTCCTGATCATGAGAAGACCATTAGCAGTAAATTTTAACGCGCAGATGATGACGATTACGAATTTATTTGATGCCAGCGGGGATCAAACCCGTGATGCTCGCATTTTTTGAAATTTATTACGTATGCTTAGCTTTTGAACCTTCAGGACTCATTGGCCTGTAAACCCAGATAATTTTTATTCAATCTACTTATCTATATAAAACACAAAAATTGTTTCACCTATGTCCGTTATAGACTTTGAAACCGTCCAACCGATTTTGATGAAATTTTTTGTGTGTGTTTGAATATGTCCCTAGATGGTTTGTATTCACATTTAGCCCGGTAAGTGGCGCCGTTGTCGAAATCCAGAAATAACCCGTGCGAAGCCGGTGTGGAACGCTAGTATAGATGCGGATTCGGAAAAAACTCTGTCTCGGATTACCAAGTAACCCAGCGGGCCTTTTCTTAAAGTAAAATTATAGAATAAAAACACAGGATGCACAAATTAGTTTCAGAACCTATTGTAACTGCTTGCAAGTTTTCACCTGATTCCTTAAGTTTTCATCAACATATATACATATATATTACGTCGGACAAAGTACCTAGCTAGTACGTCGTAGGCTGAGATCTAAAGACCGTACTTTGATTCTGCTCAGACTTTATTTTTTATTGGTATTTTATAAAGCTAACTTCAAAGTCGTGCTGAGTATGCGCTCAGCAAAGACTAAGTCAACAAAGTCGACGATTTACGAAAAACTCTGGATATAAATCAAAATCACGGTATTAATTTTTAAATGTTGATTTTGTTACCCTAAATATTTATAACAATAAATAGGTAGTTTTATGCTATAGGTATATTACTAATCTATAGGTATATTGCATCTAATTCCATGCAGTGGGGAAGCCTCTCAATTATTGGCACCTAACAACATTTCAGAATTTCCGTTCCCGTAATTCCATTGGATGGTTAATGGTCGTAAACTGTGTAATTGCATCGTTCCTGCGTTCTATGAAATTGCTATCAATTTTTTAGATTTTTGTGAACCAATACCTAGATATAGCTAATTTTTAAGCAAGTGAACTGCGTAATTTAAAATCGAATATTTGAGTATACTATTCGATTATTGCAGTTAACTTAAGATATTATAATTTAGTAGACGGTTAAGTTGGGTGAAGTATTAGACGGGAACATAAATAATTTTAGGAAAGATAACTAGTTTATTCTTGGTAAAAAAACACTTATTTTTCTTCCTTATTCCTTTATTCGAATGAAATTAGAAACATATTTTTAGTCAAAATTAGTAAAGTTTGTAACGTTTATATTGGAAACTGAGACACATAGTTAAAATTTTGAAATTGTAGTTAAAATATGACGTGTTCAAATTAACTTAGAGAACATCGTTGCTGACTTGTTACAATAAATTATATATCACAACAATTTTCATTTAAAATATTTCTAGGAAATTTATTTCACAGATTATTTATTACTTAGGTGCTATAACGCATAAACTTTTTTGCTAAATGCATATTGAAATTAATTCGTAATAATATTGTCCTTTAAGGTCGAGTTTCGGTCACGGTCTAGAAATTTGAGGATAGATTTATGCACGAGCGTGCTAGCAATTCCCCCACTCTCATAATCCGATGGAATGATAATCCGACACAGCCGGAGAGAGAGCAGACCAGCTTTACATGCTTTCCGATGCACGAGGGGAAACATCGCTTACTTCTTGACACCGGCCTGCTTATACTGAGACTTTCTTCATAGAAAAATCCGAGAACAATTTTAGCCCAACCCGGGAATACATGATCAGCATTGTCACCAACGCAACAAGTGTAATTCGATAATACAATTATATAGTGAGATACGTAATTTTTGTATGCTATGCTACATACATTTCTTGCATCAAAACATTTTACTTTTTTATGCCTATGGTTTCTTTCAATGTTACATTGACTTATTATACCACTTATGTATGTAAAAATTAAGCAATATTAAAGATAATATTGAGTTTGAATTAATGTTAGGTAATAAGCTAACATGTATCAAATAAAATAATGTTATGTGCAAATATTAGTAAAATAATAACCATTAATTAAAGTTTGCAAAATTAATAACACAAAGAACCTAGCAGCAGTTTAATAGATATAGGTATATAGGATATAGTTTAATAGATATAGGTAGGACTAAAACTACTTTTACGGATTTTATCGCGTTTATTTTTTACTTTTTATTTTTATTTTTAATTCCCGACGTTTCGGGCGCTTTCCAGCACCCATGGTCACGGGGGACTGAGATGACTGACGTCCCGATGTCATTGTTAAACCCGGAGTACCTTCAGCTTTTTTAATTATTGTTTATGGTCCAATAACCATAACCAATAAACCATAAACAATAATTAAAAAAGCTGAAGGTACTCCGGGTTTAACAATGACATCGGGACGTGAGTCATCTCAGTCCCCCGTGACCATGGGTGCTGGAAAGCGCCCGAAACGTCGGGAATTAAAAATAAAAATAAAAAGTAAAAAATAAACGCGATAAAATCCGTAAAAGTAGTTTTAATCATGTGCAATGTTCGCGTAAATATAAGAAATCATTAAGATGGTAGGACTGTTTCACTGCCTAGGAGTCCGTCTATATAGGTATTAGGTACCACCTTATCTACCGTCAAATAGCAGTGCTTGAACTGTTGTGTGCCGATATGAAGGGTATAGTGAGTTAGTTTAATGAGAGCCCGTAAGGCATTTCATCCTGGTCCTCAGAGATGACAACTACCGAAGAAGGCTACGGATGCAGCCTTCTCCAATCGCATTTGGCTGCATGTTGGAATGGACTGTAGCTTCTTTTCATCAGAAGGACTCAAAACATTTGTCACTTAGGTTTAAAAGTACAACTTTTTGATTAAATATAAATTGTAATCTGAGAACGAAAATAGTTTTCTTCGCTAATGGGTTTAATCCTAAAATATAACATGCACAATGAAAACATAAAAATGAAAATTGAAGTGTTCTAAATTTAAAGTTGTACTCGTATGTAGGTAGCCATAGATTGTAGTGTGGATTACCGTCATGTAGAACGTGATTATCATTGTCACTTGTTTTCTGTCGTAAAAATCTTTAAAATCCTTAAACATATTGACGTTTGAGTTTCATTTAAATAATTTAAATAAATGCGATAAAACCTGTGAATTTATTTTTATTCAACTCTTTTTTTATTCCTTTAATCGAAAATTATGCTAAGTATATTTGTCTGCCATATCTAAAACTATGTTTCGTACCGCGGTGGTTTTTTAACTCACTGTACTAGATCTCATTTAATTACGAATGAGACAGTTATTGTAGTATACACGACACAATAGAAAATCTCTTCGCTACCGTATTTTATATACCACTGCTTTATGTATATTTCGATTTCACGACCGACGACCGACCGACGAGATATACCGCATTTTGAATGCGAAGGAATTTCAACACAGACATCAAAGCAACTACGTTGAGATTTCACGCAACAGACATTTTCAAATTTTCAACACCTCGCGGGATGAAATTGCGTGATGAAATTCTATTTCGTTACCATCACACGAGTATATTATGAATTTACGACCTGGTATACACAGGTATAAATTCCCTTTTATAACATGACAAAATATTTTATTATAAAATATGATGTATAAATGTAAATTGAGTTACAACGTTTATGAGACACTGGCTTCAGTTGCAGTGTGGCTTTACCACGTATAACGGGAGGTACAACAAATATAACGGTAACGGTAATTGCTCTTATTATTTCAATGATAATTTCATTATCATCTTCATAATTAATTATTTTTGTATTTTGATTGTGTGATTTTAAATATAAATAAAAACTTATAATGATGCAATATTTGCTCCTATTACTTACTTTAAGTTTAATTTCATTACCATCTTTATAATTAATTCCATATGTATATCGTGAAATTAAAATCGTGTTACTTTAAATGTAAAATTAAAAGTATAATAGTGTAATAATTTCTTTCTTTAATAATAATTTCACTATCACCTTCATTAGTAATAATGTCAAACCTAAAAATGGAAACACTTCATAAATAGTTATATAATATTATGTATTACTTACCGTAAAATCCAGTATTTTAAGCTTATTAAGTACTAGCTGATACCTGCTTGCTTCGCCGATAATAGACGATAATAACGTAGATATAAAATATCAAGATTTTTTTATGGGACTATCATAAAATCCGTTCTTAATGAGCGTCTACATTGCGTAATGAGTAACTATACATCTACCCTCTTATTTAAATGAAATCTTAATTAAATGGGCCATTTCTGAAACAAATTGCCTATGGTAGTAAATAGTAATTACATTATTTTTAAAGACATACATACACACAAGGCGTCAAAGTTATGTGATAAAACGTTTTTAACCATGACTTAATTAAATTTTCTTTTTACACTAAAATCGCAATAATATTATTGTGATTGCAATCAATAGCATAGCTATTTAGGATTACGTAAAAAAAAAACACTGAAAATTTTAGAAATTTGTGATTACAGAGAGAGACTAAATATCTATGGGCACGACAGTGCCCCCGCCAAGTCGAGCAAAAAAGCGGCACGGCCGTATCATCTTTTCTCGAAGCAATTCAGGCCATTTTCGACCCCTTATAATTTCATGGTCAATAAAACTAGAAGCCTGAATTTTCAGTAACCGAGTAAGCATTGTATAAACGTGGTATATTTCAAATTACATTCAATTTAAACCAGTAGTTTGAGAATTGTAACCAGTCAAAATTTCTTAATTTTGTCACTCACTGACTGACCGATCATCAAAACTCTAAGGCACTTCTAGCAGACATAGAAGCTTCAAATTTAGAATATAATTAGTGGTTAGTGTATAAATCAAGGAAAAACTAAAACATTTGTTAATTTCTGTCCAGGTTTTTAGATACTCTAACTGCATAAATAACTTTGTAATCCCATATAAATATATAGAATTACAAAGTTACATTTGCAGTGAATGAATCTGTGTACTTGTATATGTATTACAGGTGTACATAGGTACGTTGTTGATACTCAAGAAGTAGACGGTACCGGAAAGGTAAAAAATTAGGACTATCTTATATACAAAAAGAAATGAGATAACATTAAAAACATAACTTGTAAAAAAACCAAGTCTCGCAACTCAGTTCTTCTACCGTAAAAAGTTGTGAGATCCATGTAATACCAAGTCAGTTGATTTATTCAGTTCCTACTTAAGGCAATGTAATTTAATATAATACGTATTACTTGTGAGATACATTGTGGTTTCATAGATATATATATATATATATATATATATATATATAAAAAACCTATATATATATATATATATATATATATATATATATATATATATAATATTTTGCAGACACAAGCAAATATTCTACAAAAATATATACAAAAACATTAATAATTATTTTTGAGTGTTTGCAATATAAACAGCCGTGAGCAATAATAGGTGCCCTCTTAGGTCTCTGTAGAAAGCGTTTAAGGGGAAATATAATGTCAAATGGCTTAGCAAGATCCTTTGTTATGCCGAAAATATTGCAGCATTAATTTTGAAATAAATATATGGTAAAGTTGAGGATTAATGTTAATGATTATGTTAGACGAAAACACGATTTGAGCTTGATTCCTGTCGCCCGATAGTATCGCTTAGGCTTTTGAAGGGAGAAGTTGTGTCGCTTACGATCAGAATATACATTACGCAACAGTACGACGTCAAATTAAAATGGGAAATAACCGTGATAAAAATAAGAAGCGGCTGGCTTGGCGTTAAGGAACAGGCATAAATATGATAAATCTAATGAAATGAGTGTCTAACGACCTTTCTACTTACAATATTAGTGATTACAAACATATCGGTACATAGCATACGACGCGCGGGGAAGTGGGGGCGAAATTAGAATTTGAGGTGACTTCTCTATCCTCTTAACGGGACGTTTCAAGACACGTTATACAAAAATTTGTCTTTGTCGTAAAAACCGCAAGCAATATCTCGCTCAAAACTTTAAAATCAGAACTTAAAGTTGGTCGTATCGATTGCCGGTGTCCATTATGTTTTTAAAAGAACTGTAATTTGGTGTTGGTAAACTATTTATTAATCTGTGCTGTAGCCTTGATTGGTTGTCGCAGCTATAATAGCTATCATAGTGACAAGAAGGCGGGTTCTTTTCTCGAACACAGGCTAAATATTGCCCTTTAACGATCGAACGCACCCTGCGTTCTTAGTGTTGTGCACACAAGAGTAGGACTGTTTAATAAACTTCGTTCATAGTTTTTATTGAAATGAATATTGTACATTATACAGTTCAATTTAAGTTAAAATTGGAAAAATACTATTACTTTAATAATATTAAAATTCATATAGGAAAGCTGAAATGCCACGCAGGTGAACATTCGATATTTGGTTCATCATTCCTCTGAATATATAATAGAAAGATAATAATATTAATTTCACTTCCATTTTGGATATGATTATTCTAGTAAAAATCTTAGAGAAATATCGGAATAATTCTAACAGAAAATAATAATAAATCCCGATTTCGGTTGTGGCGACCAATCTGCATGGAGACTAGCACGGGTGAAATCCCTATTCCCTCACTTTCTTAGTCCGATGGGCGGCAATCCGGTGCGATTGGAGAGAGATCAGACGCAGGATCAACGGCTTCTTATCCTAACTGATTGTGCGCGAACGTAACACTCATCTGGGAAACTATCTACTCCGCCCAGAATAAGTAAAATTGCTCAAGGCTAATCAACTCACTCCTCCTATTCATTAAAGACATAGGGCTTAGCCGTGAACTATAGCCATAGCAGCGATCACTATAGATCTTGATAGATATTTGATAGATACTGGTCTCTTTCCCTAGACCTGCATAGCTGCTCGCACATAATTAAAAAAACGGCTTTTTAACGCACGGGCGTGAAACACAGCTAACTTCCTAAATCCGGGCTATTACTAAAAACTTGACAGAAAAACACAATAACTGAGTTTGGCCTGACTCGGGATTCGAACACGGGGCCTATTATCAGCAGTCGCGCTTACGAACACTAAACAACACACAACGGGGCAGTCATTCTGACAGAAAACCAGTTTAAATTTTATTCCAACAGAAAACTCATTTTGAGATAGAACAGCGTTAAATAGAAATTACTTAAGTCTACTAGACGTTGAAGCTTCCACAATCTACTTCCGAGGTAAATTTAAAAAGCCGCCGCAACTCGTTTTAATTCTTTGTATCCGTTTAAATCTGTTCAAGTTTATTTTAATAAATAAGCTGTTAGTAGACGTGCAACATTGCTTAATTAATTTATTATTCTTCTTAGTTTTATGTAGGAAAATATTTTCATCGGGCAATCAACACTCCGTTGTTAGAAAATAGACTCTCGTAGTCAGAAATGTGAATTATTGTAAATACGCAGTATTTAAAATATTTTATGGATTGTTATTTCATTTTGTATTTAGTTACATTATTTTGTTATTTTAGTATTTATTAAATAATAAGTTTGCTAAAATACTTTTTTAGGTACCTTTGCATTTTTACATAACGGCATCATGTATTGCAAGACAATGAAAATGTAAAATAACTTATTTTGACTGGAAGACGTAAAATAATTAACTCTGATTCCTCTTTTGTAAATACCGGTAATCCTGTGTTGTGTCCTAGTTTGCTTATACTCGCTGACTTATAAATAATTGTCTACCACAACAAAAACGAGGCACCAGGGCTTGATAGTATCACCTCAGACCTACTCAAGAGAGGCGGAAACAATATCGAGGAGAGAATGCATGGACTCATTACTCTTATATGGGAGGAAGAAAGAATACACGAGGAGTGGAATTTAGGTATTATTGTACCGATATTTAAGAAAGGGAATAAAAGTATCTGTAGTAATAACAGAGGTATTACAGTCCTCTCAGCGGCTTATAAAGTTTTGTCAGGAGTTATTTATAGAAGGTTCTGTGGTTATGCTGAGGAGATATTGGGAGAGTACCAAAGCGGATTCCGACCTAATCGCTCTACTGTAGACCAGATTCACCTCCTGCGGCAAACACTGGAAAAGGCGTATGAATACAACATTAATTTGCATCATCTGTTTGTGGATTTCAAGCAGGCATTTGACTCCCTCCCCATACTCCCCAGCATGCTACATTTGGGCGTGCCCAGCAAATTGGTTAGGCTTGTCGAAGCCACGTTAAAGCACTCTAAAATTGTTGTAGCCATACAGAATGACCTGTCCGAGCCTTTTGAGATCCGTTCGGGAGTGAAACAAGGAGACGCACTATCGTCTATTGTCTTCAATTTGGCACTTGAGGCTGCCACACTTAAATAGAACATCAATAGCCTGATTAACTACAACACCACTCAACTCGCTGCGTATGCCGATGATATTGTTAATACCAGCAGGTCAAGAAACAGGATGGCTGACCACTGTCTAATGCTGGAGACCGAAGCCGCAACTTTTGGACTGCGTGTAAATGCATCCAAGACTGAGTACCATGCAACAGCTAGACAACCTGGACAGCCACAAAACGTTAATGTTGGCAATCAAACCATAAAAGGCGTGAGCAGCATCAAGTATCTAGGAGCAACGATTACCTCCCAGAATAGATCTGACGAAGAGATTAAGGCACGGATAGTTGCTGGGCACAAATGCTATTACGCGTGTGCCAAACTCCTGGGTTCTAAGCTGCTTAGTGTGAAATCGAAACTCACCATCTACTACACCATCATCAGGCCTGTTGTGACTTACGCCTGTGAAACCTGGACTTTAGCCCAGAGAGACGAACTGAAGCTTGCCGTGTTCGAAAGGAAAGTGCTGAGAAAATTCTATGACCCCATAAAAGAGAGTGACGGTATCTATCGTCAACGCATGAACCATGAACTGGACGCACTTATCGGACACGAGAACATCGTCAGGTTCTGTAAGTCGCAGCGACTGAGGTGGGCGGGTCACCTTGAAAGAATGCCGGACACAAGAGCCGTCAAAATAATCACATAATGGACGCCGCAACAAAAGAGACCGAGAGGTAGGGCAAACAAGCATAACGCTCACCTGATGGTAAGTGCTTACCGCCGCCCATGAAGAACTCCAACACCAGGAGTTTCTCGAAGGTCCCTAATTTGGTCTGGAAAAATCTCTGGTGGTAGTCGATTCAATAAAGAAGTTGTGCGAGGAAAAAACTTCTTTTAAATCGCACCGTGGTGAACCGCAAGTCATCCAGACGGTAGGTATGGGTATCGTGAGTTTTGTCGCTATGTGCGACGCTGAAATTGTGCCGCCGGAATTAGTCCAAACAATTCCTCAGAGTACTCTCGGTGGCGAATGCGACAAAATACGCAAAGAGATGAAACATTTCTTCGTAGTGCCAGTCAGTCTAGCCAATGCAACGCTGACGCTGGATACGATCAAATAGATGGAGCTGGCACTGGCGAGCCCCAGCCCAGAGATGGGAACGGTATTCCATTTGCGGCGAACCTGCGCCTTGTAAAGTGGCAGGCGGTGTGCTGGTATGAAATACTGTACCGCTCTACTGAGTACGCTAATTTTTTAGAGGCCAATTTTACCCTTTTTTTTTCAAGTGACCACGAAACTGCACGTCACTCATTATGTCAACGCCGAGGATTCTGATAGTGGTTGAGGCAACAAGGGAAGTGCCTTGAAACTGAAGAAATACGACGAAGGAGTTCTTTTTAGCAGTAAACGCACAAACTTTTATTTATTTATTTATTTACTCTTTATTGTACACCAAAATACAAAACATCGAGTATAGTTAAATCTAAAGTAGAATATGTACAAAAGGTGGTCTAATCACTCTGAAAGTGATTTCTTTCAGACAACCTTTGCGTAGAGAACTGATGCAAACAATAGTTAAAAATAGAGGGGAGCGTACAAAATAAAATAAAAATATGAAAATACATACAAATGAAGATAAGTGAAAATTATGTATAAAATATCATATAATAGATTAAATGAAAAGAGTACGAGAAAAGAAAAGTCATTTATCTAATAGCGTTCTAAGTAATGCGATTTAACAAGACTTTTGAAAGAGTGAAGAGATTTAGCACGACGAATATGGACAGGTAAAGAGTTCCACAAACGCACATCAGTTACGGTAAAGGATTTCTTCAAAAAGTAGGAGGAGTGTAAAGGAGTAGAGAGATAAAGATTGACAAAGGATCAAAGGAACCGATTATGGGTAAGGGAAAGATACCGGAAACGGTCTTTTAAATAATGAGGAACTTGTGCCTTCCGTGGATTGAACTCGATTAGATTTAGTAGCCCCCAGTCAGAGACTTTGTTTAACAAAGTTTAGACTTCAGACACAAGTTTGTCCCGGTACTCGGCGACGTTTTCCCGAGAAACATTGGCACGCAGGTTTGTAAAGCATCACCAGTGCTGTCGTCCGCATAGCAATTAAGCTCATAGGAAGGAAGTTTCGTAATAAGCGCTTGTGCCAAATCCGATCGAAAGCCTTCGCTATGTCCAAACTAACAGCCAACCCCTCCCTCTTTGACTCTACTGCCTCCGCCCATTTATAAGTAAGGTAACCCAGATCACCAGCCGAGCGACCTTGACTGAAACCATACTGGTGGTCTCTAATCAACTGGTGATCCTCAAGGGACCTCATGAGCTGGCTGTTAATAATGGATTTCATTATTTTAGAGAACAAGGAGGTGATGGCGATAGGCTTGAAGGAAATCTGTTTGACAAACGGCAAAATAAAATTAAATTTTTAGAACGCAAACCGAGCGTTTATTCTTATTCCACTTCTTGTTGTGTGACCAAGTCTATCGATTAATTATAAACATTAAGAGGATATAGTAAGTCAGCTCAAATTCTAATTTCGCCCCCACTTCCCCGCGCGTCGTATGCTATGTACCGACCTGTTTGTAATCACTAATACTGTAAGTAGATAGGTCGTTAGATACTTATTTTATTAGTTTTATCATATTTATGCCTGTTTCTTAACGCCAACATAGACGCTTCTTATTTTTATTACGGTTATTTCCCATTTTAATTTTACGTCGTCCTGCTGCGTAATGTGTATTCTGTTCGTAAGCGACACAACCTCCCCCTTCAAAGGCCGAAGCGAAACTGACCGGGCGGCAGGAAATAGGAATCAAACTTCAAGAAGCCGATAGTTTAGGTAATTTCTGTTAACAGTGAAAATAATGGTATTTTAAAAAAAGTAAATAACATAAGCACTGTTTTATAGTTATTTCAGTTAGTACGGAAAGTTTCATAGTTTCATGATCTTATTTAAAGTATTTTATGAATAACAGCGGTTTATTGTTTATTTTGGAGGTAACTTTGGATTTTTTTCTATCGAGAAAATTTTACGGAATCGTGTTTTCGTCTAACATAGTTCTTAACTTTAATCCTCAACTTTACCATATATTTATTTCAAAATTAATGCTGCCATATTTTCGGCATAACGGAGGATCTTGCTAAGCCATTTGAGGTTATATTTCCCCTTAAATATAAATATCGAAATTTATTTTGATGTAGTTGAGTCAATCCCTAGCGTACATGTAAAATATTTTGTATAAGAATGCATTTACCAAATTCATGCAAATTATCAACAACCATTGACTTATCAACAACTTGACTTTTTTCTTTGCAAAGTATCAAAATTAATAAAATAATTTAATATATTCTATACTTTAAACAGTATCTACGTAAGTATATAAAATAAATTTTAACCAAAAATAGACGCGTATTATTACTGACCACGTTTTGAGATTTCACCTGTGAAATGTGCAATTACCATGATTATTTATATGATTAACACCACAGTCTCTCACAGAACAAGTTACCATTTTGGAAAACAATTACTTACTAAAAATAAGAGCTAATAAACTCTAAAAGAATTACAAAATATCTAGAAGCTTATTTCTTATTTCTTGACCTGTCATTCAAAATTGATTACAAAGTCATGATATTTGGCATCTTTTTTCTTTTTATGCTATATTGTCATAAGGAATTTTCTTCCCACTTGCACACTACGTCCGTCTATTACTATCTTAGACCATTCAACCCAATGAACTCGCCTAGCATGATTATTCCCCTCTGCGCAAGTACTTATTGGATTTTAAAAATCTTGTGCGTTTATAAAAACT
This sequence comes from Parnassius apollo, assembly GCA_907164705.1. Taxonomy (NCBI): domain Eukaryota; kingdom Metazoa; phylum Arthropoda; class Insecta; order Lepidoptera; family Papilionidae; genus Parnassius; species Parnassius apollo. The sequence continues at coordinate 3,569,428 of CAJQZP010000001.1, forward strand.
GTATATGCAAACGACTTTGTCGTTACAAGAATCGTTTCCGTCGTTGTAGGTGCTCTTTAAAAATGCTAATCTGTGCGCTTAACGTGTGCAAAAAGAAGTCCAATACTTCAAATTACAAAAGAGATGGAGTTACGTTCGAGTATCGATTACATAGTATTTTATAAAAATCGTAGCGATAATCGAAATGTGACAAGCCAATTCCCCACGAGACTAGGTTTTTAAAGTCAACCCTCAGTTGTTACAAATTAAGTTTAAAATTGAACACGCAAGCTATGGAGTGTAGAAGTAAGGAGTACCAACTCCCATAGTAGAACAGTTGAAAAAGTGGCCATCTGTAAGCAGTAAATAACAGTTCAAAAACTATCAAAAACTCTCCACAACAGCGCTGGAGTAGCTACTGTAATGAAATGAACTTAGTTGTTGTCGATGGTTTAAGTGTGTTGGTAAACTGCTCAGTAGCTCTAAAATAATTTTATTTAGTAAATATAACCTCGAAGAAGTCGTTTATCCCACTACTTACTACACAATATTTTTCGGTGCGTTCTTTAAAATTTACCTCGTAGTTTTTAGTGGCGCCACCCTTATTTAATGGTTTTTATGGACACTTTTTAATACACGTCTGTACTCCTTACTTCTACACTCCATAACGCAAGCATAACCGCACTTCTTACGAGACTAAAATATGACCAACGAGAAGCGATACCAAATGTAAAATAAAACCAATGCAAGGTTATTAGGAATAGCAGGGGTGCATTACTTTTTGATAGTTAGATTATATATTTAAGTAGACAATATAGTTTTAAAAAATATCTAGCAAACCAAAAAATTAGACTTTTTATAAATTTTGTTATAATTTAAATTGTTGTATAATGTAGAGTGAAATTAAATAACGAGAATAATAATAATGTTTCTGAATCACTTCGCTATCGCTTTCCTAACAACTGTGTGCCCGGTGTATGGTAACAGGCTTACCCCCTGTTACATAGGGACTTAAATATATCAGGCAAAATGTGGGTGTTAATATCACTGCCTACCCCTTAGAGGATACATGACTGATGATATGTTATGTATATGGAAATAAGGATAAAAATATTTTTTGAGAAAATCATTGTTTATACAGTCAGACCCCGATTCTTCTGAGTCAGAGTCACGTAACTCAGTAACACGTATCTATAATTAATTTATCTAATACGTCATATACAATAAAACCTTCTCTTCTCTCTTAATAAAGACCATTATGTACAAAACAAAATAACAATAATTAAATAAACAACATAAAATAACAAAAATTTTAACAAATATCTTGTATCACAACGAGCGCGTTCCGAAACGAAATGAATCACTACTATTACTGAAATGGCCTCCCGAATGTTGACGAACTCGTCTTGACCCTGAGATATTTTTGCCGGGAAAACGAGACATTACGGCAAATACACAACATGGAAAAAGATAGATAATAGATTGTCAACTCCGCAGTCGTTTTTAAGGTAAATAACTTAGAACCTACAATTCAACGTAAATTGAGTCGATATACTTGTCTCGCTTTTTATTATTTAAGTTTCGAATTAGGCAAAAATAGACAAATCTATTAAAATATGTTGCGTATAATTCAAGCGTGGAAACAGAAATATCAAGTGGTCATCTTTGGTCTCTTAATACTATGCCAAATATGAGTAAGTACACTCGTATGCTGTGATTTACTAAAAAATGACGTTCCTATTGTAGTAGTATTATTTGTGACGTTACTAAGACATTGTGTCTTTAATCTACAGTGATTTCGTTCGCAATGTTAGATACAATCGACATCGATATACTCGTTTTGTTTGGTTACATATTTATTTTAATTACTTTATAAGCCTAAAAATATTTTAAAAATAGGGACTAGACTTATTATTATTCGAACGATTCCTTTCGCAAACTTTAAAAACTTATAATTTGGGAGGTATCAATACTAAGTCTTGACAGACACGCAGTACATAAGCTAGTTGGATCCCAATTTTATATATTAACTAACGATCCGACCCGGCTTTGCCTGTCAGTTTCCTAGATTTCGACAACAATGCCATTTACCGGGTCCAATTGTAAGTGTGAATACTCATCAACCTTTTCTCAAGTAATGATCTTTCATACATGTGGTAATTGATTTTTATTTTTATAGATTTACCACTTGCTAAGCAAAAAATATAAAGCATCCATTATATTACTTTATAAGCCAAACAAACACCAAACAACAAAGCTTTATCTGCTTGTTGCGACAGTGAAAAAGAATTCACTACATACCTCCTACCAAATAATATATAGTTGAACGAATTAACCACCGGAACCGACATATAAGCGGACGTACCTATACCGGTCTTGTCAGTAACCAGGAAATTCTAGCCTTGGTCGTTTATTTTTGCGTCAGTCTCAAGCACTTACTTGTCAACAAAACATCTCCCAAAAATGACTAAATTTTAAATGGTGTAAAAACTATAGTGGCGAGAGCAGCACTATTTCCATTAATTTATTTTACCCATTACCCATTAATCTTATTTTTATTTTTATTAATTTCCTCTTCTGGGTTGTCTGGAAGAGATTGCTATGTAGCAATAAGACCGCCTTTTGTTTATCCCTCATTATTTGTTCATTATTTGTATATTTATGTTTTGTTGGTGTACAATAAAGAGTATTGTATTTGTTGGTGTACTATTTCTTTTCACTTGTAAGTACATTATTTTATTACATTTATCGTTATTTATCACAAAATTTAATCAAATGTAAAATAAAATGTTGTATTTTCCAACTATGTTAAATGTAGTCGATATTTCTATGTATTGTTGACATCTGACAACCTTCACAATATTGCTGGATTATACCATTCAGAACAAATGACTAAAACTGTGGAGTGAGTCAATTTGACATCGACTATTGCTTGACCATGTCGAAAAATATATATGGATATTTGATGATATGACCTAATAAATGATGATGTTATTTGATTCTATATTATTATCTGATGTCATTAAATTTATAATAATAATTTTTATAATTAAATAAAAATATTATAAATGCAAAAATTATAATTAGTATCTGTACTTAAAATATTTAAACGCAAAAATTATATGAATTTTCAGATTTCCCAGTGACCCTTCTCGGAAGAGAAAGTGGGTAGAAGCAGTTCGTAGAGATGAAGTCTGGATTCCGACGAAACACAGCGCCACATGCAGTGTACATTTCGATACTGCCTGTTATAATACTAATGGAAAGAAACAGAAAATTACACCAATGAAGGCAGTCTCATTGCCCATAAAGACAAGGGAAAACTGATACTTCCGTCAAGTGATACCATAGCAATTTGTTAGCACTGCGAACTCGAACTTAGGAAGGGTGTTCAGAATAAAAGATTAAATAACGAGTACACAACAGACTTTCTTCTGCCGAAAGAAAAAACATTCATTTCCATAAATTTGAAAACGAATACGTGATTCACGTCGAAGAATTAACGAAAGCCGTTGCTGAAAAGTATTTAAATATTAGAATTGCTAATATAAGAAAACAAGCGAACAAAACAAATTCTAAGAAACACATTTTAAGAAAGATGATACAAAATAAAATTATTAAACCTATTTAAATAATTTAAACTTATAAAATTTGACGTTTATGATAACTGTAATTGGATAAAAAGGTGTTCGACGTCCCAATGTTATAGTTAACCACCAGATCAAAATCATTAATTTTTGTTCCTATCTACACAGTATAAACTTATAATATCATGAAGTCTGGCAGTTGTATGCTTGGATTGGGATTTAATTGTGTGTGTAGTTTTTGTCGAAAACCGACCGAATCCCGAATGATCTGAATAAATTGTTCTTAGTGTAGTGTTCCCTATGAATCTCGCAGACTTACAGAGTACTGGAGCCCGAAATGATCCATTTAAATCAGTGATTCCCAAAGTGGTCTGTATCGACCCCTAGGGGTCTATGACAACCTGCAAGGGGTCTACGTCAGCGAAAAAAAATTTGGGGGTCCATGAAATGAAAATGGGGGTCCACGATAGTGGATCTCAACACATACACTGATAGTACCTATTTACTTACATTATACTATCTTATAATATCAAAACATATACATTATTTATAAAAGTACCTATGAAGTAAAAAATTTATTATATATGTTTATAATAAATTGTGTAAGTTGTAGGATGTTGGTATTCGCTTTGTGGTCGCAATACATTTTAAACTTGTAAAAACCTGAGAGTCGCAGTCTCAGAGCTTCGCTACCTTGCACTGACTTGTTCAATTCGTCACTCTATAAATACTAATGTGGGACAAATACGTTTATTCGTTTCCTGAATCTTGGAAAGGAAAGTGCTAAGAAAATATTTTAAAAAATATAAACAGATAGTATATCACACAAATTATAATGAGTCAGTTTAACTTTGTTTGAGAGTGCTGGAGAAAAGTAAGTATTGAAATAATACTAGTTTTTACGGAATTTATCGCGTGTATTTAACTTTTTAATTACCCGACGTTTCGAACGCTTTACAGCACTCATGGTCACGGGCAGGACTGAGATGTTCAACGTCCATATGTCATAGTTAACCGCGGTTACCATAGATTAAAATTTTAATATTTTAAAAAAAAAATTAAAAAAAGTGTTCGCGTAAATATAAGAAATCAGAAAAGTAAGTACATTATTTTTTATTAAATTTTAGTTTTGTACTCGTAGTTAGCAAAGATAGATAAATTACGCCAATCATGACTTTAGCTATTAGTAGTATAATATTCAATCATGCAAAATTACACAAGTACTCCTCAATAGTTTCTTTTTGAAAGCTTTAGCAATCGGTATTATAATTACAGTGCAATCTCCGTAATTCGAGCTAATTGTTGCAAGAAGATGTTCGAATTATGGAATGTTTTCGGAAAAATCAAAAAATATTTTTAATATACAGCTGCTGGATTTTCTGTCTTATTTAAATAATTTAATTTTGTCCACAGATGACTGATGCCATGTCCGAATCTAAAAAGAAATGTAGACAGTACAGTGTCGATTATTAGAAATTTGGCTTCATTCCATCATTGCCGGACAAACAATTGCCTATGTGCCTTTTATGCAACAAAGTTTTGGGCAATGATGCTATGAAACCATCTAAACTGGAAGATCATCTGAGAAGATGCCACCTTGATAAAACAGAGAAAGATTTGAAATACTTTCAAACACTCAAAGATAAACTTCAGAAGAGACCTACACTGGACAGAATGTTCGCTTCGACGTCACAAAGAAATGATGATGGTTTGCGGGCGTCTTACAATATCTCGTTACTTATAGCAAAATCCGGAAAACCGCATACTATCGGAGAGAAGTTAATTTTGCCAGCCGTTGAAGAGGTTTTAAAAACTGTTTTACACAAACCTGCATCCGATATCATTAAAAGAATTCCCTTAAGCAACAATACTGTTGAAAGACGTATTGATGAAATGAGTTCCGATATTGAAAGCTTCTTATGTAATTATTTGCAAACGACCCATTTCTCTATACAACAGGATGAGTCAACTTTACCTGATAATGCAGCATTATTATTGGCATATGTTCGTCTTATTATGAATCAAGAAATCTACGAAGAACTGCTCTTCGCAAGAACTTTGATAACTGACACTAAAGGTGAATCAATATTTCATGTTTTGAAGGATCACTTCATTGAAAAATCAATTCCTTTATCAAATATAATATCAGTAGCTACAGATGAAGTACCTGCCATGGTTGTACGTTATCGTGGATTTATAAGCTATTTAAAATAAAATGTGTCAGGGGTGTTAGCAATACATTGCGTCATTCATCGACAACATTTAGTTGCTAAAAATTTAAGTGTTAGATTGCATGAATCACTTTATTTAGTCATTGATGCAGTAAACCGAATCCGAAGCAACGCGTTGAATACGCAATTATTTGCGCAGTTGTGTGAAGAAAATGACGAACACTTTCATCAATTACTCCTTCACACTGAAGTACGCTGGCTGACGAAAGATTCTGACAAGATTTTTTGCACTTTTTGAGACTATTTTAGAATTTCTGGATACTAAAGTTAAAATTTTAAAAGAAAATTTAATGAAGAGGAAATCAGACATCGCCTATTTAACAGATTTGTTTACAAAATTTAATATGGTTAATTTGCAATTACAAGGCGACAGTTTAAATTTGATTAAAACAAAGTCCATCTTATCAGCGTTTCTTGCCAGAGTTAAACTAATGAAGCAAAATATTGGGCGAGGCGAATTTTCTCAATTCCCCAATTTGTCACAGACAAGCTGCCAAGAAGACGGCGTTTCAACTTACGTTCAACATTTAAATGCCCTCTATTCAGATTTTGAATCTAGATTTGAGGATATTTTGAGTATGGTAATACCACCGTAGATAATTAATCCATATGGTGACATAGAAGAAACGCATGTCATAATACAAGAGAAACTGACTGAACTAAGTACAAACGAAGAACTTAAGGTTCAGTTTAAAAACGGATATCAGCAATTCTGTCTGCAAAACAACATACCCGTTAGTTATCCCGTATTATGGAATATAGCGAGGAAATTTTTAATTTCCTTTCCATCGTCATACCTAGTGGAAAGGGGGTTTAGCGCTGTTACCAATCTCCTAACGGAAAAAATAAACAGACTGGACATCATTAGCCGAGGAGATTTAAATTAACCCTTACAAAATTGACGCCAAATGTTGATAATTTATTATTAAAGCATCAGGTTCATCCTTCTCACTAAAATATTGACTTATTGCTTATGTTATTTTATTTATAGTTTATTTTATGTTTATTTAATGCTACGTATATTTTACATAACAGATACAAAATTTTAATTTGAGTAGTTTTAATTTCGGTTTAAAGAAATTTATTTCTCATAAGAACATACAATGGTTCACTTAAAATGAGATACAAAGTAATTATAAAAGTAAAACTATCGCATCTACCTCTAGTGCTGGAGGTGGATTATTTACTATGTCAGAAAAGATTACACTGTACGTACGTATTTCCTAAGTTTACTTTTAAACAATTTTATGTTATTGCAATTTTTTATGTCATCTGGTAGTTTATTTAACAGCTGTGCTCTCTCAAACAACAAAGTTTTTTTGCCATAATTAGTTCGTGTAGTTGTTAATTGTAGATTATTTTTACTTCTTAAGTTGTGTGTTGTTGTTTTTTTATGTAATTGTATGTTTGATTGAATAGAATTAGTGGTAATGTTTTTTATTAGAATGCAAGTGCAATAAATGTATAGTTGAGTAAGGTTTAGCAAGTTAGTTTTTTCGTATAGTACTTTTGTTGGCGTTAGATAATGATAGTGGAATAATGTTTTGATAATTTTATTTTGTGTCCTTTGAAGTGGATTTAGATTTGTTTTAGCAGCTGATCCCCATATCTCAATTAGATATTCGATATGTGATTTAATTAAAGAGTTATATATGATTGTACGAACCTTTTCCGGGATACAGTTTGCGACTTTACGTAGTGCACATAGTAATGACGTCAGTTTTGATTTGACGTGATCGATATGTATTCTCCAAGTGAGTTTATCATCTACCAATAGACCTAGATATTTTTCCTGAGTTGAACGTTTTATTATTTTATCTTCAATAGTAAGATGTGCAAACTCTGGTAAAGGTTTATTCTTTGTAGAAAAAATCATGAAAGATGTTTTTGACATATTAATTGTTAGCAGGTTATATTTTAACCATTCTCCGAGTAAGTCAAGATCTTTTTGAGCATAGGTTATAATGTTGTGAATAGATTTATCGAAATAGAAGAGACATGTGTCGTCGGCATATAATGTTAGGTGACCTGTTAGCCCCAATTTGTTTATATTATTTATATAGATTAAAAACAATAATGGACTTATAATTGAGCCTTGAGGACAGCCGTAGGATACGTTTTTAATCGAGCTGGTAAAATTATCCATTTGAACAACTTGTCGCCTATTATGTAAAAACGATGTAAACATTTCGAGGGCCTTGCCTGTAACGCCTATGTTGTTTAGTTTCTGCAACAATTTATGATGGCTTACTGTGTCAAATGCTTTTTTTATGTCAATAAAAATCCCTAAAGCGATATTCTTTTGATCGATTTGAGTTTTAATTTTTGTGATTAAGTCTACTGCAGCTGTCAGAGTGCTCGATTTGGAACGAAAGCCATATTGTTGGTCAATTAAAAACTTCTTTTTTATTAGGTATTCATTTAGGCGGTTATAAAGTATTCGTTCAAATATCTTTGATATAACAGGCAAGACAGAGATTGGTCTGTAGTTGCTTGGGTCAATCCTACTTCCGGATTTAAAAATAGGACTGACCTTAGCAATTTTAAGTGTGTCGGGAAAAACACCGCGTGTCAGACACATATTTATGCAGTTCGTTAGCCTCTCTACAATTATAATTTTCAGACATTTAATCGCTTTGGTGCTGATGCCATCTAGACCAGTACTAGTGTTGGTATCAAGATCGTCGATTATTTTTGATACTTCAGTGATATTTCATGCGTGTAGTTAAGTTCGTACATAAGCGTGTTATCGCTGTTTATGTGATACTTATTGGGAATTTTGTTAGCCAAGTCCGAACCTATTGGGGAGAAAAATGAGTTAAATAAGTCACATATTGAATTACCTTCTGTTATTAGTTCAGTATTCGATATTAGTTTGGGAGGAGCACTGCTGTCTCTAATTTTGTTTAACGCTAAGTTATTAATTATCTCCCACATTTTCTTAGGTTTATTGTAATTGTTATGAAATAACTTATGATAGTAGATTTTCTTGTGTGTCTTGATAAGGTTTTTCACTTTGTTCTGCTCTTTAATTAAGTTTTTTTTGTAGATTATCGTCTTTTGGGTGAGATTTAGTCTGCTGCCATAAGTTGTTTCGTAAATTTATTGAGTTTATAATATCTCGGTTTATCCAGTCTTTTTGTGGAGGGTTAAGAATTTTTTTTGTCTTGCATACTTTATTTTTGTTTATTTGTTCTAACATAAATCTTTCTAGGTAATAATAGTCATTTTCTTCATTAGTGTATTTGGCTTTTAAAGAAGTGTTGTATAACTTTTCGTAATCAAGCGCCATATATTGAACTCTTTTATGTGGCTTTGTTGTTAAGTTGCTTATTTCAAGAAATATCTGCTTATGATCAGATAGGCACGATTCAATTATTGAGAAACTAAATGAGTGATTGTTTATATTCGTACATACATGGTCCAGTATAATTTAAATTCAATTAAAAAATTTATAAATTAACATGTGTTTTTACTTTAAGTTTTTAACACTAAACTTCACTATAGTTATAAATTTACAGGAAATCAATATCAGGTAAGTAGGGAGTCTACCCAACATGTAAAAACATGGCAAGGGGTCTACGACGCAAAAAAGTTTGGGGAACTCTGATTTAAATGATCGATCTGAATGTGATGAATGTGATGATCGGTACGCGTGATGAAATGCACTAGTGATTCGGTCACGAGAAATTAATGACTGACACATGTCTGGTGTATTACATAATTAATTGCCTTAGACCATTCAACCAAATGGACTCGTCTCGCATGAATATTCCTCTCTGCGCTAGTATTGGATTTAAAAATCTTGTGCGTTGTGGATATAAAAACTGTTTACAAAATCGATTTCGTCATTACAAGAATCGTTTCAATCGTTGTAGGTGCTCTTTAAAAAATACTGATTCGTGCGGTTAACATGTGCAAAAAGAAGTCTAATACTTCAAATTTACAAAAAGACGGAGTTACTTTCCATATGTAAGTAATTTTATTGTGATATATGCCTTCTTTCTACTATAATCATTTAATATAATATCATAAATAATAATCGAGAACTTTACCGATAAGATAATCAAGTACATAATATTTCATAAATATCGTAGTGATAATCGAAATGTGACAAGCACACTCCCCATGAGATTAGTTATATGTTTATTTTTTTAAAGTTAACCCTTAGATGTTACAAATTAGGTTTGAAATTGAACGCGCAAGCACAACGGCACTTCTAACGAGTCTAGATTATATAAACAACATATAAACAATAAAAGTGTAAAGAGACTACTTAGAGTTTATTCTCATTAACTCATAACTTTTTCTATGTTGACGTAATTAACCTACATGTGTGCGTAAAATGTAATGTGTTGGAGATTTAGATTTGTGTGTGCTATAATGACACAAAATTTTATTGATTAGATGTGCAGTAGTGTATGTAGTGTTTCGTCCCCCGCACCAAAACTGACAGAATTTTTTGCTCGTAGCATTAGACGCGTTACTCGTCCATTAGATTGAATGGTCTAAGTTCATTGCTATTGTCTTGCTTTTGTGTTTGAAAATAGTTTTGAAAAAAAAAATTATATTTAATATTCTAAATACCCTAATTATTCAGTATTGATATAAAGTTAATAATCTTACTTATTAAATCATTTATTGTTATTTTATTGGAATTTCAATGCGTGCTATTTATTTTCTAGAGTTTTTAGCAAATTGCGATTTTCCTAGCGTATGGTACGACCCCACTTTATTTTTTAAAGTTGGCAACACTGAAACACTGATGCTCTGACTCTGTGGTGTGGTTATTTCCGTATCCGTATACGTAGTATCCTCTTAGTAGTCTGTTCTGATTCTGTGGGTTATTTTATTTCAGTGTTGCCAGATTTAGAGGTTTTTCCTCAATCTAGGGGTTTTTGGAGGACGTTGAGGTATTTTTTAGAGGTTTTAATATCACGAAATTAATCTAGGGGTTGTTCTGAAGGTTTTTCACTAGTCTTACCAACTTCTGAATTCTTTTTCAAAACAGACAGTGCCGCCAATTCATTATCGATATAAAATATCGATATGGTAGTATCGCAATTAATTTGTCCGTTTTATACTCATAACTTTTTCTATATTGATGTATTTAGCCTACATGTGTGCATAAAATGTAATAGTGTAGGAGATTTATATTTGTGTGTGTCTTAGTGACACAAAATTTTATTGAGTAGGTGTGCAGTACTGTCTATGTAGTGTTTCTTCCCCCGCACCATAAGTAACAGACTTTTTATTCGTAGCATTAGGCGCATTACTCATCCATTGGGATTAATGGTCTAAGTACTAAGCTTGTATGTAGTAGAAACTTATTTTTGATAAATCTGATTCACACGAAACTTGACCGAATAAAAATTCAGAGGTTTTTTATCCCTCTACATAGGGAAACTAGGGGTTTTTTGGAAAAATCTAGGGGGGAAGGTGAAAAAAATTTGGTAACACTGTTTTATTTGGAGTTCGCAATTAGTGTTCGCGCGTTTTTGGTTGTCATTTGTCGAAGTAAAATTAGTAATTTACTTGATAATTTTTATTGTGTTTCTATCAAATCTTAAATAAGAAAAAATGTCCGGCCGTAATATCAACAGTACGTAGTCCTTTTAAATTTATTATTTTTCCTAAAACCGTATTGCTAAAGTTAAGAGCAGTGCCCTGTTTATCAAAACACACAAGTCTACTTGTTCACATGTTTCAGTTTACAAGAAAGTTTTTACATGTTCGAGTAAATTACGTTTATCAAAAAAATCTACAGGGCTTGTAAAATTTAAGACTTGTAGGTTCTACTTGTAAGTTTTAAAATCAAAAACGTGTGCCGCATTCTTTTCCCGCCATTTTGTTTTTGCTTTTTATTGAATCCTTCCTTAAAACTCTATTTTGGGAATTAAAAATAAATCACAAAGTATTTCCCTTTTTATTTAAGTGTATTCTAAATATATGATTTTACAATTGATTCGCGATAAAAAGTTCTTTAAGTCGAAACCTTCGATTAAATTAATAGGTCGTCTCCATATGACCGTAGCCAATTCTTGTTCTATATGTTCTTGGTTCCATTATTCTAATATTTCCATCATCGCTTGAGTCACTTGACTACATTTTAAAAAGGACAATCAAATTAAAAAAAAATATTACAGTACTACTTAAAACACTTGTAAGACGGAATGGAGAGTCGCTGGACACTCTTTGGATTTGCTATGATTTTCTACAAATTGTAACTTACAAGGGATTTTTGATAAACAAAATCACGAATACAAGTGTAAAAATATACTTGTGAAATAAATAATGACCCTTGTAACTTTTAATTTACACGTGCAGTTTTGATAAACACATATTTGTAATAATTAATTTTTTTACAGGATAACCGCTTGTAATACAAGGCTTGTAAGTTTTGATAGACAGGGCACAGATATAATTTGGCCAAGGGCGTGGCTACCGTCACATAAACACTCACGCCTGTCACCCAGAGGGGTAGGCAGAGACTACGGACTTCCATTTGGCACGATCCTGACATACCTCTTTCGCCTCCTTTACATCCATATATCTACGCATACATGCTCGTTGGTTAAGGGTACTTCTAACGTGGCCCATTTTCAAAATATCGCCAATTTGGTCGATAACCTTTTTTCTAGGGTGTCCCTTCCCGACTCGGCCATTCACATCTGCCATATAAATTTGCTTTGTCACTCTTTCCTCATTCATTATTTCTACATGACCAAACCACTGAAGCATTCCTTTCTTAATCCTGGTCACAACATCATCTTGCATACCATATTTATCTCTTATCACGCAATTTCTCACCCTGTCATTCAGATTAAACCCTAGCATATTCCTTAAAGACCGCATTTCTACAGCATTTATTCTACTTTCGTGCTTCTTCTGCCACACCCAGCTTTCACTACCATATGTTAAAGTAGAGACTAACACAGCATTATGAATTACCATACATGCCTTTTTTGACACATTCTGGTTCTTCACAATAGAGTGTAGGTCCCATTCACTCTATTCCCTGCATTTACTTGTCGTTCTATATCCCTATCATATCTAACATCCCTGCTATATACACATCCCAAATACACAAACTCATCCACTTGCTCAATTAACTCTCCTTCTATTCTTATTTCACATACCGTTTTGCCTTTCTCTTTCAAAAACCATCACTTTCGTCTTACTTGCGTTCACTTTCATTCCCCTTTCTTTTAATTCCCAGTTCATTAATGTAACCATCATTTGCAACTCAGCCGCCGATGACGCATATATGACTTGATCATCGGCATACAAAAGGCATTTGACGGTTAACTCGCCCATTCTTAACCCACATTCTTCATCTTTCAAAGTTTGCAAACACCTGTCCATAAATAGGTTGAACAGCCAAGGGGAAGCTACACAGCCCTGTCTGACACCTTTTTGGATGCCAAACCAGTCCGAGTAGACCCCATTGATCCTGACACAAGCACTAGAGTCCCTATAAAGAGACCTTAATGCCTGTATCAAACCAGCGCTCAACCCATATGAGTTCAGTGTTTGCCATAACACATTCCTGTCCACTCATATCCACTGGCTACCGGGCGTCATATCAGTTATATCAATGATACGGGGCTCCCAGGCTACAGGGGCCCCGAACATGTGTAAGCAAAAATTCGTAAAATGTTATCCACTATCTCACTTAAACTCCTTGGCTGTACTTCCTGAAAAATAATCATATCATCAATTAGTGCCCAATGTGTCTAAAACCTGTTAAAAATGGATCAATTTTCTGTAGTTTTTTGATAGATCTTGGTAATGAAAATCTGTGAGTTCTTTTTGGAATTTATAGCAGTATTCCGATTGTAGTGCAGGACTTAAAACTGTAATTTTAAATACCATAAAAGAATATGGAATTGATTTGTCCAAATGTAGAGGGCAGTTGCGATGGAGCAAATGTTATGTCAGTATAAGGATTACAAATGCTTATAAAAGAGGATGCTCCAAATGCCGATTATGTTCATCGTGCAGCACAATAAATTTAATTTTAAACGATGCTACGAAATGTGTTCCTGAAGTGTCAATTTTTTCAATAATTTGGAAAAAATAGGATTATTCCATTTACTCACCTTAAAAAATTCATCCTAGGTTGGATAGGTCCTCGGAAACGTATGTTCATCTATTCACCCTAAACCACAGAATAAATAATAAATGTCTGGTAAATCCAAATGTGCATGCCTTATGTGCACATAATATTGTCAATTTTTTAAAGTATTTTAAAACACAAGTTTTCACAAGTACCCTAATTACTATTACTTATAATTTTCCGATAATTTTATGTCCAACGTTAAACTCATAAGGCTCATATGATCGTGAAAAATGTAGAAAAAAACTCTCAATCAACAATAGAATATTTTTTACTTTGTTATTATTGAGATTCAAAAGAATTATTATTGTTAGGTAATTGAAAAATCTTTTATCTTAAAAGGATCAGAAATCAACTTTTATATTAATTTAATTTTTAGGTATTTGTACTCAGGCATTATGCTAAAAACTAGTCTTTTTTACTTGACTCATTAATAATTTTTTTCTCATCAACTTTATTTAGTTTTCAAAAAGTTTTTCATCTAGTCATATCTAGTATTTTAATTCAGCTTTCACGAAAGTACACCTTCAGGTCACTATCAAGTCCAGAGGTAAGATCTCATAATAACTAACAAATTGAAGCCAAACTCTGCACACCTAGTTCACCAGAGCCATAAAGCCAGTTAATAAAAAAAAATTGCCATTCGCAATTTGTGTTCGCGTGTTTTTAGTTGTCATTTGTCAAATTAAAATTTGCTTAGTACTTGAAAATTTTCATCTTCATTTTTATGGTATAAGGTGGTATAACTATCAAACTAGAAAATTATCTTGTGCTTATATTACAGTTTATCTGAAAGCGCAAAAATGTCCGGCCATGGTATCAACAGTACGAAGTTCTTTTAAATATATTATTTTTCGTAAAATCGTATTGCTAAAGTTAAAAGCTATTTGGCGCTATATTGTTTCAGAACCCAAGAAAAATGAGGCAACCAAGAAGCAGACAATCACAATAAAAAAAAGAGAATATAAGTCTCGTAGCAAACGTGCTGGTTTAGTTTTCCCTGTTGCAAGAATACATAAAATCGTACGTAAAGGCAATTACGCAAAACGGATTGCAATCCGCTCAGTAGTGTACTTAGCAGCAGTTCTTGAGTATTTGACTGCAGAAATTTTAGAATTGGCTGGAAAGGCAGCAACTGAGAATGGTAAAACTAGGTAAGGCAAGTTTTAACATTATTTTCATTAACAATATGCTCTTTTTTCATGTATGTATTCTTGTTCTTACTCATCTTGAGGAGAAAGGTAATATCTATTGTAGAAACTTTACAGGTGTATTTTTTTTAAGATAGGGTGACAAACTAGCACACTGTCCAGCTGATGGTAAGCGGTTGCTGTGGCCCATAGAGATCTACATCCTCGATTATGAATCAAAATGCAGATGCGTTTTCACCTGTGAAGACTAATATGGAATGCCTCATTTCGAGTAAAAAGGGTCTCCAGCTCACTACACTCACCATACGGAACACAGCAGCATTAAGCTACTATTTTACGCTGGTATTCTGTGTATGCTTAATAAAATATTTATTCTTAATTTTGTAGAATTATGCCTCGCTATATTATGATGGCTATAAAATATGATGATGAATTAAACCTTATGCTGAAAGGTGTTATAATAGCAGAAGCGGGTGTATTACCAAATATCCAAAAAGAGCTCCTGCCAAAGAAAACTGCAAAAAAGAAAGAAAGCAAACCTGAGGCAGAAGCTGGTCCTTCCCAGGAATATTGAATTGTTTTAATGAAGTTTACCTTTAAAATCTCTGTAAAATTTAAATTTAGATTTATGATATTTTATTATGTATTAGATTTATGATTTATGACATGATAACATTTTACATTAATTATTAGTTCCTTTAACAATCACCAAGACAAATTGTTGTTACGTGTAAGCCTGACTTTTAATAGAGCTTATTGTTTTAATCTAGCACAAGCTTTAATTGATGGGCTCCTGATAAATTTTTCCTGCTCAACTTATGAAGGTTCTCAAGCTTGCATACTTGTTAAAATGATAAGTAAAATATAAAACCATTTTTAGTTACATGTATCAACTTCTAAACAGTTTTAATGACAACTCAGTTGAGCTAAGTTTGCACCTCACTGCAATGCGAGAACCCTCATTTCCCCTCCCCATTCATACAGTCAAGGCAGTATGGTTTGCATCTTACCATTACTGATAGGCACATCTTAATTTTGTCTACTATTTGTTAAGTTTTTTCATTATTTTGTTGTTATGTCAGGTCAAATTTTATATCAATAACATTGTATATTTGTTATTTTATGATTATTAATTTATAAGTAATAATTATTAATTTTTGTTGTCATAATTGGATGTAAATTTATTAAATATTTTTGCATGTAAAATTTAACCTGGCTAAACACCACAAGAGTTTTTGAATTAAATAAATAACTAAATGTTATCATTTAAAAGAAATAAACATGTTAACAATAAAACTTCTTAAAATTAGTATTATATAGTCTCGTTATTTATTTTAGTATATTTGAAATGTTAATAATTTAGTTTAATATTACATTTCAATATTAATGAAAAGTAATATTAAATACTTGAATGTGCCTGATCTCAAAATATAGTTTTATGATCTATTTTGTGTAATGCTTTGTTGTTAAAAATTTAATGATTCAAAAACAATTATTTTTATCTTTGCTTTATGTTAACATTATACATTTTAAATTATTATAATTAGGAATTTTTATGATGTGAATATTTTCAACAATATAATAATTCAATAAACTTGTTTATTTTTATTTTCGGATATTTATAATAACCTTTTTTACACACATCTGGTAATTGGCACAAACTATTGTTTTCAAGATACGATAATGATACTATTTTTATTATTTCAAGCAAAGAATACCTTAATTTCTAGAATACAAACCATAAATAGGATACAGCTTAACAATAAATACAATTCAGTGAACATCTGTGTGTGAACTAGATAACTTAATATCTGTGTTCCAGACAGCAGCGCTCGTCCCTTTAAAATTTTGCATTTCACTGTATACAAAAAGATCACAAATCAATTACTTATTCTTGTAGAGTGTAGGTAAGCACCCTTATGTGTAGTATGACAGTGTGTGTATGTATGTAGGAGGTTGAGTATAATTTTTAATGAGGTAGATACATTAATTGTTCAGTTTTGTTATAGTTCAGTTTATGAATATACTCAAATAGTTTTCTTTTGCATTCTAAGGTGATACCTCGAAAATTTGGTGGTTTTTCTATTTAACATATTTTTTTAAGTTTTATAGATTACAAACCAAAACTTTGGTATATGATTTTTGACTATATGACCTTGGTTTGCATAAAAGGAAAACACGATATCATGTAATTTTCTCGATAGAAAAAAATTGCAAAGTAGGCTCTAATTATTTACATTTCTTGATGACACTACAATATTTTTACGAATAATTTCATGGAATTATTTTTAAAGCAGAGTAAATAATCATATCTAAGTTTTCATAAATCAGTATTTTAATACATAACGAATTTTTGTTAAAATAAATAAAAATGTTGTTTGGCGCTTACTTAGTTTTTTCCAAGCACTTGCTCGGTATGGCTATCTCATAATTTGCGTACTACGAAGTCATTGCATCACTTTCATTTTGACACTCCCGCAGTCGTCCGTTAGCTTCACCGACAAAGGAAATAGCCACGCCCCCAAAACTTCGATTCATTTTCAAGGTATCCTCTTAAGCTTCCTATGTCCATAATTTTGCTGATCTATACATATAATAAATCTGTAGAAAAGTCGTGTCTGTAGTTCTATTATATTCTTGAAAAAAAAAAACCAGTCCAGGGGACTTAGTACAGTACCTTTGTACTGAAGCCAAATTAGTAGTTTTTAGAATTTTTGTCTGTCTGTCTGTGCATTAACCTTTTGAGCGCCCAAGTCGCCTATACTTGACCAGCACCTGCGGGACCTGAGCGCCAACGACGTCTATAGTTGACAAAAATCATGAAATATACCATACATACATACATATACCACAAAATATGAAATGTAGATACAGACAAGTTATTATTGGTATTTTATTTCTACATTCCTCAATATAGAATGTCCCAGCTATGTGTAAGTTTACAAAACAAGTCTCTTATAGCCACAAGTACTCAGAAACATTGAACTAAAACATATGGTTTTTTAATTTTTTATCCAAGCTCTCAAAATACTATATCCAGCACGCCAAAGTCGTCTATGGCCATAGATAAATATGTAGCAAGCTATCTATGGTTGATCCATAGAGTAGAGTAATATACAGATAGGTTGACCGCTAGTGTTGTAATGCGTTAGGCATAGGTTAAACGCAAACGTATTATTTTTTAAATTATTATTGATATTTGAATAAAACAAAAGGTAATAAACATGAAAGTATCATCAGCTACATGAATAAAAGAAAATTTCATCAAATCAATTTCGCATAATAAATCTAATATCTCAACTCGGGCGCATCCTTAGCGCGTCATCGATTATCAGTTCATTGGGCACTTGGGCACCGTGGTCAAGGATAGACGACACCCTGATTAAACGAATAGCGGGAAAAGTAGTGCGGTGCAACATAATGATTCTGTTTTCGTGGTTAAAATAATTCTCTTTATGTTTATATACTTTTATATTGCAACTAGTATTTTTCGTGGTAGAGCTATGTTGCAGTTATATTAGTAGTATAGTAATAGCACGAATGGGTCGGATCGACCGGGGAAGGCCCACGCTCTTACAGAACACCAGCGTCAAACAGTAGCTTAATGCTGCTGTGTTTCGTATGTTGAGTGTAGAGAACCGCAGACCCTTTTTACTGGAAACGAGTTATTCCATCTTAGTCCTCACGGGTAACAACGCATCATTCGTAATCGAGAATAGATTTAGATGTCTATAGGCCACAGCAACCACTTACCTTCAGGTGGACTGTGTGCTCGTTTGTCACCCTATCCTATAAAAAGTACTTTTTTTTGTCTCAAAAACCGAATTGTAATATTCTTTAGGGAAGAAGGTTGAGATCTAAAAATAGCGATTTGACTTCTCGGGAACTTCTCGACTCTAAGGGAGTTTTAAAAAGGAAGGTCAGCTACGCCGTTGTCGTCCAGTCGTGACAGTAACGTCATCGCGATGTGGAGTAATGCTGTGTGGTTAACTACTATTTACAATATATTTTATTTGTAATATTTGTTTTTCCTTTATGTACTGAGTACATATGTACAAAGAGTGGCAGATAGCGCAAGATTAAATAAAACATCCCAGATTACAAGTAGTCATTTATTGCATAAAAAACCAACAAAACAAGTCACTGTATGTTACCGATATATCAATTCTTGGCAACACTTTTTTTTTCGTAGGTATTTTTGTTTACTTTGTGTTTTGCTGTACAGGACACGGGAATGCGTTTGTGGCGTGGCGCTCAAAAGGTTAAAGATTCACGCAAAAACTACTGGACCGATATCCATGAAATTTTCTATGTAGGTAGTTAGTAACCTGGGGCAACTTATAATTATTTATCCGATTACGGAAACGTACGGCTATTTTTATCCGATTACGGAACTCCAAAAAAGAAAGTTAAGTATTTTCCTTCCTTTAAATGTTAATTTTCTATTATATACGATTCAGTTAGTTACAAGTTGGCTGGTGTTTTTCCAATAAATACCATATTTATAAATAAAGTTTCTTATTAGTTTTAACCTTTGTTTAATAATTTGAAACTACGCCAACGATGTACATTTTAGTTTCCAACACACTTTCATCTGTTAACAAATAGAAAAAGTACATTTTGTCTTCACTTATATTATTAAAAGTTAACATAAAATATAATAATTTTATTAAATTTATTTTTAGAAAGAGTGTACCTACGTTATTTACAATTTAAATTTTGCCAAACTGTAAGCCAGTTTGTCGGCAACGTAGCATTTTATCTTTTCACATTCGTAATATCTAAACAAAATTTTAATTCATGATATTATGGTCATATCGTCAAATAGTTTTTCACCGCTAGGGCGCTGATAGCATGTTTTAACACAAACAAATTTTTTAGCAGATTATTCGCAATTTTATGCTTTATTTATATTGATATAATAAATAAATGTTCGCGGCTTTCCAGTCGCACCCTCACCTTCTATCGCTGATATTACTAGGTGGCATAGTTTGGCTTTCATTATTTCCTCTAATAATAGCGCTATCCACTTACTGCTAAATAAACTAATGATAAATATAATACTTGAGCCTACTGAATACTTATTCGTTTATAATCGAAACTTTTAATAGGTACCCAGACCGGTGGCCATTATCGGTATAATTTAGTTTGGAAAAATGATTAAACATACAATTTTAACTCTATTCGATGGATTAGTTAGTGGCATCGTGGGGGACGAGTAGCTCGCTCATATAACTGGATATAATTCAAAGCTGCTGGATAAGATGCATTATGTCAACTACTCTTTGACCATGAATTGGTGGTTCTAGAGATTCAGTCGACGTTTCAATCAATAGCACATCGCCAGTGATTTCTCTGTAATAAAAAAAAAAACGTAATTTAATTTTTATTTAATTACAAACAAAAAATCTAAGTCAAGGCAATTACGCGGTATTTACGAATACTTATCATAATTTGATTTTGATTTGGCTCGTGGAGTTACAACTAATGCAATTGAAAGTGATGTCCCAGGGTTGTCGTGCTTAGAATCTTTTTGTAATCTAAAATTGAAACAAGTTTTTAAAATTGAAATACATAGTTATTTTTACATCATGTGTTTTTTTTTTTGAGAAAATGCATTCCAACAATTTGTATTTTGAGTAATTTGCATTTGGTATTTAGAAAATTTTGTATGCGGATTTATTAAATTTATATTGTGGGCATTTTGGTAATTTATAGCGCCTAAGCCCATTTATTCATTTATGAGAAGTAATTCTGAGTTGATAAATTAGAAATATTCTGTATAACCAAAATAAGGTGTGCACAATAATGTAGATACATACTTACTTTACAACTTCCATCGTGTGTTTTTGTTTTATCGAATAAGATCTCTTTATTTTTCTGCGTTTATTTTTTTTTGTTGCTCATTTTTATAATGTATACATACATTGATTGTTTATTTTATAAATCTTATAACTAAAACCTAAATCGCAAAAAGTTTACACCAACTTATAAAAAACTAATTGTATATTTACAAAACGTATCACTAGAACCGAAACCGAACAAAAATTTACACCAACAATACAACTTATAAAAAAACTATTCACAAAATAAAATATACGCAGCTTTCAACAACAAAAAAACATAAACGATTTTTGAGCGGCGAGCGAAACAGGTCTATCTAGCAGCGCGCCTTAGCGGTCAGTGTCGCTCCGCGTAGAAATGAAAGAGAAGCAAAAAGACGCCAAGATGGCGCGATGTTTCGTTGGACTCGTTCGAGTTATTAATCATTAAATATATTAATACTTACAAATGTCTTAATTTAACCGATAAATAAAATCAACAGTTCCCCTTATTATTATATATTACATCACTGTTATTAACTTGATCAAGATTTGTATATAAATAATCCAGTTACAATCGCTATAATTTCATTTTTAATGGATTTGTTTTTGATTTTTTTCTATCGAGAAAATTTACCGAACACGTGTTTTGAACACAATGGTTCCCCAATATATATGATCAAGATTAACATATTTTTTGCAGCTCTAAAATGTATACATTTTCCTAAAAAAATGTTTTCTGAAGCCTACTTTGACTATGTACAGCACCTTCAGACTTCCCGGAGCGTTAGTGCTTTACATCAGCGATATCTTCTTTAACGCGGGTTTATTGGATTTTTCATCCAAAGATGCGTATAAAACCCACGTAAAAAGTTAAAATTAAATGCGATAAAACTTTGTTCATAGTTCTTGTATGTACTCATTCTCCTTTCTCTTATTATATTTTATTTTGTGAGGTAAAGTTAATTAAGGGTACACTAGTCACTCGTTCTTCCATACAAACGTAGTCTGGCGATTACACTACTGTTTGATGGTGTACGTACAAAATAAAAAATAATTTCAATTTATCTCATCATTATCTAGCCCTGTATGGAAACAAAAAAGTAAAAAAAGATTATGTTTAAAAGTTATAAGCGTCGAAAATTCCGAATTTCAACACTATTTTTAACACATCTTTGGGCGGAAATAAATACCATAAGAAGAACGAAAATTGCAAAACAGTTACCATACAGGGATAGATTAGTTGTTCAAAAATGCAAATAATTTTATTTTGAACACATACATTCAATAGCTTTTTCATGAAAGGTCTGTTTATAAAATTTCGCGCGCTCCTTTTTGTTGTAAATCATCTTGCCTTTCGCTACAAATTGTTTCCCCGATCAGTGGGACGGACGGAAGGGGCGCAGCGCGCACCCACACATGCTCACTAGGTTAGCCGCTGCTATCTATTTATGGTTGTAATACCTACATCTACATCTTTATTTAGAAACATTGCTTCCTTTGGTTCTTGTCCACTAAAATTGAAAACAGGTAGGTACATAATAATGAACTTTTGATATAGTTAGTACATTAGGTACTTAACTACTTTAATTTGCCAACTAACGAAAACATCTCATTGATAAGCACGATTGTCGAAAATCTTAAAATTATCTATATATTTAATTAGAATAGGTAATTTTTAGATTTTCGATAATCGTGCTTACGTATAGGAATCTCATATCCTAATATACCTAATGTAATTTATGTAAGTACATAAGAATCTGAGAAGGGCAGTTAATGATGAATAAAATTTGTTTTGTAAGTTTTTTTAAAAAAAAACACTTTATCACAACAAAAACATGAAACTGAGAAGAAGCACCCGATCTACCGAAATAAACTCGGAGAGGTCAGTCATTACATTGGTCATGTCATACGAGAACCAGGCAGGTGGCTAACGGTCCTTTGAAGAAAGAACCATACAGATGTGAGTGGACAACTAAGTACTTTTTAGGATTCCGTACCCGAAGGGTAACCTATTACGAAGCCTCCGCTGTCCGTGTGTCCGTCTGTCAGGGGGCTGTATCTCATGATCCGTAACAGGTAGATGGTTGTAATTTTCACAGAACGTGTATTTCTGCTGCCGCTATAACAGCAAATAGTAAAAATAAATTTGAAATTAAAGGGTTTCCTACTAGAAAAAGAAACGTGTATTTTTGGATTTTTTTGATCGATAGTAATATGTACTTATATTAAATCTTGTAAGATGGTAGGGAAGCTCGGAAGTCGGATTCGCACTTGGCAAATATTAGTTTATATTTAACCTTACCGCAAATATACTCATATTTTTTTATATATAATTTACTATACATACTACTATATAAGCTACTACTAAATAAAATAGTAGTAGGGTTGCTATGGTATTTAGTATATATTTTGGTTTAGATTTAATTTATTACAGAACAATACGAACTATATAAAAATTAAAGAGCGCATCAACCTACCTTAGATATTGGGTTATGAATACAGATAAGTACACATAGGATTTAGTTTCTAATTTGTACATATTTTATAGCCTTCGTTATCAATAGCATAAACAGGCCAAGCCCCCTAGCCTACAAACGTTTCGTAACGAATCTCTTTCTACAATCGCGCCTTTTGTTTGTTTGGACTGACCACCTAACTCGTGCAGTGATGTCATTCCCATACAGTGTTTAGTTATCTACTAGCGTTATCTATCTGTACGAGCAAGTACATGATATTTCAACAGTTTAGAAAATAATGCTGATATCGCGCCTGCGCGCGCGACACGTTCACTATAATTACATTTTTTATTCATAAGTATTTTCAGTACAATAAACGCTCTCTACGGAAACGGACACAGTTTTAATTACCACATCCCGTAACGTAGAAGATACAACCTACATTAATATACTACATATCAATTATATGTAGAGGGTCACAATTCACAAAATACCCCCTACATTTTGGTCCTTCGAGTTTTCGACGTGAACTAAGACTTGCATATTACGTCTACAATAGTTCAACAGTAAAGTGTATTTGAAAAAAAAAAAAAAAAAAAAAAGAGTTATTCGTGATTCTATCTGTAGTGTCACTTTGGTTGCTGGCCTCCCACAAGCGGGTCTCACCAGCTTGATTGAGGTGCATACTACGGTAAGAGTCGCAGTCACACGTATCTGAAACCAACTATTTACAACATCGTTCTTAAACCATGGAGAACCTACTTCAACAACAGAGAACAATCATTGAATCTATCCTTAAAATTGAGGCTAACTTCAAAAAGGATTCTGATTCACGTAAGTCAGGAACATACATACAGAAAAGGTTGGATGCTTTGAATGCTCAATGGGAGGTGTTCAACATGAATCATGGTGTTCTAAAAAAAACAGACAGTGACTTGGATGACGACTATTTCATCAATGATACCTACACCACCACAAAGAAGCGGTACGAAGCGATTCGTGACATGCTGACGAACTACGAGGTGAAAACTGCGGAAACTGGAGTACCATCAAGGTCTGATGAGTTCATTAGCCAACAACGCACTAATTTCCGGGCGCTCTCTAGGGTGATTAAAAACATCAACACCAAAGAGTTGACAGAAAAGTGGGAAATTTGTGACAAACTGAATTCGCTGCAGTCTCGCTGGAAACTGATCGACGAGCTCCACTGGCAAATCGATAACCTGACTTCTGGCGGTGATGTAGGCTACGAAGAAGAGTTTTCTGCATACGAAACCTTGTACGAAACTACAAAAAAGGGATTTGAATCGTAAGCTTAACTCAGTATCTCAACAGCATCAGCAAGTGCCTACAATTGAGATTCCTTCTTTTTCTGGTAATTATACCCAGTGGCCTACATTCATGGACCTCTACTGTGAAACCATCCACAACAATGTCATGTTGACAAAAACGCAAAAGATGCAGCACCTCAAGGGCAAACTTAAAGGCGAGGCGGAGCGCATCGTACAGCATCTTACAGTATCAGCTGATAATTACGACACCTGTTGGGAGATACTCACCCATAGGTACAACAACCGACAACTTTTGTTTACAAAACATATACAAACCCTTATGGGACAACCGGCGTTGCAAACACAGAATGCATACGAGCTGAAGAAGCTACATTCATATAACCCAGCAGATTGTGCCAGCAGAGGCCTAACTCCACTACAACTGGCGAATCATCATTTATGGTGGGGACCTATTTGGCTAAAAGACAACGATCTCCCACTTCAAGACCAATTCCACACAACTGTTGAAGAGAAAAAGGTCAAACAAGTTTGCGTGTCACAAAGGTCGATGCCATTAATCGGAGAACTTTTAAACAAACACAGCTGTATGGCACGCGTAACTCGAATCCTAAGTTGGATACTTCGGTTCATAAACAATGCACGTGACGTCAACAATGCCATGCGGTCATCGTACTTAGCAACGAGTGACCTGCAGAACGCACATAATGCAATTATCAAGGCTATACAAACTAATCATTTCGCCGACGACATTGCACAACTCAATAAACATCATAAAGTGCGAATAACAAGCAGCATTTTAAACTTAAATCCATTCCTGGACAAACACGAAATCTTACGTGTAGGAGGACGTCTGGAAAATGCCAACTTAAGTCAAGAACAAAAACATCCAATTATCTTACCTTACAATGACAGGTTAACGGAGTTACTGATCGACCAAGCGCACAAGAGGACCCTGCATGGTGGGGCCAGACTAACTCTATCATATCTACGCAACAGATATTGGATTATCAGCGGTTTGAGAGCAGTGAAAAAACGACTTATACGGTGCATCACGTGTCATCGCTTCAAAACTATCAACAACAACCAACTTATGGGTGATTTACCTCCTCCACGCGTCACACCATCAAGGCCTTTCACACACACCGGTGTAGATTTCACTGGGCATGTGGAGGTAAAGGCTAACAAGGGCAGAGGAATAAAGACAATGAAGGCCTACGTAGCTGTATTTGTGTGTCTGTGCACAAAAGCTCTTCACCTCGAACTTGTCTCCGATCTCAGCACAGTGGCTTTTCTGAACGCCTTGAAACGAATGTGTGCCCGCCGAGGAAAGCCCCGTCACATCTACAGCGACAACGGCACCAACTTCGTGGGCGCAGCAAGAGCATTGGAAAAACAACGAAAGGAGGCATTACAATGCTACATAAACAATGACGTCATAACTAACATGTCAGAGTGGGGCATTGAATGGCATTTTAACGCCCCTTCCTGGCCTACTGCTGGTGGACTCTACGAAGCTGCAGTAAAAAAGCCTGAAACATCACCTCAAACGAGTACTTGGGGATCAAAAACTTACGTTCGAGGAATTTTCTACACTGTTGGCGCAGATTGAAGGATGTCTCAACTCTCGCCCCCCTGGTGGCGTTGTCAGAGAATATCGAAGACCTTGACTGCTTGACACCAGCTCACTTCCTAATCGGCGAGCCTTCTCTAGAATCACCACTATCCGCTGAGGGTAATGACATGACCTTCTCTACAAGATGGCAACTTACGGAGAAAATGTACAAGGACTTCTGGAGAAGGTGGTCTACTGACTATCTTCAAACTCTACAAACTCGAAGCAAATGGCACTTCCCTACTAAAAACTTAGAAGTTGGGGACGTCGTTATCGTCAGAGAAGACAACATTCCTCCTGCCAAATGGATCCTGGGACGGGTGTTGGAGACTCACCCAGGTGCGGACGGCCGGGTACGAGTCGTCACACTGAAAACTAAAACAAGTAATATGAAGCGACCGATTACAAAATTGTCACGCCTTCCGTTGGATCCGTCATCTTATACAACTGCATCTTCTGACGTTGACACTACGAAGCCTGCAATAAATACACAAAGAAAACGAAGAAACAACAACGGCAAAAAACACTTCAACAACCTTTTTTGTACGTTACTACTTATATTTTCGATGTGTGTTGGACCTACTACGCAACAAATGATCAACATAACAAGGCTTAGCAGTTCAAGAGTCGTTTATTTTGACAAGGTGTCTGATGTGCAGATTATTCAAGATAAGTGGAAAATGGTTGTATACTACAACATGACGACATATTGGCGGAGTTTGGACAACATACAAAACTATGTCAACCATTTGAACACATTATGCAAGAAGGAAGCAGCCTATCTTACAATTACATCCCAGTTTCAACACGAACTTAACGAAATTCAACACTATAACGATATCTTACGATCAGAACATGGACCGTCTCGAAGAAAAAGAGGACTAGTGAATGGAATAGGATACCTAGCAAACTCCCTTTTTGGTACTCTGGATGAGAGATTTGCCAATCAGTACGTGAAGGATATCAACATAATCCAGTCAAACGAAAATCATCTATTGAATCTCTACAAAAATCACACATCGATCATCGAAAGTGAATATAATCTTCTAAAAAGAAACGAGGAAGTAATGAACACACAATTTCGTATCATCGACAATCATCTCGCTGAAACGGAAAAACGCATACAAATCAGCCATGACAATGCTATGTACATAACAGCTACCGCTCTGGCCGTGAACTTGATCATTTCAAACATACGACAAATACAACAGCAACTCCTAGACCTAGTAACTGACGTGAAGGACGGGAGAGTTGACACCCATCTCATCAAGCCCAACCAATTTGAAGATCAGCTCAACATCATCTCCGGTCATTTACCAAGCGAGTTATCGCTACCCTGTGTGAACACACGCCATTGCACGCGAAGCCTATACAAGCTGGCGCGAGTGCACGTGCGCTTAACAAGTGCATACATAATATTCGAAGTGAAGCTACCGCTAATAAACAACGAACAATATGAACTTAACCACATCATTCCTATTCCGCAAATAACTGGACACACAGAGAAAACTATAGTACTCACATCTGAATACCTTGCTGTAAACCTAAAAGGGGACATGATAATACCCTTAGAAAACCGAGATGTATCATCATGCTTAAATCTGCAAGAAAACAAATTTTATGTGCTATCAATCAACCTATTTACAACATTAAGGTAGCCGATACATTATGTGAAGCGCAAATATTAAACAATGGCGACTCATCAACATGCCGCACAAGAGTATTGGATTGCAACGACAGGTGGGTGCGATTACACAATCGTGGCGCGTGGCTGTTCTCCTGTTGCGAAGACTGCACGATGCGCATTTTCTGCCCAGCTGGAGTGACGTCACAGCACTTACACGGCACGGGGATTATGTTACTCGGACTTGGGTGTATGCTCAAGGGAGAAAGCTTCATCATTCATGCTCACAACGACTATCACAGCGAGTTGAAACTAACAGGCAGTGAAGAAAGAAGGTACATGCGTGAATCAAGCCTGAACCACATACTGACAGACTTTAATCATACATTTGGACCTGAAGATCATAAAGACGCCTTACAAGAGCTGAAAAACAACATTGATAAGGTCAAGGAACAGCAACAAACACTGAGTGTACAATCACTCACACATGACACACACAACTATGTGTTGTACACCGTAGTCGGATTTATTATTGTAGCCTTCATTGCATGGGGGACATTCCGGCTGAAAAGAAGATGTCAAGGCTGCAGCGTGAATCTTCGCGACAAGCCAGACCCCAACAATGTCGAGCAGCCAACCCAAGGACATTCATCGGAGCATGGGGTCTCGGACATCGATAGTGTGGATGCGGTGATCGCAACGGCTGCCCGTAAACTCAATAGGGGTTCATCGCCTTAAACTTTCTTCTTGTTTATAAAATTGGCAAGATGTACGAGCAAGTACATGATATTTCAACAGTTTAGAAAATAATGCTGATATCGCGCCTGCGCGCGCGACACGTTCACTATAATTACATTTTTTATTCATAAGTATTTTCAGTACAATAAACGCTCTCTACGGAAACGGACACAGTTTTAATTACCACATCCCGTAACGTAGAAGATACAACCTACATTAATATACTACATATCAATTATATGTAGAGGGTCACAATTCACAAAATACCCCCTACACTATCATAAAATGATTCAAAATTTTATTTATATTTCGCTAATTGTGTCTGTACTGTGAATTTGATTTACAATTAATCTCTAAATTGTAGTTTTCTTCTAATTACTTATCTTGTCTAGACGTGTTCTTTGGACTTCTGTAAGGAAGTCTGTGCTGAAGCGGAATAGGACTACTATTCCGTTTAGGTACATTACTATTTTGATAGACGTTTGTGCTTGTCCCTGCAGTGACACAATTCCTATTGTTGATAACTTTCTAAGTACTAAGAGAATATTGCAAACCGCTATTGAACACAAACAATCAATAAACAATTTACAAACTAACATTTTTATTTATTTAATTAACCTACATAAAAGCCCCACTCACATCAGTCGCGCTGTCGAAAAAGTAGTTATCATGACACTGGCTGGCATATACTTCGGGGAGTTGCTTGTGGGCTATTATAGCTAACTAGCTATGGTAAGTAAATATCTATTTAGAATACATAGTACCTACAGTAATGTTTGCATAACCTACAATGAAATACAAAAACATAAAAAAAACATAATTATTTTACACTTTTTTCTGTTTTAGAAGTCGGTTATATTTTTTCAATTTTTTTTAATGTTACTATTTTTAGTTGAGAGTTATGTCCCTTTAGTGGCTACAGGCGTGATATTATACTGTGTGGTTGCGTGAAGAATGCATAGATACGATAGCAGAAATCGCGGTTGATTTGCTGTCATTTATTGAAGAGTTCCCTCGATTTCTCCAAGATCCCATCATCAGATCCTGATCTGACCATCATCGATTACCATAGGATCATCTGGAAAGTATATTATTTCAAACCAAAAATAATTTTCCAAATCGGTTCAGGCATCTTCGAGAAATCGGGGAACAGAACATATATAACCAAAAAACAACGAATTGAGAACCGCCTCCTTTTTTCGAAGTCGGTTAAAAAGTAGGTAAAAACAAATCAGTGAAATTATTATATAATAACAACATCTACTTAAATTCACGTAAGAAATTTCATAATAACAACTAAATTGGGTTCATAATAATAACACCAACTTGTTTCCCCTCGCTTTTCTCTTTGTTACCTCCACAGTAGGATTTTGTCCTGTATCGTGGAGGCAGTTTACAAACATAAATTGCACAAGAACAAACATCCAGACCCGGCACAACTATTTGTAGGCCATACAAATATTTGTTCCGTGCGGGATTCGAACCCGCGGCCCCCAGCGCAGCTACTCATTGCTAAGCCACTGCGCCAATAAGCACACAATTGCCATTTGAGTTTATGTTATTATTCTAAAATGAATCGCATAGGTAGGTACGCGATGAAGCCGTCGCGCATTGCGTCACTCGAGTGCGTATGTTTGTGCGCACTAGCTTCTTACTGCTCATCACAGCGTCTATCCCTTTCGCATGTGATGTCGGCTGAGATAGCATGCATTTTAACCCCGCCCACCATTTAGTTCGAGCTATCGACTAGGGCCACCTTAAATATCAATTCGTTAATATCATAGTTTTGCGGATAAGCACAAGTACGTTGGGCCTTATGAATGTTGTTTACATGTTATTTAAAATACTAAGTTGGCCGTTGATCAAAGCGGGCAAAATAGTCTTTGTTTATGTTTTTACTCGTAATCTTAGGGAAATAATTATTATAACTGTTGATATCTATTTATTTATAGGCTTACATATAATTCAATATATATTAATCATACATAAATATAACATTATCATTTCATTAACAGTACAATTTCTTACATTTAAAAATGGATAGCTTGTCTATTTACTACCAAAACTGCCGTGGGCTTCGGACCAAATTACATACTATACATACGAACATTCTCATGTCTATATTTTAACGGAAACATGGTTACATGTATACATGCGAAAGAGGTGATGATAGAAGCATGATAGATTTCGTAATTGTGGATGAAAGAATGAGGAGCGCAGTCGTAGATACAAGGGTTTACCGGGGGTCCCAACGTAGGGACGGATCATTACTTGGTCTTATATCGAATTAATGGTCTTTTCAAGCGTTGGCGGCATCGGACATCTGTGTTTACCACTGCGTTACAGCGTATAAGAATAGAGAAGTTACAAGATGAAGATGTGAAAGAGAAGTATAAATGTAGACTGAGAGAAAATATTAGATGTTTGAATGAGTTGTGTATGTAATGATTTAGACTTGAATACTGTGTGAGATAATATTAAGAAAGGTTTAGTGGATGCCGCCACCGAAGTATGTGGTGTAAGTAAGAGAACAAATGAAAGGAAAAGTAATACGTTGTGGTGAGATGATGAGGTACGGGTGGAAGTTGAATCAAAGAAGAAAGCATGGTTAGATTTACTAGCAACCAAAGCTGGTAATTCTTCTGGTATGAATGATGAGATTGAAAGAAAAAAAGGCAGAATTTAGACGTCTAAATAAGAGAGTAAAAGAAGTAGTTAAAAGGAAAAAGAAAGAAAGAATAAATAAGAATGATAGAAGGATATCTGATTATTTCCAGGCTAATATAAAAATGTTCTGGAAACTCGTAAGAACTGCCAGGGGAAATACAAAACAGCCTATAATTAAGGCTATAAGAGACGAGAATTGTAGAGTAGACGAGAGATTTATTCTGAATGATGAAGTTTCGAATTTAAACAGATGGAAGGAATACTTTGAAGCGTGTTTATGAGTGAAGAGTCGTCTGAATTAAATGAACTAGAAATTCCGAAAGAAGTGGAAAGGGGTATGGAGATAAGTGTAGATGAAATAATGAAAGCAATGAAAAGCATGAAAGCAGGTAAGGCAGCTGGATATGACAGAGTATCACTCGAGATGCTAAGGGCTGGAGAGGGAGTGGTGGCAGGCCTGCTGTACACCCTGTTTAACTTATGTTGGGAATTAAAACGGGTACCGGATGACTGGTGTAAATCAGTTATAGTACCAATATATAAATGAAAAGGGTCACAGCAGGACTGCAAAAACTACCGTGGTATCGGCTTGCTTAGTATTGTGGGTAAACTGTATGCTAAGGTGTTAATTGTAAGAGTTATGAAAGAAACTGATGGAAAAATTTGGGATGTGCAAGCGGGTTTTAGAAAGGGAATGGGGTGTACAGATCAAATCTTTTCCATGTGCATGATTGCGGAGAAGTTTTTGGCCAAAAACCGGAAAGTTTTTTGTACATTCATGGACTTGGAAAAGGCTTATGACAGAGTGGACAGGAATATGTTATGGCAAACACTGAACTCATATGGGTTGAGCGCTGGTTTGATACAGGCATTAAGGTCTCTTTATAGGGACTCTAGTGCTTGTGTCAGGATCAATGGGGTCTACTCAGACTGGTTTGGCATCCAAAAAGGTGTCAGACAGGGCTGTGTAGCTTCCGCTTGGCTGTTCAACCTATTTATGGACAAGTGTTTGCAAACTTTGAAAGATGAAGAATGTGGGTTAAGAATGGGCGAGTTAACCGTCAAATGCCTTTTGTATGCCGATGATCAAGTCATATTTGCGTCATCGGCGGCTGAGTTGCAAATGATGGTTACATTAATGAACTGGGAATTAAAAGAAAGGGGAATGAAAGTGAACGCAAGTAAGACGAAAGTGATGGTTTTTGAAAGAGAAGAAAGCAAAACGGTATGTGAAATAAGAATAGAAGGAGAGTTAATTGAGCAAGTGGATGAGTTTGTGTATTTGGGATGTGTATTTAGCAGGGATGGTAGATATGATAGGGATATAGAACGACGAGTAAATGCAGGGAATAGAGTGAATGGGGCACTACACTCTAGTATGAAGAACCAGAATGTGTCAAAAAAGGCACGTATGGTAATTCATAATGCTGTGTTAGTCCCTACTTTAATGTATGGTAGTGAAAGCTGAGTGTGGCAGAAGAAGCACGAAAGTAGAATAAATGCTGTAGAAATGCGGTCTTTAAGGAGTATGCTAGGGTTGAATCTGAATGACAGGGTGAGAAATTGCGTGATAAGAGATAAATGTGATATGCAAGATGATGTTGTGACCAGGATTAAGAAAGGAATGCTGCGGTGGTTTGGTCATGTAGAAAGAATGAATGAGGAAAGAATGACAAAGCAAATTTATATGGCAGATGTGAACGGTAGAGTCGGGAAGGGACACCCTAGAAAAAAGTTTATTGACCGAATTGGCGATATTTTGAAAATGGGCCACGTTAGAAGTACCCTTAACCGACGAGCATGTATGCGTAGATATATGGATGTAAAGGAGGCGAAATAGGTATATCAGGATCGTGCCAAATGGAAGTCCGTAGTCTCTGCCTACCCCTCTGGGTGACAGGCGTGAGTGTTTATGTATATGTAATTTTATGTATTTCTGATAACGAAATCATTGATACCAGATATGTAATGTGTATAGATGCGACACAAATCGTGATGCGTGTGACCGGAGGGACGGTGGTGGAGTGCTCTTAGCGGTACGCCGTAAGCTTAGCACTGTCGAGGTCCGGAATTCTTTCTCTGCGTCCGCACATTCCCCACTGATAGATTACGTTACACTTGAGATTAGGGGTGGCAAAAACGACTCGCCCGGAGAGTTCACGTAAATCTTATTCCAGTGCCGACGACTCGTCTGGCGAGTTCAGTGTTTTTCACTAATATTTCCAAAATGCATCCGTATTTTCAGCTTAAAATTATAGTTTAGACTAAATATATGCTAAACTAAAGATTTACGTGGTGGGCCGGGTGTGGAGACCCCGTTTAAATTTGAAAGGAAACAAACTATTCTGCAATGCCTTGAACTCGCTAGGCGAGTTCCCTGACATAGATCTTCAACCTTTGACATGTTGCACAACAACGTGAACATAGTAGCATGGACTACCTACATACTTGTGATATGGAACTAATATACAACAAACTAGTTTCATTAGAATAATTAGGGTCGTGCCAAATAGAAGTCCGTAGTCTCTGCCTACCTTTACTTACGATTACCGGACCTATTTTATCTATAAAGTCTAATTGCTCTCTATACTAGCTCTGCTACTAGAGTGGTGAATGAAATAATGTAATGTAAATTGTTATAATTTTGTTTTCTGATAAACCTCTTGACTGCTCTCCACTGCAACTCAATTTGTTGTATATAAGTCCCATCTCCAGCCACAAATGGATTGTTTGGGTCTGAGTGATTAACTTTTTTATGAGTGTATCTGTGTTAAAAAAACAAACTGACATAATATTTGCGTTTCGTTATATGTAATTTAATTAATCAAAATAAAGTACCGGATGTCTAGCCAACTCGATATAACCTTACTTTAACTATCGATATCTCGAAAAATAAAGATTTCCGGCATAAAAAGCAGCTAAATGGTAATCAATAGCATCATTGCCTGTCAACTAAAGCTAAAATAGTCACTTAAATCGTGCAGCAGATTACTAAAGCCGACCCAAAATAATACATTTTAATCTGATACCATATTCTTAAAACTGATAGCCCGCATTAAATTATTTCAGGGTAAAATTTTCTATTCATAAGTATTAGAAATTCAAAATATAACCTTAACAATAACCACAATTTAAAAGGTTGACAACCACTGCTCAAATTACGAAACAAACTTACCTTTTATTTTATCCAAAGAGTTTTTTGCCATTTTTACAAGCCGAATAGTCCGGAAACACTTTTTAATTGCGTAAACACTTTAAGTACACTGTGACGGCTACAAAAATTACAAAACATAGAATTTACCCTTACGTAGTGCCAGTGAACTCGCGTGGCGAGTCGATCAATTTATATTGAAGTGTCGGCGACTCGCCTGGCGAGTCAACCGTAAAATGTAGGCGGAATCCGAGAAGACATCATGAAAATCGTAGGGGTGATGAATGTGTTAAATGCTGTCTATATTGCGCCTAACCAAAAGAGTGATGTATACTTGAGCTATATAGAATATTTGTCTGGTATAGTTAATCAATACCAATTATGTAATAATTTTTATCTAGTATGAGACTACAATATGCCATCTATAGATTGGAATAATATGGATCTTAATTTTGAAACTAATTATTTTCCGATATATCATTTTCACAATAGTTTAATAAATTTTATATCACTTTATAATTTTACACAAATTATTACATATAAAAATTCAAATAATGTTATTTTAGATCTATTTATTACTTACATAAATGACTATGTATTATTTCTAGCCCCTATTCCTTTATTAAGTACTGATAAACATCATTCTCCATTTTATGTAATAGTACCGTTTGCTGAGAAGATACGAGGCATGCCGATTAAACACACACGTTACTGTTTTGAAAGTGCGGACTACGTATTGATTAATAAAGTAATATTAGATCCCATCAAAAACATAAATGTGAAATGAGAGCCAAGTTCAATATTATGATATATGCCTTGGTTGTTGACTTCAACGACAAAAGAAGTGAGATCTAAATGGGTGCCAAGTTCAATGGTCAGCCCTGAAATTTATTTATAACAACATAAAATATCGTTTCTTCTTATAACTTAGGATAATATATTGTAGCCTAAGGTCTGACTTGGCTAGTTCTCATATACGAATTATCATGTTCGATGGCTAGTTTTTACCAGCAAGCCAAATTTTCGGAATAATAAAATAAGAACCTACAAGTAACAGGTTTAGAACTTGCGAAGGCTATAATAGAATTCGTATTTCGTATTCGTATTTCGGCCAAATCGGGACGGTACAACGTGCGCAGACGGTTGTACTCTACAATAGAGCTCTCTTGTGACTTGATTTGACTTGGATCTTAATTGATAAAATGTACTCCATCTAAGGTTTTAGCTCTAGAGAGTTCAACGTAAGCCTGCCCTCTACTAAACATAGAGGAGCCTATGTCGAGAAGAGCACTGTCAAAGCTAAAATAATAAAATAAAAATAAAAATGACGATTTTTAGACGTTAATATCTAAATAACCGTATGAGATGTGTTTACGAAATTTGAAAGACATATGTATCTTGCAAGTCTCAATATATGTGCCAAATTTGAAACGTTTATGTGAAATAGTTTTTGAGTTATGATATCTTCAAAAATAAAAATAATGCTTGGGTTAGATATAAAAAGTACGGAAATTTATCAGATTATAGAACATTTGCATTGTACAGAAAACGTTTTAAAACTAAATCTAAATTACTTTATGCTCATTAGATATATGGATACTGTCGAGAATCGTGTAAAGCAAAATATTAAATATTTCTGAAAATATGTAACAAATTGCAAAAGCAGCCTGGAAACTCCGTGAGATTTTTTTTATAAAGACAAATTTGCTAGTAACCACAAGGAAGTATGTAATTTATTCTCTGAATTTTTTTTTTCAGTATTTGAACCCACTTCAGTCACTGACGACTTGAATAATGATAACATTAATATACCAAATAATAACAATTCTGATTTTGTTATTACTGAAATTTATAGTTTTGAAAAAGATGTAACAACGTCCCTTTTAAAAGGAGTCCAAGGGTATGAGGTCCGGAGAACGAGCAGGCCATAGCACCGGTCCTCCGCGGCCGATCCATCCTGACCGAAAGCAAACGTTTTTCGTAAGTTGTGAGCAAAATGTGCCGGAGCTCCATCATGCTGAAACACCATATTTCTTTGGTTCTCAAAGTACAGGACAGGACAGGAGAGTCGTTAATCACCTCTTCGAATTCCGTTTGTAAAAACATTAGATAGTTGCTACCGTTCAGACGTGATGGCATAATGACGAGACCGATAATATTCCCGTCATAAAGTCCAGCCCACACATTCAGCCGCCATTGGTGTTGGAATCTGCCCTGCCGTGAAGCATGTGGATTCACGCGAGCCCATACGTGATCGTTATGCATATTTGAAAGTCATAACCTCGCAAATGTTGCCTCGTCCCTCCAAAGAATTATAGTTTACGTAATTAGGGTTTTCCTCTAACTGCCTTAGGAACCACTCGCAGTAGTACCGCCTACACCTCTAACTTTTAATATTTCACGTGTTTTTCATAATCTTGATGTTTTTATTTACTTTTATATTTTTCGTTTTGGTAGAGCCACGCTGCAGCTATATTATGGTTGTAGCATGAATTGGTCGGTTCGACCGAGTTAGAACCATGCTTTCACAGAATACTTACCAGCGTAAAATAGCAGCTTATTGCTGCTGTGTTTCGTATGGTGAGTGTAGAGAACCGGAGACCAGTTTTACTAGAATTACATACATATTAGTCCTCAAGGGTGGCAACGCACCTGCATTTTGATTCTTAATAGAGGTTAAATGTAGATGTCTCTGGGGCACAGTATCTACTTACCATCAGGTGGACTGTGTGCTCGTTTTTCACCTTTATCCTATAAAAAAACAACACTCAAAAACAACATCAGGAATCTTGTACTTTAAAATGTACTTTTATTGTATGTTGTTAATAAAACTACGGACTATCATAATAAAGATATTAGTAGTTAAAAACTAAGGACATTGATAATAAAGATATTCATAGTTACTTTGCAACCATCCGCTCAATTAAATAAAATGTGTCTTACCTAGTTTAAAGAGCACCTCCCGCCCCAATCCCTTCACCACTAATCCCAGCACCACTACTCCCAACACCACTACTCCCAACAACACTACTCCCACCACCACTACTCCCAACACCACAATTCTAAGAAAGAAACACCATCGAAGATAATACGACACGTGTTTCGCCTTTACACGAGGCATCTTCCACTTTTTAGACACTGGACACAACCTAGCCAACGACCATTCCTTTAAAGTATTACATACTTGCAATAAGGGGCTGCGACTGAGTGTGCTGGAACAGTTGGAGATTTAAAAAAATAATAATGGCAACATTGCACTGCTGAATGAACGAACAAATATTTCTAATTCACCTTAGTTAAACATCTTTAAGCCTAATCTCTAATGATAATTAAAAAAAATAATAATAAAAAACTATAATAATAATAATAAAAAACAACAACCATTATAATAATAATAATAACAGTAGGCGTAGGGAAGTGACGACCCCATCGCCCGCTGACGAAACAGTTAAGTGACAAAACTGCTACGTCGGTGCAGTCAGTCAGCGCCTTGCCAAGAGGTGTGAGCGCCGTGCCTCGGCAGTACTCAGGGTGCAAAGGTCCGTTTGTGCTTACGGCCGTACAATGATGCAATGAAACGGTGCCGGGCCTGGGCGTCTCCCGTTAATTGGCGCCCAAAAATGGATGATGGTGTGGCCGTGGAAGGAAAAGGAGAGATCTCCCGCCGGGCAAGGTGTTGTGCCCGGGGAGCGGCCAACACTCCGTGTGATAGTTCGGAGATGTTCTATATATACTGTTTATGATTCGGAATGTTGATAGCGCGATTTAGGCTTCGGTGTGTTTTCGCTTGTGGCGGCGACGACAGCGCCGCTACATCACCCCCTGCTCAGACCGGAGGTCGTTAGTGCAGCCTTGTTGCCGACGAATGTGCAAGTGCCAGTGGATTGCCTTGTAGTCTGCGGTGAGTCGAGAAGAAGGCAAGTAATCTGCGAGAGTGCCGTGAAGCAGAGGCGAGCAGAAGCGAGAGAAGGCTCAGAGCCGTGCCGAACACTGTATGGCGCAGAGAGTAGCTTGAAGGAACAGGAAGCATTGTTATTCCAGTGCTGCGATGAACCTTGTGAAGCTAGATGGCTTGCAGGATATGAAGACTGCAGACGATATCTGGTCGGGAGCGAATGGGTGGGGTATTCTATGATGATGATGAAGGCTTGAAGTTTCCGAAGGTTGTTGGTTGCATGTTCAGATCACGTCGGGGTCACCACTGTGGCCGTGGAAGGAAAAGGAGAGATCTCCCGCCGGGCAAGGTGTTGTGCCCGGGGAGCGGCCAACACTCCGTGTAATAGTTCGGAGATGTTCTATATATACTGTTTATGATTCGGAATGTTGATAGCGCGATTTAGGCTTCGGTGTGTTTTCGCTTGTGGCGGCGACGACAGCGCCGCTACAATGGATATGATTAGAAAGCGTATAGGGCCGCTGCCTGGGGGTCGCCGGGGCGCGTCTGGAGCTGGCGCTGGACGCGGCAGCATGCGGGCCGCCAGCCGAGCGCGTGGAGCTGCAAGATCACCTAGCAGCCCCCCGCATCCATCATCCCCACCAGACGGCTTGATGTCGGCAGGGTCCTCTCGGACTCGGCAAGCGGCATCCGCCGCTGGTGGAGTGCGCCGCATGCGTTGGACAAGAGATATGAACGCAAACGCATTGCGGGCGTACTATAGGGTGAAAGGGGAAGAAACTAAGGGGATAGCGTATCGGGCTCGGATGCATTGCTTTTTTGCTGAGCTGGAGCCGTCTATTCCCGTCACGGAACAAAACCTGGCAGACCGAGTTCGGTACATCATGCGCTCGAAAATATTTGATGATGCCGAGCTCGAACGACTACGGCGTGAGGCCATTCCCTCATCGAATGAATTGGCTACGGCTGGGGATGCGGCTCCTCAGGCGACAGACCAGCTGCCACGCATAGAAGCTGCCATGGATCTTCCAGTTGTGGTTGATTCCGACGATGATGAAATGGTCTCCCACGAACTAGAGCAAATGAGGAGTATACTGGAAGAGGCGATTTTGGAAACGCGCACCATGCCTCTCGAAAATCGACCGCGACTTCCTCGCATACCCCTAAGCAAGCGAAATCGGGCTGTCGTGAGGGCTCTTAACCCTATGCTGGTAACCTATTTGGAAGCCAGCCGGGACCTTTGCGAGACGGACTCAGTTCTTTTTGGCGCCGCAGTGGCAGCTTGCCGTATTATTGGCGCCAAACTTCCCCTGGCTGGACGCGCTACTAAACAAAGTAGCGCCATCCCAGCCTGGAGAAAAAGAATTGAGGACCGTATCGCAAAGGCAAGGGCCCTTATCGGCAGACTGATAAGCTTCAGGTCGGGTAATAATAGACCGAGGGTTGTGCGCTTCGTTAGAATGGCGTTTGCTGGGACAAAAATCAGTTTGTCCCAGCCGGATATCACGCAGAAACTAACGGAGCGCATAGACGACCTGAAGCAAAAGATTGCTGCTTGGGGGAAGCGGATTCGCCGATTTACCGAGAGGTCAAGGCGGTTCAACCAGAATCGTCTCTTCCAGAGTGATCAGAAGAGGCTCTACAAATCATTGGAGCGACCAGAGGTATGTGGAGCGGGCCCAGGACCGGATCAGGCTAACACTGTCGCATTTTGGCGTGGCCTGTGGTCAGAGCCCGTAAACCACAGCGAGAGCTCTTGGACGGAAGTTGTGGCGAGTCAGTGTGCGAGTATTACGCCCATGGACCCCGTCATCATAACGCCGGATGACGTAGCTGAGGCGGTCCGTAGAGCCCCGAACTGGAAAAGTCCGGGACTCGACGGACTGCATCACTACTGGCTGAAGGGGTTCATGGTGTGTCACGCTGTGCTCGCCCGTCAGTTTCAAGAGGCTCTCAACCAGAAGTCGCTCCCCTAGCCTCTTCACTACTGGGATTACTCATTTGGTTCCTAAAGACCAGGTTACCAGAGACCCGAGCAAATACCGCCCCATTACGTGTCTACCCACCATATATAAGACACTGACATCCATTTTGAGCGCGAGAATCACTCGTCACCTGGAGCTAAATC
Source organism: Parnassius apollo (assembly GCA_907164705.1). Taxonomy (NCBI): domain Eukaryota; kingdom Metazoa; phylum Arthropoda; class Insecta; order Lepidoptera; family Papilionidae; genus Parnassius; species Parnassius apollo. Next base: position 3,609,883 of record CAJQZP010000001.1, read on the forward strand.
AGGTGATGTTACGCGCTCAAAATGGATGTCGGGGCGGTGGTCGTGGAACCAAGGAACCACTCCTCATTGACGCGGTCATTGGCAAAGTGGTGAAACGCAACCGTCGGAACTTCTCCGCCGCCTGGATAGACTACAGAAAGGCATTCGACTCGGTGCCCCATACATGGCTAAAGAGAGTCCTCGAGCTGTACAAGATAGACTGTACAGTGAGAGACTTCCTCGAGCAGTGTATGGGGCAGTGGAGTACGATCCTTTGTCATCTGGGTGAGCGGATGATGGCTGCGGAGAACCACATAAGGATAAGAAGGGGTATCTTCCAGGGCGACTGTCTGAGTCCAATCTGGTTCTGCCTCTCCCTGAACCCTCTCAGTACCTTACTGGAGGGATCCGGGAGGGGATTTCAGCTACGGAAAGGAGGGGCAAAAGTGACCCACCTTTTCTATATGGATGACCTCAAGTTAGTCGCCTCCAGTCGCTCTCATCTTATGGAATTGCTAAACATCACTTGTGAATTTAGCAATTCCATTGGAATGAAGCTGGGGACGGATAAGTGTGCGGTCCTCCATGTTGAAAGGGGAAGGGTTGCTAACTCTGAGGGCATAGATTTATCTATGCCCGTCAACTTAAGGACCCTTTCCGAGGCTGAAACATACCGATACCTGGGTATGTCACAGAACATCGGTATCGATGAGGCTGGTATGAAACAGTCAGTTTGCGACGTGTTTTATGCACGCTTGACCAAAGTGCTTAATAGCCTTTTGTCCGGTGTGAATAAGACACACGCATATAACGGTTGGGTCATACCTGTCCTTATGTATACCTTTGGCATACTCAGGTGGAGTCAGACTGAACTTAACGCCCTGGATAGAAAAGTCCGCACTACCATGACGTCCCATAGAATGCATCATCCGAGATCGTCGGTAATGAGGCTGTACTTGCCGCGAAAGCATGGTGGGCGTGGCTTTCTGAGCGCGCTCACCATGCATAATCGTGAAGTGTGCAGCCTCCGTCATTACTTCCTGGCGAGATCGGATGATCCATTCTATAATGCCGTCATTTCTAGTGATAAAGGGCTTACCCCTCTATCCTTAGCCAACGAGCAATGGCAGGACCCAGCAGTGCTTAGCATTTCCGACCGGGAGGCCGTATGGAAGGAGAAAGAGCTCCACGGGAGGTACTACAGGGCTCAACATGAGCCCTTCGTAGACACAGTCGCCTCCCTCAACTGGCTGCGTTTCGGTGACCTCTTCGGGGGAAACCGAGGGTTTTGTCTGTGCAATACAGGATCAGGTTATTAAGACCAACAACTATCGGAGATACATCCTAAAGGATGGCACCGTCGACGTCTGTCGAGCTTGTCGCCATCCCGGTGAGTCACTTAGGCATGTCATCTCCGGTTGTTCGGCGCTTTCTAACTCTGAGTACTTGCACAGGCACAACCTAGTAGCCAGAATTCTACACCAGGAGCTCGCTCTGAAATACGGTCTCGTGGACCGGAAATTGCCGTATTACAAGTACTTGCCGGAAGCCGTGCTCGAAAATGACCGCGCCAGGCTCTACTGGGACCGGGCCATCATCACAGACAGGACTATTCTTGCGAATAAGCCTGATATTGTGCTGATGGACCGGGCACAGTCAAGGATATTTTTGGTCGATATTACCGTTCCGTATGACGAGAACCTCGTGAAAGCCGAAACAGATAAGCAATCAAAGTATCTGGACCTGGCTCACGAGGTGACCGACATGTGGGGTGGTGTGCCGACCGAAATTATTCCTGTAGTCGTCTCTGCGAATGGGCTAATCCCAGTTAGCCTCTCTGATCATCTGAGGCGACTGGGACTCCGTGACGGACCGCTCCGGGCTCAAATGCAGAAGGCGGTGCTCCTTGATACTGCCCGCATCGTCCGCCGGTTTCTTTCCCTTTCCCCCTAACCCTTGGCCGTTTGGTCTCCCCTGCCGAGGGCTTCCATCTGGTTGGGCTTTTATTTATTTATGTATTTTTGTATTTATTTTATTTTATTGATATTTATGTATATTTATCTTTTCATTTTCATTTATAATTATATATTTATACATCCCAACCAGATGAGAAAACTATATAGATACCCCACATAATAATAATAATAATAATACTTACTTAAGGGCCCTTTCCGAGGCTGAAACATACCGATACCTGGGTATGTCACAGAACATCGGTATCGATGAGGCTGGTATGAAACAGTCAGTTTGCGACGTGTTTTATGCACGCTTGACCAAAGTGCTTAATAGCCTTTTGTCCGGTGTGAATAAGACACACGCATATAACGGTTGGGTCATACCTGTTCTCATGTATACCTTTGGCATACTCAGGTGGAGTCAGACTGAACTTAACGCCCTGGATAGAAAAGTCCGCACTACCAATGAAGTCCCATAGAATGCATCATCCGAGATCGTCGGTAATGAGGCTGTACTTGCCGCGAAAGCATGGTGGGCGTGGCTTTCTGAGCGCGCTCACCATTCATAATCGGGAAGTGTGCAGACTCCGTCATTACTACCTGGCGAGATCGGATGATCCATTCTATAATGACGTCATTTCCAGTGATAAAGGACTTACCCCTCTATCCTTAGCTAACGAGCAATGACAAGACCCGGCAGTGCTTAGCATTTCCAACCGGGAGGCCGTATGGAAGGAGAAGGAGCTCCACGGGAGGTACTACAAGTCTCTACATGAGCCTTTCGTAGACACAGTAACCTCCCTCCACTGCCTACGCTTTGGTGACCTCTTCGGGGAAACCGAGGGTTTTGTCTGTGCAATACAGGATCAGGTTATTAAGACCAACAACTATCGGAGATACGTCCTAAATGATGGCACTGTCGACGTCTGTCGAGCTTGTCGCCATCCCGGGGAGTCACTTAGGCATGTCATCTCCGGCTGTTCGGCCCTTTCTAACTCTGAGTACTTGCACAGGCACAACCTAGTAGCCAGAATTCTACACCAGGAGCTCGCTCTGAAATACGGTCTCGTGGACCGGAAATTGCCGTATTACAAGTACTTGCCGGAAGCCGTGCTCGAAAATTACCGCGCCAGGCTCTACTGGGACCGGGCCATCATCACAGACAGGACTATTCTTGCGAATAAGCCTGATATTGTGCTGATGGACCGGGCACAGTCAAGGATATTTTTGATCGACATTACCATTCCGTATGACGAGAACCTCGTGAAAGCCGAAACAGATAAACAAACAAAATATCTGGACTTGGCTCACGAGGTGACCGACACGTGGGGTGGTGTGTCGACCGAAATTATTCCTGTAGTCGTCTTTGCGAATGGGCTAATCCCAGTCAGCCTCTCGGGTCATCTGAGGCGACTGGGACTCTGTGACGGACCGCTCCGGGCTCAAATGCAGAAGGCGGTGCTCCTCGATACCACCCGCATCGTCCGCCGGTTTCTTTCCCTTCCCCCCTAACCCTCGGCCGTCTGGTCTCCCCTGCCGAGGGCTCCCATCTGGTTGGGTCTATTTATTTATTAGTTTTTGTATTTATTTTATTTTATTGATATTTATGTACATTTATCTTTTCATTTTAATTTATAATTATATATTTATAGAACCCAACCAGATGAGAAAATTATATAGATACCCCAATAATAATAATAATAATGGCGTAGGGAATTGACGACCCCATCGCCCGCTGACGTAACAGTTAAGTGACAAAACTGCTACGTCAACGCAATCAGTCAGCGCCTTGCGAGAGGTGTGAGCGCCGTGCCTCGGCAGAATTCAGGGTGCAAAGGCCCGTTTGTGCTTATGGCCGTCCACGATACGGTGCCGGGCCTAGGCGTCTCCCGTTAATGTCCCTTACCCCCCTTACAAAAGTGATCGGTATTATTTAATAATGTAATATGTGTTTGTGGTTGAATAAATATACTTCTATTCTATTTCTATAAAAACAAAGGAGCGGTTCAATACAGTTAACAATTCAAATATTGTGAACTAGAATGAATACAAATGATAAAACATGGTAAATATCCAGAGCCTATTATTTTGACACCATTTGAACATTAATTTGTTCTGTGTGGGGTTCGCACCCAGGGCCAACTTGGCCACAAAGTAGCCACCGTGCTACCAAGGCGTCAGACACAAGCTTTTGCTCTAAGAATGCTTGTGTCTGGTCTTGTACATATAGCCTCATGGTCAGCCATCGCGTATACGACCAGTAGACCAAGAAGGCAGTCAATCAAAATATTTTTACTGAGCAGATGAAAGACAAAGCCGCCGTTTTCAAGATGGACAATAATAATTAAAAACTTTTTGAATGAGCAATTGTTATGAAAACAATTATCTTTGTCGATGTTGAAGAAATATACTATGACCGAGTCGGGAGCTCGTCGATATTTTGTGATTTTTTTTCAATTGATATTTCTTGATAGAGTAAGAAACGTATAAAAATAGCGAAACAATCATTATTTATCAAAATAACATGATAAATCTAAGGAAGAAATTATATGAAGTAATTTTATTGATAACTAAGTTAACGTCTATTTTAGTTAGAATTTTGTTAATAATCAATTTTTAAAACATTCTACTTTTAATGTGAGAACCAATGAAAGAATTAAACAAGTGTTAGATTAAAGTATAAAATAGTGGTAAACGTAACAAACACAAAAGTCAATTCTTTAAAACTTCTCACACCATCGGTTCGCCAACAGTCGGTAATAGCTGCGGCTACCGTAGATAACGTACCTACTATACTCGTCTTTGAGTATTAAACCAAGGGAGACGGCATCGCAAGGCATACCCCTCTGTAAAAGGTACGAGAGTCCGATTCATACTCGTTATATAAAACTAGTTGCTCTGCGTTGTGCGTCATTCCGAAATGATCGTGCCAGTAAATCAAGCTCCGACAAAATGCCGAATTGCAGTGTATTTACATGAAAAAAAAAAAACAATCAAAAACGTCAAGTATACAAAAGAACAATGTGACTTTTCATCTGTGAGTAATTTTAACATAATATTAAAGCAATTTTATCATTAAAACTCGTACTTTGTGAATATTTTCGTCCAATACCGAGTGTGGCCATCATAGTTCATAAAGCGAAAAATAATCCATTTTTAAATAAATATAATTTACTACACAAGTTAAATATATTAACGAAAATATATTTCCTAATAACTAAATCAGCTTGTGATGAATAATAATCACTACATATAGATATGTAGTGGATTTTGTTAAATGATTTATATATTCAGCACAATTTCAACACGATACTGGATATTATATAATTTTATATAATCGATAACTAGTATTTATCAAAATATTATACAAAATAAAGGCGAAATAAGTCAAATCGAAACTTGCTACTTCGCAGCAAAAGTGTGCAATTTTTATAAAAATAAACTGGTATCACTGCAACCGAAAGTATTGAACTATAGTGATGAACGCCACAACTTTAGTTATCGATAAGTTAATTAACCATACGGGTTTGTCCGTTGAACCGGTTTGTAGTTTTTATTTAAATTTTACAATAAATTATTACAAAAAGCAGTAAATTTTTCTATTATTGGTTTGTTTTTGCAGATTTCCAAAAGATCTTTTTAGGCGACAAACTTGGATTGTAGCTTGTAGAAACCATGAATCTTGGATACCTGAACGGACTAGCACCATTTGCTCCAGACATTTTGAAAAATCATATTTCATACTCCAAGCTTACAATAAAATAAAGTTAGCTGACACTGCAGTACCAACCATGAACTTGTGGGAGCTAATGTTTGGCTGTAATTAGATTTAGATAAAATTTTTATTATTACCAATAATATTCTACTTGAAAATATTTTATTAAGTTTACAAAAGCATTTATCTATCAAATGTAATTCATATACATATATATATATATATACGTCTTGAATTTTCTGACTTACGTAAGTAAATTATTTTCAGGGTGATCGTGGTGATTGCACAATATCGTCTACATTGAAAAAAGAAAGCTGGATGTTCCGGAAAAATTCCATTAGTTGTCTCGAAAGTCACGATTCAAAAATTCTTTATATATATATATATATATATATATATATATATATATATATATATATATAGTCCTACTCTCACTGCGAGTACGAGCCATCACTTAGGCCAAGGAAAATTAAACTGAAAAAATGCCTTGACATAAAAATCAATAGCATAAACAGGTTTCACAAGTTTGCAAGAAATACTTTGCCCTAACATTTAACTATTACTCACCAAAAGCCTATCGCTATGTACGTAAAACTTTTGGAACATATTTGCCTGCACCACGGACATTGACTAAGTGATACACTACCGTCGATCGCCGATCAGGGTTTACTCAAGAAGCGCTGACGGCATTAAAATTGAGAGCGGAGAGTAACCCTGATAAAATTTTTTATTGTACCTTTGTCATGGATGAAATGGAAATTAAGCAATTGACGGAATACCATGTTAGCAGCCAAAGGCATTATGTATATAACCAAAATGTCTTTTAGAACTTGCATAGTACTCCGTCAATTGTTTTATTTTCATTTCATCTATCACTAATATACAATACAATTTCTTGTCAGGGTTACTCTCTAGTCTAAGTTTTAAAACAGTTAACGCTTTTTTGTGTAGCCAAGTCGGCCATCAATTGTACATTAGTTTAGCAAAACATCTTTCTGAGGAATACTTAGCCCTAAGTAGATGTCACATTTTATTTTTAAGCAGCTGTCTGTTTAAAGTTCGCTTTGTTCAACTGTGATATAGTGTAAAACTTTATTATTTTCCTAATTTAATAAATATTTTCCAGATAGTAAATTTTTTATAAATAGCGGTTTTGTGATTGAAGCCTTATAATAAAAACAAAAACTTGATTAACACCATCTCAGATGATAAAGTGATATGATTTTTCTTTTCATAAATCTGATTTTTAAAATAAGTTAACTAAACCTCCTATTTCGATTTGTTAAACATTTTAAACTTTATCCTACATAATGTAAAATAAACCTGTAGCAAAATAATAAAGTTTCTTTTAATAATTTATAAGCTTTTTTCCGAAGATCATTTTTAAATACTATAAAAAAAGTATTTCAAATAACACCCTGGTATTATTTATCTATGTATTACTTATAATCAAATAAAAACTTATGCAACTATGGTGATTTGTTTATCGATATAAAATATCGACATAGTCCACGCCTTACGTTGCTTACGCATTCAGCCAGCGCTATCAGTGTATCGACACGTGTACAATTTGATGGTATGCGTAAACGCCATAGTAAACGCGATGAACTCAAACACAAATGTTGTAGTGTGCGTTTATAGTGACACGATTTAATTTTGCATTTGTTGTTAAGTATACAGTTGTGTGTTTTTCTTACGCCCCCCTGATGTTGACAGAATTTTTGTTTAGGTATTAACGCGCATGGCCTCTCCAGTTGGTTGAATACTCAAAGATACTCGTATAATGTCGCCTCTACACGTTGGCCAACACAGTGGCGAATGCAGTGGCGAATATATTGGCCGAGAGTTGGTGACGGCGTCCACACGTTGGAAGGTCGTTCAGTTTACTTCGGTTCGGGCCAATGTGCGGACGAATTTATAAGCACCGTGGCGCAGTGGCTCAGCAATGAGTGGCTGCGCCGGGCGCCGCGTGTTTGATCCCGCACGGAACAAGTATTTGTATGTCCTACAAATAATTGTTTCGGGTCTGGATGTGTGTCCTTGTGCAATTTATGTTTGTAAACTGCCTGCGTGATACGGGAGAAAATCCTAGTGTGGGGTTAACGTTTTTATAAAAGAATTATAAAATAATAGTGGTTATTAATGGGGCTGTAAATAGATATACGATATACGATTAGCTTTATTTATTCTTTACATGCAAAAAAATTGGAATAAATACCATTAATAAGAACTTAACTTATTTTAAAGTTAAAGGAGTTATAATCGATTAGTCTATGTTTTAAAATTGGGTTTTGACTTTTGATTTTAAAGTTTAGCAAAATATGTACTTGCATTTTAATCAGACATTTGATGTATATAAAAAACACCTTATAATTTATTTGGTAATTTAATTATTTTTTAAAAAGACAAAAACAATAGCAACAAATGTAATTAACACTGACTTAATAATAGGTACTAATTATAAATTAGAACATAAATGAAAAACTCATAACGAGTAAAGTGGCTCAGGACCATGCTTTGCGGCAGTCTGTGGAGGAGGATGTTCAGTAGTGGACTTGTGAAGAGCTGCAATGATGATGATGATTCGAAAACTTGCACGATTAAATTATAAGAAATCGACGTGTTTTATAGGATAGTGTGACAAACGAGCACACAATTCACCTGATGGTAAGTGATTACTGTGGCCCACAGACCTACATCTATCCTCGATTACGAATCAAAATGCAGATGCGTTGTCACCCGTGAGGACTAAGATGAAATGCCTCGTTTCCTTTAAAAAGGGTCTCTGGTTCTCTACACTCACTATACGAAACACAGCATCATTAAGCTACTATTTTACGCTGATATTCTGTGAGAGCGTGGTCCTTCCCCGGTCGAGCCGACCTTCGTGCTGCAACTATACTTCTAATATATATGTAATATGTTCTAATATATCTATAATATGTAATAATACATGGTTCTACCACGTATAAACGACGTGCTTCATTTTTTTTTCATTTTAAAATTGTTCTCGTAATAATCTGATTGTAAAAAAATGTTATTTTTTTTTGATAAATAGCTTGTTGAATAAAACAAATGTTCAATAATAATTAAATCGCGCTAATTAAAGTAGTAGGAATGTTTAAAGTTGAAATTGGCACTAGAAGGCTGGTAATTGGGGCATCCACCTTACAAAGCTTGAATATAAAATTTAAATCAGATGCGTGTAATCACTCTGGGAGCTTGTAGCAAACTAAACGCGCGGCCAACGTGTGGACGCGGCGACCAAACTCCGCCAACAATCCTTTGATCTTTTGTATAAAAAACCGACACCACACGGATCTCGCGCCAACTTGCGGGCCATCGTTCCAATACATACCAATGAAGCCCAAACACCCCGTCTACATGTTGGCCAATGCTATTGGCCACTACATTCGCCACTGTGTTGGCCAACGTGTAGAGGCGCTGTAAGACAGCGGACACTTTCACTATAGGGTTGCTATTAAGGCAGTATCTGACGTCTCACACACGATTAGGGTAACATGTTACCCTGGTATAATTACATAACATATGAAAACACCACAAACTTTATAAAGTAATATAAAGATTTTTAACTTTATACCACAAATTATTAAAGGCTTAGCAGAATTCCTTTACTGCATTGGATACCGTCGTGGTAGTCACCACTATCTTCCTAATAACGCTGTCACGTACCACTGCTGAGTTTCCGTAAAAACATATGGAAGACTAATGCACCTGAAGTCTTCATTGTTAGGTTTTCCTGTGATGTATTAAGATGTTACTGGACACAATTAGTAGTTGGTGGGTTGTGCAACAGCAAGCTAACTGTTCACTAGGGTGGAGCGCCGTTGTATGAAAATTATATATTTTTTCTTATTTTAAATCGTAATAGCGCGGGATTAGTGCGTTATGATTAGAGTCAACTTACCTTTTTTCAGCTCAATTGAAAAACATCTGTCTCCGCAGGAGCCTTAAAGTTTAATGTTTTATCGAAAAAGTTTAGTATATATATTATATAAATGAAAGTAAATAATATAATTAGAATACTTATAATGAAATTTAATAAAAAATGAAACCAAATTTAATCATATGTTTTAAAAACCAACTTGAATTTTGGCATTTTCTTACGGGATTCCAATTTGGCTTTTATGGCTCCTAATCGTGATGAATCCTTACAATGAGAAGTAGCCGCTTCTGTCGTCAACTTCACAGCTCGCTCAATGTTCTGGGTATGACATGGGAGACCTAAACACAAAAATTCAACCTCACCACCAGATTGGACCATTTTCTGAATTTCTTGGTCACTTAAGTATTTCAAGATCGGCGATTCAGTAATGGAGAGTTGCCAATTTATCATATCAATGTAGGTTGTTGCGCTGAAATTAATATCAGGCATCTCGAATAGCCTTGGTACAGGGGATTGCTATTTTGCTATATACTTCGTGCTTTTAATATACGCCGGGCTGCCAATTCACGAATGTGCTTTTTATCATCTGCAATCATTGCAAGTAGCAAAATTTTAAGGATGTGCGAAATAGCTATTGCGTTGAATGACGAGGTCGATCACTTTTTTTAAGGATTCTGGTAAATACCTAGAGGCTAATAATTTTAAATAGATGTCGAGCTTCATCTTTACATGATGATTTAATCTTAATCGAGAACCAAGCTGGAGCGTAAACTTTTACGACAAATGTAGCCAGAGCAATCAAATTCTCTGAAGTTTTCTCTATTGCTACATACAAATGTAGGATTCAATTCAGCATGAGATTGTGCAAAAAAGAATGTGATGATAAAGTACACACATGGAGACCTGTTTCCTAGATCTTCTGTAAAAGAACTTAATTGTATCGCCTAGACGATCTCGTGCAAGTACTATTGATCTGTGCTCAAATTTGGGGGATTTTTGGAAGTGATTCTGCTTCGGTGGGTTGGGATTTCTTAACCGGCATAAGTTTTCAGTGTCTTTCCCAACTGATCAGTGTAAGACTTGTGTCCCGGAGTGCCTCCGTTAATATATAAAAACAAATGCCTTAATGGCAGCTCGTTCATATGCAGTGAACAAATAATACGTTGGAGGGGCCTTTATAGCCTTTTTAAAATACCACCGTACTTTTCAGATTTTATATTGGTCCTATCACAACCTATTGCTACACGATGTTTTAGGGAAATATTTTCCTTTGCTAAGAACCCTGTGATTGCTGATTCTACTGCTTTCGCCGAAACATTGCTAGGTACTACATAACCCATGTAGATTGTAGTGTTATGCTACTTACATATAATTTTACACTATTTTAAATTTATTTTTCCATTCTGTTTATGATTTTCTGCATTCACCTCAAAACTGGATATTTTGCATCACCTTTATTTCCATAGGATCCCGTAACGTTTTTAAACCATAAGAACACAATAACAAATCATTTTCACTTCGTATTTTCACGCTATCAGCACTTTTTAAATCGATGTCAATGGAGTCTACCTTTTTCGATCTTTTATTTAGTTCTCCGTAACTCTGCAATTTCGGGCTTCGTGCGTGCTGTTGCGCATATATGGCAAAATCAGATATACTATCTCTTACATTCATCATCTGCATTCAAGTAAGGGTGGAGTTCACATTCAATGACTACCACTCTAAAAGTGTGTTTTCGAAAGGACATTCAGGCTTATTTAAGGAGTTGTCATCCGCTCCTGCGTGGGAAAAAAAATTTATTAAGGGAGTAGTCAGCCGCTCCCAAGTGAAGATAAAGATAAAGAACTTAATCTTAAGCAAGCTTTAGTCGCTATGACTTAAGTAAAGATTAAGAACGGCCAGAGCCTTAGGGCTCCAAGCCAGAGATCAATAACATCACTAACGAGATGTGTCTGAAATAAAAATAAAAAGTGAAGATTAACCAACGAAAATTCGAGGTCCTAAAGCAAGATGTGTTGAAGAACACTGGATCACCAAACAAACAAACAAATTAAAAGAAATAAAAATAATAAGGTGAAAATGATGGAATGTGGTTTCAAACTAGAAGCATCACGGAGTATGCACAGGCTATGCCTGTGGTAGGTGCGCAGCGCCTGATCTAGGCACACGCAGCGTCTGGAGTAGGCACACGCAGCGCTTGAAGTAGGCACACACAGCGCCCGGACTAGGCACACTCAGCGCCCGGAGTAGGCACACGCAGCGTCTGGAGTAGGTACACGCAGCGCTTGAAGTAGGCACACACAGCGCCCGGAGTAGGCACACGCAGCGCCCGGAGTAGGCACACGCAGCGCTTGAGGCAAGCACGCACAGCGGCTAAAGATAGCGCGGGCACTAGTAGGTGGAGGCGTAGGCGTGGCTAGGCGACGACTTCAGGTGAAGGCAGAGGCTTGCAGGATCCCGGGGCAGTGCGGCCCCGGGATAAGGCCTTTAGGAGATGCTTCTAGTTTGAAAGCTGAAGCGAGACTACTTTTACTGGCCGATTGTTCGGCTTTTATACTTTTTTAGAGAGCTCCGCGCTCGACGACGGATTTGTGAAAAGAACGGGAAATTATTTAAATTAAAAGCAAATTTTTGTAAATGGCCAAGAAGAAAAGAGTATTTTTGTGGAAGTTTTGAAGTAAAAACATCAGACCGGTCACGAATTTGAATAAAAATTGCCATGACAACCAGATAAACAACGATGTCAAAACATGTCAAATTTTGGTTTGGTTTCAGGCTCGTAATAGAGAAACGGCAAGATTTAAGTGAAAAATGAGATATTATTGATATATGAAAAAAGGTAGCGCAACAGCATGCACGAAGCCCGAAATTGCAGAGTTACGGAGAACTAAATAAAAGATCGAAAAAGGTAGACTCCATTGACATCGATTTAAAAAGTGCTGATAGCGTGAAAATACGAAGTGAAAATGATTTGTTATTGTGTTCTTATGGTTTAAAAACGTTACGGGATCCTATGGAAATAAAGGTGATGCAAAATATCCAGTTTTGAGGTGAATGCAGAAAATCAAAAACAGAATGGAAAAATAAATTTAAAATAGTGTAAAATGATATGTAAGTAGCATAACACTACATTTTCCCCCCGACTCTTGAAAATTTTTGACTCAGCAAAAATTTTGATATGTACATTCTAAAATAAACCATAAAAACACAGCTTTGCAGAAACAGACATCATCAACCAAGAAATATTGTGAAATTGATTAAGTGCGACATTTCACATTGAATACTTGCATACTGGCAGTGACACAATAAAAATGCGCGACAAATCACCCCCATACTTGCGACAAAAATTACTTCCCGCGGGCGTCATCATGACCTTGATTTGAAGACAGTTTACGTAAAACTTGGTTTTTTATTGATTTATAATGAAAATATACTATATTTAAATTAAAAAATGGAATAAATGTTACAATTTATTTAATAATAGCATATTTACCTTGCTTTAGACCTTGCGGATGCAGTTACTCTGAATCAATCCAAATAATATTTTGTATGAGTTAATTTGATTCCTAAAGACACCTTTTGCGCACTAAAAAATTTTCGCTCCACCTTACTGTTCATATTTTAACTTAATAAGTGAAAAGGTTTGAAATAAGTATTTTGTTTTTCACCAAGTGGCGATCTTCCAAACTATTACATTAAAATTTTCTGTGAAAGTGTAAATAATATATAAAAATAGAAAAAAAGTGTCTTTTATATTTTTTCCTGTATCTTCATAAGTAAGTATCATAGTTGTAAGGTATCATAACAAAAAAAAATCTCTATTCTGGAAAATGAGTAAATTACGCAAAACAGGTGCGGCACGATTACAATTATTAAGCTCTCAAAACGTGACGTCGCTATGATAAGAAGATTGTTCATTTCATTTTATGAGAACGAAGACGTGATAGAGACAATTTTCACTTTATTCCGAAGAATGTTAACTGATGCTTGTTACCATTCTTTCCAATATTGTGAAAATTCTGTTTGCTTGTACTAAATAACCTTACCTTCTTAACGAATTTTATTGCGTTTAAATTTAAACTGAGTTCCGATGTACGCTGTACATGTTCTAAGTTAAAGTTGGTGTTATTTACAAGCGATTAGCCTCTGCGCTACCACGGCTCCAGAGATCGTCGTGAGAAAGCCTGCATAATGCATATCTGAGAAAAGTATTTAGGCGGGTGTCGTTCGCCAACATACACTGGAACAGCGCAGCGGGCACGTCCTTGTCCTAAAAGTCCTAGGAATATGCCACATCTGTAAATATCCGAGTCTGTGCCTATGCCTAGCGCTAAGATATGCAGTGACAGATGTGGAATATTATTTTATAACTCACTAGATCCTAAGCCGATGGTGGCACCTAGCCATATTCCCTATTATTAATATAATCCATATTAATTTCATTACGAAATATGGCTAGTTAATTTCAACAGGCATTACGAACTGTTGTTGTTGTAAGAGGCGACTATAGAAAATCCATTTTAGGTAGAAGAATAATAATATCCTCCAGACTGAATTTTGGTCATGACAGCCTGTCTCAACGGAGATTAATCATCTGCGCAGGACAGGATGATATATATATATATATATATACGGCGATGAGGTTCGCCACCCGTCACGTTCTGTCTCCCGGAGGGGCGAAAAGTGGATTGCGGAAACCCGTCTGGCTACGCTGAATGTATGTGGAGGAATGAATGATAAGATGGATGAAGTATGCGAAATGATGAATGACAGAGGAATAGATGTGTTATGTGTGAATGAGACGAAACGAAAGGGAAAGGATGCCACTGCACATGGCACGTATACCGCGTATTGGTCTGGCGTAGACGAGAGCGAACGGGCATGCCAGGGTGTCGGTTTCATCCTTTCAGAAAGAATGGGTCAATGTGTGAAAGAGTATGAATGTGTAAGCCCAAGGCTGCTATGGATACGAATTAAAGTGGGTTTAAGAAGCTGTTCCTGCTAGGGGTGTACGCCCTAGACATGTCTAAGCCCACTTACATCCGAGAGCAGTTTTGGGACATGGTAAGGATGGTGTTGACAAAATGTAAGGAAAATGAAAATATTATTATGTTAGGAGACTTTAATGGAGGGGTTGGGGTGAAGAGGTCTGGTTATGAAAGGATATTGGGAATGTTCGGTGATGAAAGTATAAATGAGAATGGTGAAGACCTTCTCACCGTATGTGTGGAAAAGAATCTTTTTGTGACGAATACTTTTTTTCGTCATAAGAAGATTCACATGTATACATGGGAAAGAGGTGATGATAGAAGCATGATAGATTTCGTAATTGTGGATGAAAGAATGAGGAGCGCAGTCGTAGATACAAGGGTTTACCGGGGGTCCAACGTAGAGACGGATCATTACTTGGTCTTATGTCGAATTAATGGTCTTTTCAAGCGTTGGCGGTATCGGACATCTGTGTCTACCACTGCGTTACAGCGTATAAGAATAGAGAAGTTACAAGATGAAGATGTGGAAGAGAAGTATAAATGTAGACTGAGAGGAAATATTAGATGTTTGAATGAGTTGTGTATGAATGATTTAGACTTGAATACTGTGTGGGAAAATATTAAGAAAGGTTTGGTGGATGCCGCCACTGAAGTATGTGGTGTAAGTAAGAGAACAAATGAAAGGAAAAGTAATACGTTGTGGTGGGATGATGAGATACGGGTGGAAGTTGAATAAAAGAAGATCTAAATAAGAGAGTAAAAGAAGTTGTTGAAAGGAAAAAGAAAGAAAGAACGGATAAGAATGATAGAAGGATATCTGATAATTTCCAGGCTAACATAAAAATGTTCTGGAAACTCGTAGGAATTGCCAGGGGGAAATACAAAATAGCCTATAATGAATGCTATAAGAGACGAGAATGGATTTATTCTGAATGATGAAGCTTCGAATTTAAACAGATGGAAGGAATACTTTGAAAGCGTGTTTATGAGTGAAGAGTCGTCTGAATTAAATGAACTAGAAATTCCGAAAGAAGTGGAAAGGGGTATGGAGATAAGTGTAGATGAAATAATGAAAGCAATGAAAAGCATGAAAGCAGGTAAGGCAGCTGGATATGATAGAGTATCACTCGAGATGCTAAGGGCTGGAGAGGGAGTGGTGGCAGGCCTGCTGTACACCTTGTTTAATTTATGTTGGGAATTAAAACGGGTACCGGATGACTGGTGTAAAGCAGTTATAGTACCAATATATAAAGGAAAAGGGTCACAGCAGGACTGCAAAAACTACCGTGGTATCGGCTTGCTTAGTATTGTGGGTAAACTGTATGCTGGAGGTGTTAATTAAAAGAGTTATGAAAGAAACTGATGGAAAAATTTGGGATGTGCAAGCGGGTTTTAGAAAGAGAATGGGGTGTACAGATCAAGTCTTTTCCATGAGCGTGATTGCGGAGAAGTTTTTGGCCAAAAACCAGAAAGTTTTTTGTGCGTTCATGGACTTGGAAAAGGCTTATGACCGAGTGGACAGGAATGTGTTATGGCAAACACTGAACTCATATACAGGCATTAAGGTCTCTTTATAGGGACTCTAGTGCTTGTGTCAGGATCAATGGGGTCTACTCGGACTGGTTTGGCATCCAAAAAGGTGTCAGACAGGGCTGTCCCCTTGGCTGTTCAACCTATTTATGGACAGGTGTTTGCAAACTTTGAAAGATGAAGAATGTGGGTTAAGAATGGGCGAGTTAACCGTCTGCCTTTTGTATGCCGATGATCAAGTCATATTTGCGTCATCGGCGGCTGAGTTGCAAATGATGGTTACATTAATGAACTGGGAATTAAAAGAAAGGGGAATGAAAGTGAACGCAAGTAAGACGAAAGTGATGGTTTTTGAAAGAGAAGAAAGCAAAACGGTATGTAAAATAAGAATAGAAGGAGAGTTAATTGAGCAAGTGGATGAGTTTGTGTATTTGGGATGTGTATTTAGCAGGGATGGTAGATATGATAGGGATATAGAACGACGAGTAAATGCAGGGAATAGAGTGAATGGGGCACTACACTCTATTATGAAGAACCAGAATGTGTCAAAAAAGGCACGTATGGTAATTCATAATGCTGTGTTAGTCCCTACTTTAATGTATGGTAGTGAAAGCTGAGTGTGGCAGAAGAAGCACGAAAGTAGAATAAATGCTGTAGAAATGCGGTCTTTAAGGAGTATGCTAGGGTTGAATCTGAATGACAGGGTGAGAAATTGCATGATAAGAGATAAATGTGGTATGCAAGATGATGTTGTGACCAGGATTAAGAAAGGAATGCTTCGGTGGTTTGGTTCAGGAAAGAGTAATTAACAAATATATAAGGGCACAAAGTACCCTTAACCAACATTATCTAATATAGGATGTAAAGGAAGCGAAAGAGGTATGTCAGGATCGTGCCAAATGGAAGTCCGTAGTCTCTGCCTACCCCTCTGGGTGACAGGCGTGAGTGTTTATGTATATGTATGTATATATATATACATACATATACATAAACACTAATATGTAATAATATATTAATGTTTATATATATATATATATATATATATATATATATATATATATATAGAGAGAGAGAGAGAGAGAGAGAGATCTTTACGGTAAATGTTGATCAGACGCGACTTCACGCGAGCACTTTGTTGATCCGAAAACGCATGTTGATCCGGCGCCTTTTGTTGATCCAATATGCATCTCTGGTAACTAATGTGGCTCCGACTGGATCAACATCTGCACTTACGAGACTGTTTGCCAGCGTTTGCCCGATATACAAATCCACCTTGCAATGGTTACGGAAAATGTTGATCCAATTTAAATGAGCCAATCAGATCATAGCAAACGATAAGATAAACTATCGGATTGGCTGAAAGCAGCCGCGACGTTGCCGTTTCGTATCATTGGCGGTAAAAGCTACAGATTAAATGCGAGTTCAATACAATAATGCATTCAGGGTGCTGTTGGGTCTGCCTCGTTATTGTAATGCGCCGGGTATGTTCACGGATGCGCGTGTGGATTGTTTCTACACCACCATGCGTAAACGATGCACATCCCTGGTGCGCAGGATGCGGGCCAGTTCCAATGGTATCCTGAGGGCATTTTCCGACAGGTTTGAGGTCAGTACCTGAACCATTGTCATATGGCGCACGTGCTTACTAATCGGGCCTGTCTTAGATATAGTTTTAAAATTAGGTAAATATTTTTAAGTTTTACTAAAATTAGTTTTAAGATTTGTATTATTACTAACATCTATGATCCTTGTCGTCGAAATAAACGACTTTTTTTAACGAATAACTCGACAACGCCCGTTCTTGTAGCGGAAGTGGTGGCAACGGCGACATAACGAGCGTGCGTGCGTGCGTGCGTGCGTGCGTGCGTGCATGAGTGCGTGCGTGAGTGCGTGCGTGCGTGCGTGAGTGCGTGCGTGCGTGCGTGTATGTGTTTTTTCGTGCGTGCGTGCGTGCGTGTGTGTGTGTGTGTGTGTGTGTGCGAGTGTGCGAGTGTGAGAGTGCTTGCGCACGTGGGTGTGTGAGTTTCTATGTGCGCGTGCGTGTAGGTGTATGTGCGTTCATATGTGTTCGTGTGAACGCATGTGCGTGCGCGCGTGTATGAGTGTATGTGTGCGTGTGTGCACTGTTGTGTTTTTTTATTAAGTGTGTGTGCGGCAGTGTGTGTGTGTTTGTGCGGTTGCCTGCTTGTGTATGCGCGTGCGTGCGCTCGTTTTATGTGTGTGTGTGTGTGTGTGTGTGTGTGTGTGTGTGTGTGTGCGTGTGTATTAGTATGTGAGTGTGCATATGTGTACGTGTGCGTATGTATACGTGGTTGTGTGTGTGTGTGTGTGTGTGTGTGTGTGTGTCCGTGTGTGCGTGTATGCATGTGTGTATGTGTGCACTGTTGTGTTTGTGTGTGCGCGTGTGTGTGCGGCAGTGTGCGTGTGTGAGTGTGTGTATGCGTTTGTACGTGTGCGCATGTGTGCATGATTGCGCGCGCGCTTGCGTGTTTTTTGTGTGTGTGTGTGTGTGTGTGTGTGTGTGTGTGTGTGTGTGTTTACCATAAACCCGTTATCATGTTTTTTACATCTTCATAATTAAGATTTTTAAGGACGCGTTTACAAAATTGATAGGTATAAGAATTGAACTATTACATAAGATATTATCATGAGACCTTACCTCCGGTCTTGATGGAGTGACCTCAAAATGTAATTCGGGATTACTACTGGAACTCCTGGACTAGTAGAACTGTGTGTGCCGAGGTTGGTCTCGTTTTGTTAGTTATGATGAGTCCTTACCTCCGGACTTGCTGAAGTGACCTGAAGGTGTACTTCGGTAACTAATACTGTAAGACCTGGACTAGTAGAACTAGGTATGCCGAGTTTGGGTTTGTTTTGTTAGTTATGATGAAACCGCCACAAAACAAAAGTTCTTTTCACTATGTCTCTAGTACCAATAGGTAGCCAAGTCGATATTCGGAAACACGAATAACCTCGTAGTAACATCTTTATGGGCAGTATCGATATCCACTTACCAGCCACACTGTTTATCGCTGTAACCAACTGTCCTTTATGTGAGTCTCACTTGCCCTCACGCGATACCCACTTTACTGCACTCCAGTGCACCCACCACCACATCTGCCACCTACGCCTCCACATCTACCACCGCACCCCTCTCTAAGCCTTCGTTCTCCACCATAAACTCTGCTCCCTCTGCCTCAACAATAAACTCCGCTCCCTCCGCCGCCACCACCACGCGCCGTCACTATTCTTTCCGCTTCCAACACAATCTAAGGTCGACCCACTTCTGACCGCGCTTTCCCCGTTTCCACTATCTCCGTGTTCACCACAAACTACGCTGCATTCACTTCCGCCTCCACCACGTCTCCATTCTCCGCCTCCGTTTTCTGCGCGCCACACACACACACACACACACACACACACACACACACACACACACACGAAATTTCAGTCTGTAATATTGAAAATAACTGATTTTTAGACTCAGGTGTTTCTTACCGGCTTCAAAAAGTAGGTATTCAATTCGACTGTATGTTTTTTTATGTTTCACCTCAGATCTTTCTCTGGGTGAACCAATTTTGATGATTCTTTTTTATCCGAAAGCTAGTACTTCTCGTATCACTCGTGTGTCACATAGATTTGATCAAGATCGGATTAGTAGTTTTTGAGTTATCCCTAATAATGTGTATTTAATTGGCTGTTGTTCTCATTTTAATTATATTGAAGGCGGTTGCACAAAATTTTAATTTGACCATTAATTTATTTGTAAACTGTAAATAATCATTTTTAAAACCTGTCTATCTATCTGTCTATCTGTTCGGGTTAATCTCTTAATTATAATTGCAATATTGATTGATATGAGCTACGTTTTGTTCGAAAATCATAGAAATTAAAAAAAAATGTGATTTTTTTTAGTTTAATAATTTGCATAAAGTAGGGAACATCTTTTTAAGTACCTTAAGTCACTTGTGTCAGAGACCATTCCATAGCCATATTCACCACATTTTAAATAATTATAGGCTCTCTGTTAGAAAATAAGACATAAAGTACATTGTCTTTACCAAGGCTTGCTGAGCATTTTCTAATATTAGAAATGGTAATTGGTTATTTTAAGCATAAATAGCATCACATTAATATATCCTGATGATGTGTCCAAGCATAAGAAAGGAATGTGATTTGGTTATATAGAAGGAATGAACGAGAAGTGAAGAGGAAAGAGTGACAAAGCAAATGCAGATGTGAACGGGAGAAAAGTTTATATACCAAACTGGCGATATATCGAAAATGGCCCAGATTAGGAGTACCCTTGAATGACTTAACTACTAATTCGTTCAAGGGAGTATACCCTTACTCGATGAGCATGTATGCGTAGGTACATGGATGTAAAGGAGGTTGTGTGTCTGCGGGTCTGCCTGGGTAGGATATATTAGTTAGGCTAGTCTTCAGTATCTCACTCCCATCCTAATTTATTCAACATACTTAATTTTAAACGACAATGTGGTCTTAGTTGGTGGTGGTGGTGGTACTTTAGAAGTATTAAAAACTATACAAGTAAATAACTTTTAAAACTCTTCGTTTCCTTCAACTGCAGCAAATTGAATTAACTAGTTGGAGTGTTGAAACTTTAAGATACAGTTCCTCTTGTTTAATTTCGATACGTACTTGAGAAAACTTACGTTAAGTTTGTTCATTTCTTACGACAATGTTATATAGAGTTGTTATTTAGTTGAGAAATATTTTATGTAGACACTTCCAGTTTTTGTAAAGAAATATTTATTGAAACACACACAATATGATTGATTACAAATGTCTAACAAATTTTATTAATTAAATTAATAATTTATTAAAATGTTAATTATTATATAATAACTCCAAAGTACTTCATAATTGCAAATTCTCTTATGAATCGTACACTTGCGACTTAGAAAGAATTCAAGTTAAATTGATTTAATAATATACATATACACTGTCGCACTCAAGACCATGATCAAAATAGTAAACCTTAAATATTTTAGTGCATCAAAGTGTTTATTGTAATAGTATACTGATAATAATAATAATAATATACTTCATCATCATCATCATCACAGCCCTTCACAAGTCCACTGCTGAACATAGGCCTCCCCCAAGTAATGCCACAAAGCACGGTCCTGAGCCACCTGCATACATCGACTTCCTGCATATCTTACCAGGTCGTCACTCCATCTAGTGGGGGATCGCCCTACACTACGCCTACCGGTACGAGGCTGCCACTCGAGAACCTTTCTTCCCCTTCGGTTATCGGTTCTTCGAGCTATATGGCCGGCCCATTGCCACTTCAGCTTACTAATCCGTTGGGCTATGTCGGTCACTCTGGTTTTACTGCCGATATCCTCATTTCTGAGTCTATCACGCAGAGAAACTCCGAGCATAGCCCTCTCCATAGCTCGCTGAGCGACCTTGAGCGTCCTCATACGGCCAGCAGTGAAGGACCACGTCTCAGATCCGTAAGTCATCACTGGCAACACGCACTGGTTGTACAATCTAGTTTTTAGAAATTGAGGTATACCTGACGAGAAGATATGTCGTAATTTCCCGAACGCTGCCCAGCCGTGTTGAATCAGTCGATTGACCTCTCAGTCGAAGTTGGACTTACCTAGTCGGACTATATGTCCCAGGTAAACGTACTTGTTAACAACCTCTAGCATAGTGCTCCCAACAACTACCGGCATTGTAATATACTTAACGATAATTAAAATAAATAAAATATGCAATATAACTGAATGAAAGTCAAATAGTAATGCTAAAATGTTCAAATAGAATTCATCACGCTTCTTTAAGTAATTGAATATAGTGGTGGTTTAGAGTAGGAAGGGTTAAAGTCGCGACAGCCCAGAGGCTGTACCTACCAAATTGTTAACTGATATTAAAATATAATTTCTTATGTTGCTAGTCTTCGTCATGTGTCCAAACTATTTTTTTATCAAACTTACGTTGTTAAACGCTAGCCCTTCACATAGCCATCGGTAAAGTAACTTACTTAATTTATACGACAATCACACTTATCGACACTGTTTTTAATTGGGTGTCGATAATTGGTTAGCCTATATTATAAATAGTAACCGGATGACCATTATTTAAACATATTAATGAAAATTACATGAATAATATTTTTTGATCTTATTGACATAATAGAAAAAACTGAACCGGTTATTTGAATAAAAAATCATGAGTGCAATTAGTTTAATTAAAATTTTCGTATTTTTAAAAAATACTAAAAAAAGGGGCTCGAAATAATAGATTTTCTCACAAAAGAAGGGAACTTGAAAAAAAAGGAAAATATTCGGACCGAAGCGGGACGCGAACCAAGGCATTACGATTTCGCGACCGCTCGATATCCACTTGAGCTATTACGATGATTAACACAGTCTCAAAATTTACCTTCTTATATTGTAGCAGTTTTTCATTTCCTGAAAACACGGACAAAAAGACATTTTCTAAAAATAAATCCTAGCTAGATCGCGATTTATTTCCCCCGAAACTCCCTGGACACTAAATTTTATGAAAATCGTTGGAGCCGTTTCCGAGATTCCGATTATCTCGTTTAAAGGTATAGGATTCTTTGATGACATCCAAATAGGACTACACGCCTCATCAAATGGGGCTGACAATGAAGGTCGTACGTAAAGAAGAAAAAGATAACTTAAATATAAATTTTAAAAACGTTCGAAACAAAAAAAGCTGATGAACTTCAAACGGCTGAACCAATTATGACAAAACGTGCCTAAGAACCATTGCTAGAAAACTTGCTTTTAAATAAAAGAAATCGTACAGCCGGACAAACACACAGACAAATAGAGAGGCACACACACACAGCGTTGTTTATAATTGGGTATCGATAATTGGTTGGCCTATATTATAAATATTCTTTGATGACATCCAAATAGGACTACACGTCTCATCAAATGGGACTGACAATGAAGGTCGTACGTAAAGAAGAAAAAGATAACTTAAATATAAATCTTAAAAACGTTCGAAACAAAAAAAGCTGATGAACTCCAAACGGCTGAACCAATTATGACAAAACGTGCCTAAGAATCATTGCTAGAAAACTTGCTTTTAAATAAAAGAAATCGTACAGCCGGACAGACACACAGACAAATAGAGAGGCACACACACACACAGCGTTGTTTATAATTGGGTATCGATAATTGGTTAGCCTATATTATAAATATTCTTTGATGACATCCAAATAGGACTACAAGCCTCATCAAATGGGGCTGACAATGAAGGTCGTACGTAAAGAAGAAAAAGATAACTTAAATATAAATTTTAAAAACGTTCGAAACAAAAAAAGCTGATGAACATCAAACGGCTGAACCAATTATGACAAAACGTGCCTAAGAACCATTGCTAGAAAACTTGCTTTTAAATAAAAGAAATCGTACAGCCGGACAGACACACAGACAAATAGAGAGGCACACACACACAGCGTTGTTTATAATTGGGTATCGATAATTGGTTAGCCTATATTATAAATATTCTTTGATGACATCCAAATAGGACTACACGTCTCATCAAATGGGACTGACAATGAAGGTCGTACGTAAAGAAGAAAAAGATAACTTAAATATAAATCTTAAAAACGTTCGAAACAAAAAAAGCCGATGAACTCCAAACGGCTGAACCAATTATGACAAAACGTGCCTAAGAATCATTGCTAGAAAACTTGCTTTTAAATAAAAGAAATCGTACAGCCGGACAGACACACAGACAAATAGAGAGGCACACACACACAGCGTTGTTTATAATTGGGTATCGATAATTGGTTAGCCTATATTATAAATATTCTTTGATGACATCCAAATAGGACTACACGTCTCATCAAATGGGACTGACAATGAAGGTCGTACGTAAAGAAGAAAAAGATAACTTAAATATAAATCTTAAAAACGTTCGAAACAAAAAAAGCTGATGAACTTCAAACGGCTGAACCAATTATGACAAAACGTGCCTAAGAATCATTGCTAGAAAACTTGCTTTTAAATAAAAGAAATCGTACAGCCGGACAGACACACAGACAAATAGAGAGGCACACACACAGCGTTGTTTAAAATTGGGTATCGATAATTGGTTAGCCTATATTATAAATATTCTTTGATGACATCCAAATAGGACTACACGTCTCATCAAATGGGACTGACAATGAAGGTCGTACGTAAAGAAGAAAAAGATAACTTAAATATAAATCTTAAAAACGTTCGAAACAAAAAAAGCTGATGAACTTCAAACGGCTGAACCAATTATGACAAAACGTGCCTAAGAATCATTGCTAGAAAACTTGCTTTTAAATAAAAGAAGGCGTACAGCCGGACACAGACAAACGGAGAGCCACACACATAGCGGTCAAACTTATAACAACCCTCCTTTACGTCTCGGGTTAAAAACTGTGACTGCTGCAAGAAAATACCAAGTACCAACCAACACTCTATAACGTCAAAGTGTCTTATGCCTCCAGCTGTTTGTAGTGCTAACTAAAACCGAAAGGTAAAAGATATTTTAGCTAGATGAACACAAAATAAAATATTACAGCGATATTACCGGATATCCCTACGAGTATGAATTACGAAAAATTTATTAACAAACAGAGATTAATCAATAATAGAAAAACACACATAATGTGTTAGATGAGGAACCTAAAACTGATAAACATTTACTGTCTTACTACAAAAAAGTTAGACATCTGTTCAACACGTGTTTATCAAATGAGTTACTACAAAAGAATGTTTAACGGTGGTTTATGGATAGGCACGGCTTAGACGTTGTTTAAATTTAAACAGCCCGAAACCCTTGTTTAATAGTCTCTAACCTATCTTTTCCGTCAGTTCAGTATTTTTATTTAACATGGATATAATTGTTTTCTTATATTTACGCAAACACTATACATTGATTAAAACTACTTTTACGGATTTTATCGCGTTTTATTTATATTAATTTTAATACCCGACGTTTCGGGTGCTTTCCAGCACCCATGGTCACGGGGGACTGAGGTGACTGACGTTCCCGATGTCAAAGTTAACCCGGAGTACCTTCAGCTTTTTAATTATTGTCTTTGGTCCGATCTACGCAGAATGAACTAACTGTATTTTGAAGTCTTGCAGTGGTATGCTTGGGTTTAGTTTTAATTTTATTAATTATAGTATCCCAAGCAGGTGGTAGTACCCAGCCTCCTTCTCTATTGAAATTAGGATGTTTTTTAATTTCAATAGCCTCACGTATCATCCTTGGTAGGAATCGATGTTCTTTCGCGAGGATTTGTGGTCTATCAAATCTGATGTAATGGTTGGGGCCATCTAGAATATGATCGCAAACTGCAGACTTCCCGGAACGTTGAACTTCCCGGAAGTCTGCAGTTTGCGTGCTGGAAAGCATCCGAAATGTCGGGTATTATAATTAATATAAATAAAACGCGATAAAATCCGTAAAAGTAGTTTTAATCAACGGATATACTTGATTTTGTTGATTGCTTCTACGAAGACGGCATGGGTAACTATGCGGAAATGTTCCGAGAAAGTAATACGGTTCGTGTGAGGGTTAATCCGTTTGAAAAATATGACGACACCAAGTTTAAGAAAAAATATAGGTTCAGCAAACTTTTTACTAGAAAAATATTAGATCTTGTGAAAGACGATATACCGAGTGATTCTCGTGGTAACACAATAGATCCAGCAGTGCAAGTGGCTTGTGCATTCGGTACTGGGCTCGTCATCAAGTAAGTTCGATTCATACCAAATTAAACTATGTTTACGTGTGGCGTCGGTAGAGAAGAATAGCTTCACCCATCACCCTGTGTGTTTACCTATTATTTGCAATTTTATTTCAGATTCAAGATGACAGTGGAGATATGCATGGGATTTCTCAGCAATCCGTCAGCAAAATCGCTCTTAATGTTGGGAAAGCATTAGCTAAAAAAGCTCATTTATTCATCAACATGCCCACTACACTAGAAGATCAAGAGGAAACCATCAGAGGATTTAGAAGTATATGTAACTTCCCCTCGGTGATAGGGGCTATAGAATGCACGCATATACGTGTCAAAAGGGTAGGTGGCGATATAAGTGAAGCCTATGTGAACAGAAAGGGTTACTATTCTATCAACCTGCAAGTTGTCTGTGATTCAAACTTGAAAATAAGAGACATAGTTGCACGTTGGAGAGGAAGTGCTCACGACTCTTGTGTTTTCAACGAAAGCACAATAAAAGAACGCTTTGAACTTGGTGATTTTCATGGAAGATTACTTGGAGATAGTGGATATGCACGTACTGCATATCTCTTTACACCTTTGCTTAATCCTAGTAATGACACAGAGGAAGCTTACAACAGAGCTCACATTAAAACAGGGAATACAGTTTAGAACCTATAAAGTACTTGTGTCAATTACCGACTAATTTTAAAAAGTATCACAAAAGCTACATAGTGATAAATATTACATGTAAAATCGAATAACTTTTATCTATTTCTATAGTGACGTTATTTGGTGATTGTCGATTACTAGTTAGTGGGGATCTAGTATCGATTACTAATAGTTTCAGTTTGTCTTTGCTGTCTAGTACTGTATGATTTCTAAATTGATGAGCTCTGCAACGTTTATATCTGATATACTTGAGATTTATTAATTACTGTTGTTTAGTATGAGAAAATAAAAAAATCTACTTGAAATCAAACAACTTCCTTTATATGTAGATGATCGGTACAACCACTTTTTTGATACGGTTTTATGATATGGTTTTACAATCATATAGCGGAAATTAAGATATTTTTATGTGTGACGATTTCCATAGTCACCTAATATCACGGGAAGAAATAAAAATAAAATTCGTAACCTACGCAGGTTGTCTGTTGAAGATACTTTACAATAAACACTTCAAGTAAGTACAGAATACCTTACCGTTGTTCACTTAATAGCGTGAAACACTTAAGTTCGAGAGTTCTTACCATCTAGGATATTAAAATTTTATGGGAGACATTTGTATTTAAGTAAATGCTACATTATATGTGTCATAATATAGTAGGAGTAGAATAGAAGTACTAAATTTTAATATGGCTAAAAGTTTTATTAATAATTTTTTAATAATTAAGCATTAATTAGCTAAGCCACAATCATTTAGGAGAGGCCTACGTTCAGCACTGATGACGATAATGAAGTATAAAAAATATATATATATATATATATATATATATATATTATTGGAATCATAAGTCATAACGCAAAATACTTGAATTTAAATGTGTTTCATTTGTGTATTTATGGTGTTTAAGTAAAGTCTAAACTATCAGTCATAAATAATCAGAATACTATTTCTGTTAAGAAATTGAGTATTATTTATCAATAATTGTTATTATTTGATACTTATTGATTGGTGTTAAGTTCGTCGTAAGCTTCATACTGCTGTGTTTCGTATTGTGAGTGTAGGGAACCAGAGAACCTTTTTACTAGAAACGAGGTATTCCACCTTAGTCCTCAGGGGTGACAACGCATCTGCATTTTGATTGTTATTTGAGGATAAATGTGGATGTTTATGGACCACAGCATCCACTTACCATCAGGTCGACTGTGTATATCATCTTAATCTTTAAAAAAATTATTTAAATAAAAAATACCTGTGTAACGCATTCACGTTTTATTAAATTATGTGTAGTGTATTTAACGGGGGAATACATGGCTTAGCTCCGCTATGTATTATCATAGGAGGTGGGATATTTACCAACTGCCACGTTTGGCAGATGGATTAGCAAATGCAGTTTTTTACTTACTTACTAAGTAGTACTTAAGTTGTTATCAGGCAGATGCTGCTGTCCTATCTCTGTTTCCTTCTGTCGCCCATAACGACACGACGATAATGAATAGTAAAAATTGCAAAAATGATTTTAGAAGGTATAAATAGAAATAATAAAGTAAGTTCATTTTTTAAGCACACTATATTTATGCTTTTTCTGTTTTTTCCCCCTAATATCACAACTCTCTCGTTAAACTACACTTAATTCAGTAAAACTTGAGAGGGTTACACAGGCATTTTTTTAATTTAAATCAGTTTAGCAATACTATCAATAAATAAACTTTTTAGTATAGCTTTCTCTACACGTATATTATAGTCATCATTATCATCATTGTCATAACAGCCCCTCATAAATCTACTGCTGAAGAGATAGTGGGTTAGGTGGCTTCTGAGTCACCAGTATTATGAAGAAAGAATGAGTTAGTTATATATTAGAACCGCGTAGACTTATTGCGCTCGTTTTTTTGACACCTGGTAACATATTTTATAAAGTTTAAATGTGTTGGGAGAAATATGTTTAAATCGACTTGTAAATTTCTTATCGACTCTCACATGGACGTCCGCTGTTGAAACTTGTTGAAGTTATAGCGTAGCTTTCTCGAGTTTTAAAAAGTGCTTACTTATTTTTAACTTTGCTGGGAACTCAAAAATGGCTCCTAGGTATAAATAGGACTCTCATCTATCAATGTCTAAATAATTTATGACAGGATTTACTAATGTTTACACATTTATATATAAAACTGAAGGGATCACCGAATTTACAGTCAATCTGTATTGTTTTGTCAATTCATGATGGTAGCAACCGAAACCCATGAACATCTGCAGCCAACTACTGTTTGGTGCCAGAAACAGCTAAAAGGGTAATATATCCCGAGGAAGATAAACAAAAGTAAATTGACTGCTTTAAACTAGCGGCATTAACAGCGGATACAAGTTTCAAACGGTCCAACAGGCAAAATCTGTTCTTTTAATTAACAAAGAAACTAACATAAACCCGTAAATAATATTCATGGACTTATAATACAGTACTTAGACTAGACTTGAAAGACGTTGCAAGTACTTTACACCACTTATGTTCACTGAGGTGTTCCCAATATCATAATTAATCACGGCTACGTTCAGTTTAAAATTATTCATTCATAATCCCATCTACGCAGCATAAGCTTATAGTATTTTGAAACGTTGCATTTGCGGTCAGAATCTAATAATATTAATTATATGATCTTCACTAGTTTCATTTAGAGAGGTGTGTATTTAAAAATACACACCTCTCGGGAGCAACTAGTTAATCATATAGCCAATACGTTTTAAAAGTAATGACAGTGAAATCTTTCAAATGGCCAGTGATGTCAGTGATCAGATGTCAGATTCACGTATCATACTACAGACAATACTGAATATACAACGTCGTCTTTGGATTTTTAGGAACCCTGAATCAGAATATGTGCAGGAATATCATAGTGCTCAGCTGAATGGGATCGACAGTTCGCATCTTTGGATTATTGATATTTTTTTATTAGTAAACTCAACAGCATTTTTAACAAACATACTTAAATATATATTGGCACAATAACAGAGAATCACAATCAATAACAGAGTTTCACAACATGCTGAATAACACTTACGAAGCAGTAAAATTTGTAACTCAGTATAATTTAAATAAAAATATCTGTTATTCTCGCTAAAACTCGAGGCTGGCTTGACCGATTCTGATGAAATTTTGTATGTCCCTGGATGGTTTATATTCATAATTGGTCCCGGTAGGTGGCGCTGTTGTTGAGGTCCAGAAATCACCCGTGAAGCTGGGGCGGATCGGTAGTATATAAATATTTATTCTGTACCGACAAAATAGCCATAGAAAATTATTTTATTTTAATAAAGTAATTTTCCTAAAACGTTTTTTTTACAATCTTGCCATTTTATGGACAGTTTGAATTGTAATATTAGCCTATTAAAGCGTTATCTTATACGACAAACATGCAAGATCTGGATAATATAGTGAATGAAGAAAGCTCTTTTCGCTATGATAATCGTCGTCAACTGTGCTTCACTCAGTTCATGAAGTCTAGCTTTTTTATTTTACCGATTAGCCGCAAATTTGTTTTGACACATATGAAAAGCCGACATAAACTGTGCCGTAGTTTGAGAGGGCTGCGTTTCTATCGCCGTCAGTTCTCCGTTATCAAATTTATACTCCGGGTGGCCACAAGGTCCATCCATGTATGGGCAAAATTTCTAGAATGAAAGCAGATGAGTTATTGACATTGTGTGCCGTTCGATACGCTTCGTTTCCACGTCGGAGCTTATATTCCAAATTAAACTTTTTTATAATTCGTAGTTATTAAAAATATGAATAATCAATATTGAAAAGGTTATGTTATGTTTGTGTTGTGCATTGAGTATAAAATTTATTTGAAATTAGAATTGTAAATAAAACCGTAGCTATTACAATTTAAAGTAGAACAGTTTTAACTAAATAAAGAAATAATGGGTATGTAAACACATAGTTTTAAAAAGAAAATGTATAATTTAGTAGTGGTCTTATAATATGTTAATGTGCATCGTCTTGTTTTGGACATGATATACGTTATCATGTCTTTATTCAAAAAAGTTTTAAAAGAGCTTTGCCTGACAAAATAAATATAAAACGTTAACATTTGGACTTAAAAATTTTAAATTACAAAAATTTAATAACAAATTTTCAATTTATAGAGTATATATCTCCTATTTCTTTTATTATACATTTTAAAACTAATTCAAATAATACCTTTTCGCCCTTTATTCCCAGTCGTTTGTAAATTTATGTAATGATTTTTTGTCGCATACTTGTGTCGGTGCGGAGGGCTAAATGCTCCCTTGTTTTATTCAATTTTAATTATAATAAGGGATCAAATCATTTAGCCCTCAGCACCTTTCATCTAAGCCTTTATAGTAAACAGATAGCAAGTACGAAGTTATAATAGCTTTCTGGAACAGTAAAATTCCATTTAAAACATAAAAGATACATTGAAACAATACAATATTCAACTAGGTAAAGTTAAAAACATATATACATTTATGTATATCTCCAAAAATATTAGCAGAGTCGGTGCTATAAATAAGTTTAGTGCTGCCATTGCTGCAACTGAAGTATCTGCTGGACATCAACTCCTTTTATGGTTTAATTGTTGTTCTTTTATGGCGTATTAAAACTATGCGAGCTATGTCTGTGTTATAAATAAGTTTACTGTCGCCATCGCTACCACTAAAATAAACGCTAGACATTAACTACTTTTATGGTTTAAAGTTCAGGCGCCTAGCAATCATTTTGTTGGCAAAAACTATTTTATAACGGTTTCGAGCAAACACGTATCCTAAACGCAATGTTCAGTCGGAACATGTTTACGCGGAAAAGCAAAAATGAACAGCCCACGAATCATGTTAGTAAAAACCAAAGCAAATACTGTCGTGTTGGTACTGTTACGAGCTTGAGGTTCGTGACAATAAAAATTGCCGATAAAATTACCTAAATTAACACTTTAATTTACTTTACACAAATTAAAACTAAAAACACTAATAATTAAACACACTAATTCACTTAATTCCTCTCCGAAGCTTCGCTTGTGTCGCCGAGTTCAACTCTACTTCATCGCATCTTGCAGCGCCTACTTATATAAATTAGCAAAATATCCAGAATGTTCAAGTAAACACGCGCAAGGTACCGAGAGTTCGAGTTTTAAACTTCAAGAAGTTTAGTTCTTTGGTTCGAGACTAGATGGCGCTAGTGCGCCGATTTTAGCGCGTAACAGTACTTTTAAGTGGGCCGGAGCCTTCTTTGTTTTCAACAAAACGACATTCGATGCATTCCCACAAATCGCGACGATTTATTATCATAATATAAGACTAAGCGCTTGGAGGCTAAAGTTACCAGCCGGTTAAACTTTAATATAAATTTAATGTAGGTAATTAATATTTATTAAGCGCGCGGGGATTTTAACGAATTGGCTGGTTTTAAAACCTGTGACAAGTCACAAAACTCCGATCGTAACGCGGTGGGACGGTGGTGTCAATCATATAGTTATGTACAAAGTGCCGGGAAGAAGCTCACACGATCTTAATTTTCAGCCAAAATATATGATGACATCGATTTAGAAAAAATAATGCCTTTGGGTGAAGCATGCTTATGCGGATAACACTTGTGATATGTGAGTGAATACCAGCGTAAAATAGCAGCGTGATGCTACTGTGTTTCGTATGGTGAGTGTAGAGATCCGGAGACCCATTTTTACTGGAAACAAGGAATTCCCATCTTAGTCCTCAAGGTGACATCACATCTGCGTTTTGATTCTTAAACGAGGATAAATGTAGATGTCTATGGGCCACAGCGTCCACTTACCATCAGGTGGACTGTGCGCTCGTTTGTCACCCTTATTCTATATAAAAAAATCTTTGTGTAGAGCTTTGAGATCACATTGCGTCTTCACTAGTCTCGTACACAATAGATGCATACAGTTTGTTTTTAGTGTGTCTTTTGACGCATTTTTAAAAGAGGAGCACAAACACATGCTACTTCTATGAAATCGTGCTTGTCTGATCAACTGGTGGTGGATGAGAAATAGTTCAATGCGCGTTTAAGTTGATCGTCTGACGAAACGAAACAAACGTTAAAATTCCACAACTGGCCATGGACATCTTCCATACGCACGTAGCTTAAGTGTAAGATCGCATATCCGATCGTTCGGTTCCTCCTAGTCTGTACATACTTC
Organism: Parnassius apollo; assembly: GCA_907164705.1. Taxonomy (NCBI): domain Eukaryota; kingdom Metazoa; phylum Arthropoda; class Insecta; order Lepidoptera; family Papilionidae; genus Parnassius; species Parnassius apollo. The sequence goes on from CAJQZP010000001.1 coordinate 3,642,521, forward strand.
GTCTACATACTAGAGATGGGCCGGATATGGATTTTACCGAATACGAATATTTGGCCGAACGTTCGGTAAAAAATTTACCGAATCGAATATTCGGCCGAACATTTGTCGACAGGTTCATCTCAGTACCTAACCAATTTATGTCGAAACTTGTTACCACAAAGCGCGCGGGATTAGCGCCGGACCCTGCCCCTCACTTCCCGGCCACACCTGACTTGTTATTGTATCAACTAGTACTGTGCAATTAGCCGGCACGTGCTTATGTTTTGACTATTTTTTTAAGAAAAAACTATTTCGTTGTGTTATTCTTAGAGAAAATTGATATTTATATTATAATAATGAGTGGCAGGAGATCTACTATTTGGACTCATTTTAGAGAGACTGATGACCAAAGTAAAGTGAAATGCACTAATGTAATGTAATGTTTCTTTGTTTGATTCCTAAACATTTTATCAAGCGTTACATTTGCTATAATTGGAAGTAAATCTACAGTACCTAAAAATATAACGCTATACAAGTAGATTTAACCTATAAATAAAATATATTTACAACAGTAAAATTATGAAAGACATGGCATTACTCAATTCGTACATTTCAATACAGTGGACATCTTGAGTAGCACTTTAACGAATATTCGGTGATTTAGCTGAATATTCGGTCGAATACGAATATTCTGTAAAGATGCCGAATATGCCGAATACCGAATATGAAACGAATATTCGGCCCATCCCTACTACATACCTGCTTGTCCTCTTCCTACTTTGTTCATTTCACATTTCTCCCATTCCTTAACTCGATCAAATGCGATAAATTACTAAAATTTAATTTTGATATCCTAATTTTCCTAATGAAAATAAGGCTTTATTAAGATAATTACTTCTATAACTTCTAATCGCTAATTTTTATTTTGTTTAAATAATAAATAGACTGAGATACCAAGTAACAGTTAACACTCGTCTTTTAAATCTAGTGAGTATATAAATGCCTTTTTACATACTTATTACTTAATTATCTTTAATAGGAGTTGTCAAATTTTGTTTGACTTATCCAAATATGTTATTGTATATCAATTAACATAGGCATATTAAATTTATAATTAAGAAAAGTTTCTCGGATAAAAAAATAAAGTTAATTACTTTTCAACTCCTAATAGATTTTTGAGATACCTTTTTCGATGTATTTAAATATATTTAAAAATAAATACAGATTATTTGAAATGGTGGTAAGTAAAACATACTTTTTTTTAATGAAAATCGATACACTGGTAACTGACTTGGTTGACTAACCAGTTAATATTATACTACTAATACTTACTGAATACTTACTAAATACTAATACTGATGTAATGTAACGCATATCTCGGAAAAAAAACGGTTTATAAATTAAATCAGAATCGATGAGAGTCCAAAACAGGCAAACTGTTTCACTTACCCCGCCATCAGGGCCAGTAATATAATAGAGATTTTCCGTTCAAAAATGGAACTTACTTCTTTTAAATCTAAAAAGTAATAAGTATGTCATAATGACATCTGTTTAATCATAGAATACTATAATACACGATCTGCGATTTCTACTGTTCAATGCTCATACGCAACCCCACGCATACGCATGTGTTCCTAGAACTTACGTGTAGCACGTCATAAACAAATAGACCTTTACTCTGTGCATGTGTTTTGTTGTTAAAATTTAAGATCGACTTATTAAGGCGATACGAATATATTTATAGTATAAAATGTATAAAATATCGCGATGCTAAATTACGTTATACAGTATGGGAAGAGATGAATGGTATATTGGTATACCTAGTGAGTACCTATCCACCTACTGCTATCATTTAGGGGTCGAAGCGGTTAATTAATTTAAAAGTACACTCAAGTCTGGCAACTTTACCAATGGAAGTTAACTTTGCCATCTGCGATGCAAATCTTTAAAAGTATCGATACATACTCGATACCAAGTATCGAAGAAAAAGTATCAATACCGGTAAAAGTATCGACTCGAAAGTATTGATACTACTTGGTATTTAAAAAATATAAGAAATCACCAGAAAGTATACAATAATGATTCAATTCTATATTCATTCAAAATTAAGCTACAAAATATAGGAAGTAACAACTAATTACTAAACCCCCAAGATTGTACATCGCAATCTGAAATGAAAAGTAGTTTATCAAGTAATTACTGTTTTTAACAGTACGGGGACAAAAATGTATTTGGATCAAGCTCATTCAATCTGATCGTTTTCTTCTATGAATCACCTGAAATTTTTTAATACTGTATTGTAATTAATTATATTTAAAAATAATTTTTTATATATACATTACAAAATTACCAAATAAATCTAATACTTTATCATAGATTCTTATTTATTTATTTTAGCGTTATTTTCTATTTAATATATATTACGCTACGAACTAAAATTATTAACTTTATCCGCAATTGCTGTTTTAAACAGTACGCGAATGAAAACATCTGTATTTCGATCAACCCCATACAATCTGATCGTCTACTGATAAATTATTTAACTGATAATTCTCATAAAACCATTACGAACTCATTAGTAATCTCGTTACCAAAACAATAATTCAAAACTGCCGATACTTTATTTTGCTTTACCTTCCATTTTTCTGATCATAATCCTCACATCCTCGATAGAATTCACTTTATCAGTAAATTCTTCTATCGCAATTCTGGATCATAATTAATTAGTAATAATACAATCATATATAATGATTAATGCAATCCCATTTTTCGTTTATGCAATCCCATATCAATAATGCAATCCCATTTTTCGTTTATGTGCCAGATAAAATACAATGAATCCATTGTTATTATTTTTTAATGTATAAGTATCCGGAAATGCTGTTTTAAAAACACAATTATTTATCATAACTTCCAATAAAATATAGTATTTTAATAGGATCTATCAGGCTTTTCCACGGAGTATTTTATTTTCGTAAGAACACACCCAATTGATAATAATTTTATCAGTTTGTTTAATTTTACTTACTTCGTTAAGTTAGAAGTATTATAGCGAGATTTCACAACTTTAAAACTAATTTTACATTTCGCTGAATTATGATCAACTTTCCTAAAATATTTCCACACATAACTTTGTCCTCCGGCAGGAGGTGGCATTCTGAAGAAGCAAATCAAGCAGAGCACCTGAATCAGCAGTTAAAAACAATAAACTTTTATAAAAGTTACAATTTATTCGTTTCAACGATGAACTTAACACCAATCAGTAAGTATTGCCATCAAATAATAACAATTATTGATAAATAATACTCAATTTCTTAACAGAAATAGTATTCTGATAGTTAGACTTTACTTAAACACCATAAATACACAAATGAAACACATTTAAATTCAAGTATTTTGCGTTATATATAATTCATTAAAAATACGTGATATTGCTAGTAAATGTTTAAAATGTATTAACCTGGTCACAAATGCATTAATCCAACTATAATAGGGTTTTCCCCCCATCGAGAGGGACGACGCTAAACATTGGAAAAGGAAGTACTATCTACTGACTTATTTGACAGCTTACTAAAGAGACAAAAGTATCGAGTGACTATGAAAGTATCGATTAGTAACATACTCTACCAAAAGTATCGAGTAGAAAAATACTAGGTATCCAACTATAAGTATCGAAACTACACAGGTATCGATGTACAGGTACAAAATGCGGACAACGTAACGTTTTTTGAGCTATGCCATTTTTTATTGAAAATTTAATAATTAATTAACGGCATTGTTCGTTATGGCTACATGAAAGTTCATTTTGACATTTTATTTTAACGTGAAATTTTGCCGGCGATTTAACGTCCTTTACCAGTGCTCCAGAAGTTTTGTTGATTTTGTTTGAAATACTGAATTTAAGTATCTATATCTATGTTGTAATGTAATAACAATGTTTAGGAAATGAAATATTTCGTTTTTAAGATGGTGGTCTTAACATTTTGTCTATAACTGACTGAGTTGGCAAAGTTACCATACTACTTAGTAATGCCATGATGTTGCGGTAACTTTGATGTTTTGTTACAATCAAGGGTTGTCACTTTCTACCTATATTTTAACAGATTACGACGATTCAAATAAATGGTTTTGTACTTAACATTCTATGTATGTACGTTTGTATAGATGTTTCACCTTAGCAGCCATTTAGAACAATTTTACCAAATAAGTTTTTCAATTGATTCATCTTTATTAAAAGTTAAGGAAAAAAGAGAAATCTATACTATTTTTACTGCGTTGTCGGGTATTATTAATATTATTACTACATAATTTATTTACCTGATCGTAATATAATGATGATGATAACTAATAAAGAAACAAATACTACTACAACAAAATATATAACGAATTGACTAGCGATCCGCCCGGCCTCTGCACGGGTGATTTCTGGATCTCGATAACAGAGCCATCCACTAGGTCCATGTCAATATAAACCATCTACGGACCCATTCAAACACACACAAAAACTTCATCAAAATCGGTTGGATGGTTTCAAAATAGAAAATTTTTATGTGTTTTATACCTATAGATATAAAACAATTTAACATTTGAAGTCGGGGTTTTAATTCTTCTCCACACTATTATCTCAGTATTTCGGTTTTAACTTTTTGTCAAATGCTAACATTTTAGTCGTGAAAACCAATCTTCTCGAGGTAAACTGTGTTTGGAAAGGGAGTTGGAATAGTATTTGTCATTATAATATAACCTTTAAAAACTTTACACACAAACTGTAAAAATCTTTAGCGGGAAACTGACACACAATGTAAAGGTATCGGTATCAAAGGTATTCGGTCAGGAAAGAAGTTGTATCAGTTTCTCGCTAAAGTTTTTTTACTTTATTTAGAAGAATGATATTTCTACCAAAGCGATTTGACTTCAAGTCTCTGTAATTAAGCCCTGCGTATACAATTGAATTTTAGATTCACATTTCCTAACTTTAAATATTACTAGATCACAACACATCACAAGTACGCAGCTGAACATACATGCACCTGCATGCGTTACTAGACCCCAGTGAGAATCAATTTTTAACTGACTTCAAAAAGAGGTGTCTCGTTATAATGTATGTATTTTTCTATGTGTGTTACGCGATATCTTCGCAGATTGTTCTGATATAAAACAAAAGTAATTTTGAAGGGATAGGTCTGATTTGGTACAAACTACTAGGATCAAATAAGCTATTAAGTCACGATATAGCGTAATGCAAGTAAACATTTGAGTGAACATGTCTCGAGCTTTAGGTTCACTTCATATGGTGTAGATTGTAGATTGCAAATATTATACAAATAAACTTAACTATTAAAAATTTAGTTTAAGGTTAAGTTTACTTTAAACAGGGACAGTTATTGAAAGCTGAAGTAAAACCCATTTTCAAACCATTAACTTCATAGCCTTGGACAAAAGGTATAGGCGAACAGTAACAATAAAGGAAATGTTATGGTGCTAAAGAATTGTTTTGAAAATCACCCATATTTATGAAATACTAGCGGCCCTGGGCTTCGCCTGGGTAGGTCTGTTAAAGTGGCCTTAGTTAGATTCATAATATTCAAAGACCATTTGCTTTACCAATTTTTCGTTATTTTTTAAATCCAGATTTTATGTTAAAATATAGCTTTAATAATATTTTATAATTTATATTGTAAGCTGTAAAGCCATGCTGCTGTTGTATTAGTAGTATAGTTCTAGCACGAATGAGTCAGCTCGATCGTGGAAGGACCGCGTTCTCACACAATAGCAACTCAACGCTGCTGTGTTTCGTATGGTGAGTGTAGAAACCGGAGATCTATTTTACTGGAAACGAGACATTCCATCTTATTCTTCACGGGTGACAACCTGCATTTTGATTCGTAATTGGGGATGGATGTGGATTTCTATGGGCTACCAGTATCCACTTACCAACTACCAATAAAAAAATCTTAGATCACTCATAGCATTAATCTCATCTGTTCGTTAAATTTCATTACAATCAGTTCCGTCCAGATTAGTCCAGACAGACAAAAATTTAAAAAATGGTTATTCATGTCTTACTGTCACTGAAATACTCAAAAGCCCAATTTGCCCCTCAGCTCAATACTAAGCAGTTATTTTGATACTACAAACCGCTACAAACACTTCAATTGTATTTATATTCTATAGATAATTCATTATAACTTTAAGTAATTAAAAAAGTAAGTAGATATATATGATACAGCCTTAAAGGAACTCGATCGATTGACTAACCATTTTATTTTCTCTTATTTCAAATTACATTTAGAATTAGTCACCATCAAAACCCTGTCGAGTATGGCCATCATCAAACGAACTCTGTTCACATTTACTCCCGTACTTTGTCAGATGCTACAAAAATAGTAATACTTGCAATAGATAAAATATACCAAATTAACTGTACACATAAGCGTCGAGCATATAGTGCGTGCGTGGATATAAGGATGTAAAAAAAGCGAAATATTTGTGTTAGGATTGTGCCAAATGAAAGTCCGTAGTCTCTGTTTGTGACAGAAGGGAAAGTTTATGTTTGTATATTAAGTATGTATAAGAGAGCTTATCAATGTATCAGGGAAGCCTATCAAATTAGCCTTGTTCTCACTGGTCTGGGTTTAGGGTCTGGCGTAAGCAAGATGGTTGTGAAGCCTTCTATCAAAAGCCGTAGGGATCCTTCAGGCATTTCCCATAGCCGTCTATTACCATGTTATGCTGCCACAAATCAGGGAAGCCCATCAAATTAGCCTTGTTCTCGCTGGTCTGGGTTTAAGGTCTGGCGTAAGCAAGATGGTTGTGATGCCTACTATCAAAAGCCGTAGGGATCCTTCAGGCATTTCCCATAGTCGTCTATTCCTATGTTATGCTGCCACTATACGGACGTAGGTAGGTAGGTAAACGAATACCTCCGTACAAAAGCCTGTAGGCCAAGGATCGAATACACTTTGTCTGTGCTTGTAACGTTGGCCTCAGAATAAAGTTTACTTAGCAAAATGTAATGATATAATGCAGGAATTCATTCAAATCGATTTATATAGCAGGTTTTCAGAGCAGTACGCAAAACGAATCTATACAAGCTTGTCTTTTGTCTACAATCTATCTAAGCCTGTAGTCGGGTCTAGAAGTATGTGGTATTTTTTCCACCGTTTGAGTTAACGCGGAGACGACATTATTGCACTAGTAATGCTTCTTTTCTTCAGCAATCTGTAAGTTTTCAGTACAATTATATTATCATTCGTCGTTCACAGCCAAATTTTGCTATTAAGCAAGATGCACTGCCGCATTTTCTTTAATATGGATATCTTAATATTAACAGTATCTGCAAGAGCTAATTCATTTCTACCTTTGGAAAGATTCTGGGGACATTTGATGAATATAAATTATTAATAAATATAAATATAACGTTTAAGTAATATGATCTGTTATGTAAAACAGTAAAAAATAATAATACAGGAGTGCATTTTATATTTGAGAATTTTCATTACGCGCATATTCATATTGCCTAAGTGATGTTTGTGCACGTTTCTTAGCTCGGAAATCAAGCCAAATATCACATTAATACCTACGTCAACTGTATAATAACCTGAGGATTAAGGTCGAGTATCTGTATTGCAGCTAAGCTATTGAGCCTTTTTGAAACACATACATAACCTAAACATGCTTGTATATATCATGTATATATAAATCTATATATATATATATATATATATATATAACTTGCAGTTGCCCAAAGATCTTTAAAATGGCAAGAATCATCTGTGTGATAATAAATTGATTACATATTAGAAACAGAATAAAATAGGACAAGATTTTTAAAGATTTTTAGATTTTCAATTCAAAAAGTAGCCATTAATAAACAACTTTTACAATATTTGTATACTTTACGTTTATTAACATCACATTAAAATAACCTATGATTTTATTATACTAAGTACCTTAACACAATATATAATTATCTGTTGGTGCATGCCTAGTAGGCCAGACAAAGTAGTTAACAGTCGCCGGCCCGGGTCAAGTACAAATATCGAGAAGCCTGCCGATAAAAACAAGAGCGCTTTAGGCAGCTCTCGTTTTTATTAACCTTGGAAGTTCTTTAGCTCATGTCTTATATTTGCTTCGTAAGGGAATTATATTATTACGAAGCTCAAATTGGGAATAAAAATCATTAGATTTTGCTTACGCAACATGATTTGTTTTATGGCATAACGTGACAAACCTAAATAAGCTTGCAGTTGGCTGACTATTGTGATAGTAATGTAGTAGATAGTAGAATTTCGATTACGCTGATGCTTGTGAATATTTTTGTTACCAAACTTTTTAACTTCCCACTAAGAAAATTGAATATTTTCAAAAATAGCGAAGTTGTTGGTTTCACCCCGATTTTCGAAAATCGAGTTTTCATCAGATCTCGAGGTTTTTTAACATACCTTCAAGATTTCACAACATAATTTGTTGAAATTTGGAGCGCTTTGTATTTGAAATTACCGGAAAGTTCCAGGGGTGGCCCGCAGGGTCATCCAATTTTTTTAAAATATTGATTAATATTCTATACTTTACTTTAATAAATACAAAATTAACGCATAATAAAATGATAACTAAACGCATAATAAAAAGATAATGATCATTAGTATTCCAATTTCAAAATATATTTCAACATCAATAAAAACTTCATCATCATCATCATCATCATCATCATTACAGCTCTTCACAAGTCCACTGCTGAACATAGGACAGCCGAGTTGAATCCGTCGATTGACCTCTCGGTCGAAGTTGGACTTACCTAGTCGGACTATTTGTCCCAGGCTGGTTAATTCGTTCAAGGTCCCAGGTAAACGTACTCGTCAACAACTTCGAGCATAGTGCTCCCAACAACTACCGGCAGAGGTGTGACATGGACATTAAACATGATCTTTGTTTTGTCCATGTTCATCTTAAGACCTATCCATTGGGAGACACCATTGAGATCATTGAGCATAGTGCTAAAGTCCTCCGGCGATTCTGCCATAAGGACTATATCGTCGGCAAATCGAAGGTGAGTGATGTACTCGCCATTGATGTTAATACCGTATCCTTTCCAGTCCGGTAGCTTAAAAACGTCTTCTAACGCAGCGGTGAAGAGTTTCGGGGATATAACGTCACCCTGTCTTACACCTCTTTGCAGTTGGATAGGTTTCGAACTCCGGTTCTGTACTCGGATAGCCATCGTAGACCTACTGTACAAACACTTCAGCACTTCGATATACCGACAGTCAACTTGGCACCGCTGAAGGGAATGCAAATTTCGACGGAATCAAAGGCTTTCTCATAGTCCACATATGCCAGGCAAAGTGTTCTGTACAATCTGCCGCAGGGTATGTATGTGGTCTATAGTACTGAAGCCTTTTCGGAAACCGGCTTGTTCGGGAGGCTGGAAGTCGTCGAGTCTGCGTGCGAGACGATTCGTAATGACTCTCGAAAACAGCACGTAGACGCGGCTCAGATGGGAAATCGGTCTGTAGTTCTTCAAGTGAGCGTTGTCGCCTTTCTTAAAGAACAAGACCACCGCGCTTCTGCTCCACGCCTCCGGAGTAGTGCCACCATGGAGGACGGAATTGAAGAGCTTCTGAAGGACTTCAAGTACCGGTGTTCCACCCGCTTTCAGAAGCTCCGCTGTAATTCCATCCTCGCCCGGGACCTTGCCGTTTTTAAGGTGGTGGAGAGCCATTCTAATATCGCTCAGACTGATGTCCGGGATATCATCGGAATAGTGTCGGATAAGACTTGCTCTTGGATCGTTACTCACACTTGCGTGTGGCTCCAACGATGATGTGTACAGCTGTCCATAGAACCTCTCAATCTCACTCAGAATGTCAGGTGTCCCGGAAATGATGTTGCCACACTCAGTCTTTAGCTTTGACAGTTGGCTCATGCCAGTTGTGAAATAGGTATCAATAAAAACTTATTGATACCTATTTTACAACGGGCATCCCGCACCGGCGTCACCTGGGTTGGATTCACTGATGTGGCATTAAGATAATAATCATTAGAGACCATTTACGTTATAAATTATCCGATTGCACAAAAATACTATAATTATAATGTATAGATTATAGCCTAAATCACCCGGGTATCCCTCTCTATATTATGTTTGTGAAGATGCATCTCAATCGATTTATGTGAAGTTCGCCAACACGCATTGGGGCAGCGCGGCGGACACTTCCTTGCCCTAATACTCTCTCAGAAATGAGGGGAGGCCTGTGCCCAGCAGTGGGACGTATATAGGTTGTAACCTTATATCGAAGATTAGCCTGGGAAGACAGACATACATACCAAAATTTCGGAAATGGTTATTCACGTCTCAACGGCATCCAAATCAGCCCCTGAGCTGAATAAAAGACAGACAACTCAATTATTATTTATAATTAGTGAACCGCCCCGACTTCGCACTGGTGACTTATGGATCTCGTTAGCGGCGCCACCTGATGGATTTAATTGTGCACATAAACCATCCACTCAAAGACACACAAAAAATTTCAACAAAATTGTTCAATTCGTTTTCGAGTTTTAGCGAAACTACAAACAGCAATTTATTGTTATATATGTCGCAGGTATATTGTCAAAGCTGTGATATTACAATTTCACTAGTGATATTATAATTGAACGGTAGAATATCAATCGACTTCATTTGAGCCCGGTCGACGGAGCCCCGCTTGGCGGGGCTCCTACTTCTGAGTGGTTTATGAAAAAATAAGCACTAAAGAGCCTCCTTAAAACCTAACCAGTGCGAGTCGGGATGCCATAAGATTTAAAAGAAAATTCACGGAAATCGGATGATCTTTCGATTTCCTAGAGCCATAAAACGAGGGGACCGCGAAGTATAAAATTACCTTCTTAAATTGTAAGAAATTAAGTCAATTGATAATCTAGCGTTCAATTAATTATAAGGAACAAGCCGGTTTCCGAAAAGGCTTCAGTACCATAGACCACATACATACCCTGCATCAGATTGTACAGAAGACTGAAGAGTACAATCTGCCACTTTGCCTGGCGTATGTGGACTATGAGAAAGCCTTTGATTCCGTCGAAATTTGGGCGGTGCTACAGTATATCGGTATATCGAAGAGCTGAAGTGTTTATACAGTAGGGCTACGATGGCTATCCGAGTACAGAACCAGAGCTCGAAACCTATCCAACAACAGAGAGGTGTAAGACAGGGTGACGTTATATCCCCGAAACTCTTCACTGCTGCATTGGAAGACGTTTTCAAGCTACTGGACTGGAAAGGATACGGTATTAACGTCAATGGCGAGTACATCACTCACCTTCGATTTGCCGACGATATAGTCCTTATGGCAGAATCGCTGGAGGACTTAAGCACTATGCTCAATGACCTCAATAGTGCCTCCCAACGGATAGGTCTTAAGATGAACATGGACAAAACAAAGATCATGTTTAATGTCCATGTCACACCTATGCCAGTAGTTGTTAGGAGCACTATGCTCGAAGTTGTTGACGAGTACGTTTACCAGGGACAAATAGTCCGACTAGGTAAGTCCACCTTCGACCGAGAGGTCAATCGACGGATTCGCTGGGCATCGGTTACCTCAATCTCTAAACAGATTGTACAACCAGTGCGTGTTGCCAGTGATGACTTACGGATCTGAGACGTGGTCCTTCACTGCTGACCGTATGAGGACGCTCAAGGTCGCTCAGCGAGCTATGGAGAGGGCTATACTCGGAGTTTCTCTGCGTGATAGACTCAGAAATGAGGATATCCGCAGATAAACTAGAGTGACCGACACAGCCCAACGGATTAGTAAGCTGAAGTGGCAATGGGCCGGCCATATAGCTCGAAGAACCGATAACCGATGGGGAAGAAAGGTTCTCGAGTGGCAGCCTCGTACCGGTAGGCGTAGTGTAGGGCGACCCCCCACTAGATGGAGTGACGACCTGGTAAGACATGCAGGAAGTCGATGGATGCAGGTGGCTCAGGACCGTGCTTTGTGGCATTACTTGGGGGAGGCCTATGTTCAGCAGTGGACTTGTGAAGGGCTGTAATGATGATGATGATGATAGTGAAATTGTAATATCACGACTTTGACAATGTACCTGCGATATATATAAGAAGAAGACTATAGACTAGAGCATAGATATAGAATATTTAAAAATGGTCTCTATGTACGCGTATATTGTAACGCGTATATATTTAGAGAGCTACGCTGCTATATATTATAGTTGTTGCATGAATGGGTCGGCTCGACCAGGGTATTACCACGCTCTCACAACATACCAGCGTAAAATAGCAGTGTAATACTGTTGTGTTTCTTATGGTGAGTGTAGAGAACCGGAGACCCTTTTTACTGAAATCGAAGCATTCCATCATAATCCTCAGGGGTGACAACTGACAACGCATTTGCATTTTGATTCTAGATTGGGATAAATGTGGATGTCTATGGGCCACAGCATTTACTTACCATCAGGTGGACTGTGTGCTCGTTTGTCACCCAACGCTATAAAAATTATGTGACTTGTGGAACGGCGAAATTTTCATTCTATTTGTCAGTATAGAAAAGGACGTTATAACAGTTCTAGATAATTATAAATAAAAAATGCGAACAATGCAGTGTTAAATTGACCACTAGTGTCCTTTTCCGTGAAAAATTATGGGTCAGCATTTACCTACTACAATAGAAGAGCTAACCGTATTTGATGAAGAAGACAGTGACTACGATGCTCAATTAAATACGCTTGAAATATAAGGGCAAGAGTTGTGTTTATGTTTTATTTATCATCTCTATCATGATAACCTTTCACTAGTCCCCTGCAAACACAGGCCTCCCTCATGGAATGCCACAAAACACGGTTTTGAGAGGCTTCCTTCCGCTGATATGCTATAATATCGACCAGACCTTCCCTCTATCTACTGGGGGGCCACTCGATAACCTTTCTTACCTTTATATTTTATTAATAAATATAGATATTAAAAAGTAAATATAGAGTTAACAGCGACGGAAATTTGATAAGTAATAAGTTGTTAAACAAACTTACCTGTAAGTGAAATTCGATCTACAATATACGATACATATAATTAAAAAAATTTTGTCTGTATGTTATATTGAAATATCAAGCTATTCCATTAAGCTCAGGGGTTTATTTTGATGTCAAGAAGACATAAATAATTTTTAAAATATTTGTCTGCCTTAGAAATGGCAGAACCGGTTCTGATGAAACAGACAAATAGAGTAATACTAGGCTGGATCAGCTATATTAAATCGAATATCTTGAAGATTTTGATGGAAGAATTGATATAATAAATGGTCTTTGAATATTCAAAATCTAAATATATGTTCTATCCGGGCGGAGCAGGAGCGAGTGTCTATTTATTAAACGAAGACTCACGTACTTTGATGAACATTCCAGACATTTCAAGACATTTTTTCTCTCTAGGGCATGTCATACTAAAAAGACTTGCTTAGTTTAAACAAAATGTGAGAGGCAGATAGCATTCAGCAACAATATCGGTGAATATCTTCAGATTATGTTTTATTAAGGTTTTATATTTCGTGTCACTAGATTCTTCCGAGGCTAGTAATTACTTAAATACTCAAACGTAGTGCGATTATCGAAAGACATTTAATAAAATGTAATATTTTTGTGTGACTTTCTGAAACAATTCGATTCCTTATGACACTTCAACACGTGCTTTAGCCTCTCTCTTGTGAAATCGACATGAGATTTTCATATAAACTAGCTTCAATATTTCAATACTTCGAAACTTTCCAGTCCCATATAGCAAATACAAACAAAATAACGGACAAAATATTGGATTCGAAGTTGAAAGTGACAGCGATTGGTACTATCCTGAGTTTTACTTTGTTGCACAACACTTCTTAACGCTGTTATATAGTCTAAATAGTATTTAAGAATTTAAATATTTTACGCAATGCCTTGGAAAACGCAAAATGGCACTGGCATGCAGTGAACTTTATTTATTTTCAATACACATCGACTATTGAGACACGAAAAAAGCCTATCTGAGTACAGAATCACCAAAGATGATGTGAAAGATGTCGTGAGTTAGAATTCCAGTCAAAATAATATCTGTTTCTAGGGCAGGCGAAAAACTGTACTGACATCCGGGAGGGGAGGGACATTGTACCACCTACCACCCTACCTTTTTGTAATTTTTTTATCAATTTTGATGTCTATTTCACCTTCTGCCTTACTTATATTATTAATATTATGAACCGTTGTTTCTTTGCAAGAAAATATTAATTAAGTATCTGATTGGCCATATCAGTAAATTAACTTTATAATATGTCCTTGATTTTATATTTAAATGATTATTGCTTATAAAATACAAAAAAAAAAAACAAATATATCACAAGAAAATAGAAATCACACTTCTGACTGTGGTGATTTTGAGCGTCTCAACTGGTCTCAACTAAAAGAAAAACACCAGGATACACGCAGAGTGTAGTGAGAACGCGTCTCTCACTGTGGTAGACTCGTTCACTCTCACTCGTCATCTCTCATACTACGTTATGCAGTAAGAAGTGTGAGCGATAAAGAAATGTCTGTAAAGCGATACTTATCGTTTTCTGCAGACGTAACATAATACTAAATGCTTTGTCTGGTTTTCCGCCTGTTTAATGTCAATGTTCTATTCGTGTTTTGTATTTAGACAGACGTATTGTTGTCCGCTACTTGTCATCAACGCTTTATTTTTTTAAATATTTCGTAACAACAACAATCGTAACCATGTATCGGTGGTGTAAGAATATCCAATACCCCTAAGCCTTCCGTCTTAAGAGGCGACAGTGTAAACAGAAACAGGGGATGAACAGCAGCATCTACTTGATCACAACTCAAAGTTATGAAAAATTGTGTAATTGTCCCTGAGCACAGGCCTCCTTCATAGATTGCCTTATAGGGGAGACATTTGCCATTGTTGCATCGCATCGCATACCGTTTGGCAACCGCGGTTTTATTTAGTCTTTATTAGGAATACGCTGCTGCCCATCTCCTGATTTGATTTCCTCTGTCGCCTCTTACGACACCCACGGGATGATATGATTCCTTTAATTCAAAAAATCAGACGTGCTTGTTCTCTCTGAGCTAAGGACTTTTGACGACTTGCACTAAATAACTTAAAAATGGCATCAAAGGCTTAATTAGCTTGTGTTTACTCCGTATCTTGGTTGATGATGATGTCGCCGTTACTGGTGAAAAGATCTCCACTATTCTGTTGCGTCGCGAACGCGCGATCGACAGGTTGCGCACGAGATCAAAAATGGATGCCGTGAAGTGTAAGGAGTGTAATATTATTATAAACGAAGTGCTAGCATACTTGCAGAATAAGTTAGAGGTGTTAACTGAAGATCAAATTGTGAGAATATGTTCAAGTGGTTTTTCTGCGGAAGATATTGAGAAGGCAAATTTTTTATTATTTTCTTCGGTGACATCGTCATCAACGAGTTGACGTGTGAGAAAGGGCTATGGAAAACATGTTCGAGATATAGAAGATATGACTGCATTTTTTAAGGGCAATGATACAGAATTATTTCCTATATTTGTTGATAGGGACTTGAATAAATTACCCCCTGTTAGCTACGATCATATAGATGTGACAAAATTGGTCAAGGATATACAAATATTAAAAGCGGAAATTTCTTACATAAAAGAATCCTATGATACCACAGAAGAAGTTAATAATCGTGTACAAGAATTAAAGAAACAAATTTGTGCCCCGACAAATCTTTTGGATGTAAGCGTTAGCAAAAAAAATTGGAGGGTATCTGTTTGATAGCGGACCGACTGCGCTATCGTATAATGAACAATATGAATGCAGTAACAACGAACCCAGCGCCCCTACGATACAAACTCACTCGAACACTGAAGCTGCGACGACGATGCCGGTGCTGTCTAATATAGCGTCTCGAGGCGCTAAACCTACACGTGTTTCGCCACCGCCGCCGCTGAGATCGCCACCAGTGAGTACGGTAGTAGGGGCTAATGCAAAGGAATGCACATTACCGAATGTAAACAAACCTAGATGGCAGAAATGGTACGTAATGAAAGAGAATGGAAAATAGACCGACCAGCGAACGAGTGGATTATGGTACAGAGGAAAAGATATAGAAATCGTTTTATAGGGCAGAAAGGGAAAGCAAGTGTTCAGTCCACTGAAAAGTTTAAAGCTGCGGATATAAAAGTTCCTTTGTTTATCTCTAATGTCCATAAAGACTCCGCCGAAACGGACATTATTAATTATATACGAGAAAAAACTAATGAAATTGTAAGCTTACAAAAGATTGATATGAAACAGGATAAAGGGTACAATAGTTACAAATTATTGGTGTCTAAACATAGAGTCAACACTTTTTTGGATGATAATTTGTGGCCGGATGGAATCTCTTTCAGAAGATTCGTTCATTTAAGGAATAAGAAAGAGAAATAGGTTTTTATGTTAATACCGTTTAAAGAATATAATGGATAATAATTTCAAATTAATAACAAGCATTTCAACATTGCAAGAATATTAAGCGTTCCGAGGCACGCGTGAGGTCACTGTGTCAGTCAGCTGACATTGTAGCGCTGCAAGAGACGTGGTTGCTGTGTGATGATCTTCCTTTTTTGAATACTATTAGCGATGAGTTCGCGGGCACCGGCACGTCGGCAGTTAATACGTCTGCTGGCTTGCTTCGCGGCAGGCCGTATGGGGGTGTTGTGATCTTGTGGCGTAAGGTGGCGTTTACTTCAGTGACAGTGATCGACTGTGAAAATCCTAGGGTATGTGCAATAATGGCCGTTAGTGGTGACCGATCCATATTGGTATTCAGTATTTATATGCCAGTGGATAAATATGAAAACCTAATTGAGTTCACGGAGTGTTTAGGTAGAATTAGTGCTATCATTGAAAGTTGTGCGATAGAAACAGTTTACATTGTTGGTGATTTCAATGCTCACCCAGGTGAGCTATTTGGTGATGAATTATTAAAGTTTTGTACGGATCAGTGTTGGCAGTACGCTGATATGGACAAACTCGGTATGTACTCTGACTCTTTTACATATGTAAGTGATGCACACGGTAGTAGAAGATGGCTCAGACTACTACTGCCGCTTACCAAACTGTGCGCAGTGTTGAAATTTTACACAGTATTTATTGGTCGGATCATTTCCCTTTAAGTACACTTGTGACCTAGCAATTGTGAGGTCTAAAATACCTCAAAATATTGTTAAGAATAGTAAAATAATATGGACCAACAGAAAACCACATCAAATACTCAAATATAAAGAACATTGTAATTCGAAATTTAGAGATATGCATTTACCGGTAGAGTTTTGCCATTGTTGTGTTCGTATGTGTACATGTATAGATCAACCAAAGAGACTTTAGATAAGATGTATGAGGCTATAGTAAATACCTTAAGCGAGGCCGCAATTATGACATATGAAGGTAGTGCCATTACTGGAAAAAAGAAAACTGTAGTCGGATGGAATAAATATGTAAAAGATGCTCATAGGGAGTCCAGGATTCAATTTGAAAATTGGTTACAATGTGGCAAACCTAAAGGGGGCATTGTGTATGATCGTATGTGTGAGAGCAGACGTCAATTTAAATCTAAGTTAAAATGGTGCCAGAATCGGGAAGAACAAATTAAAATGGAAATAATAGCTACTCAACATTGTAATAAGGACTTCAAAAATTTTTGGAAATCCACAAATAAATTAAATGTGCGGCCTGGTCTTCCTGTGAGCATTGGGAACACTAATGATAAAAAGAGATTGTTGAAAATCCCCCCAAATCCTAAGCCTTCGACACAAACCCGGTTCGCTTCACAGCTAAACAGGTGGGTGCAGTGATTATGAACATGAAAAGGGGGAGGTCTCCTGGGTATGATGATCTTAGCATTGAGCATTTGCAACATGCTGGTGGCCATCTACCTAGGGTTTTGGGTTTGTTCTTTTCACTGTGCCTACGACATAGATATCTACCTAATAATATAATGAGGACTATTGTGGTGGTCTACTTGATACGTATTTAAGAAAATATTTGCAGCTACACGATGCTCAATTTGGTTTCCGGACTGGGCTTTCAACAGAAAGTGCCATCTTGGCCCTTAAGCGAACCGTTGAGTACTACACGGACGGAAAAACACCTGTGTATGCCTGTTTTCTAGACTTGTCAAAAGCCTTCGATATGGTTTCCTATGAAATATTGTGGAGTAAGTTGAGGAAAACCGGAATACCTGCTGAACTTGTTGCCATGTTCGAGTATTGGTACAACTATCAAATAAATAATGTCAAATGGGCGGATACGTTTTCCGATCCGTATATGCTAGAATATGGGGTGAGACAAGGGGGTTTAAGCTCACCGAACCTATTCAGCCTGTAAATTAATGACCTAATCGGTGAATTGAGCAGCATGTATATCGGATGCTATGTAGATGAGAGGAGTTTGTTTAAACAATTTAAGTTATGAAGATGAGCGGATGATATGGTGCTGCTGGCCCCGTCTGTTAGTGCTCTTAGAAAATTGTTACGATTTTGTGAGGATTATGCTGTTAGACATGGTTTAGTATACAATGTTAAGAAAAGTCAGTTTATGGTATTTAGAGCTGGAAAAAAGTGTCTGAAGAATATGCCTCCTATTTTGCTTAACGGCACTGCCCTAGGAAGAGTAAAAGAGTTTAAATATCTAGGCCACTACATAACTGAAAATTGCAAAGATGATATGGACATCGAGAGGGAGCGAAGGGCACTGTCGATCCGTGGAAATATGTTAATTCGTAGGTTTGCGCGGTGCAGCAAGGAAGTTAAGATTACACTCTTCAAAACCTATTGTCAATCTTTTTACGCATGCAGCTTATGGACAACGTATACAAAGCGCGCTTACAGTGACTTTCGTGTTTTATATAATAACATTTTCAGGGTCATGTTGGGGCTGCCTCGATTTTGTAGCGCATCAGGGATGTTTGCAGAAACACGAACAGATGAATTCTTCGCAATAATGCGTAAAAGAGTGTACTCGCTGTTGAGCAGAATACGTGGCAGCCGCAACAGTATAATGACCGTGTTCGCCGAAAGATGTGACGGGCGTATGCTAGATTATTGGAACGATTTGTTGAAAAGTGACTACTCATATTTAAGAAACTAACATTAGTGTTTAAGGTGCACAATTACTAACAACTTATATGGATCTATGTCTGAAATAAAAGAGTTATTATTATTATTATTATTCTTAAAGCCGCCGCCGTTGATGTAGAGCTATATTGGCCAGGCTTATTCGCAAAGGCCTTTGAAGGTGTAAACATGCGTGACCTCATCACAAACATCGGATCTGGAGTTGGAGCTGCTCCTGCGGTTGATGGTGCACCTGCTGCTGCTTCAGCTGCGGCCCCGGCAGCAGAACCCGCCAAGGAAGAGAAAAAGGAGGAAGAACCTGAGGAGATGGGCTTCGGTCTCTTTGACTAAAGAGCTTTATCTTTAAGCTGTGGTATTCCATTGTAAGCTGTATGAAGCTTGTGTAATTATAAGAAAATTTACTTTATTATTAAAAAAAGGTTATTCTTACAAAGCTACTGCACGGCCCACACAAAGCCAAAGATGTGCTATAATCCCCTGTGGACTAAGATGAAGTACCTCACAATCTGTAATTCTACTGGCTAGGTTACCTTTGAAACTAGAACACAAGAATAGATGTAACTGCTGCATAACGACTAAATATGGGTAGTATCAAGCAAATCAAATATTGTAAAAATCTATAAGCTCATTTTCGCTCTCTTATTTCATAAGCGATCGAAATACGATGATTTATTTTATAAACCGGTAACGGTAATATGAATCCCCACTCTTATCCTCACTCTCCTTTAGGAGTATAGTGCTGGGCATGGAACTCAGGAGGATTTGTCGTTATCACCTTTATAAGCAGAATGGGTACACTCAGAATACTATAATACATACATAAAATACTCTATGGGTACACTATACTCACAATTTGGTTACAGTGTCATCACGCACTTGACGTTACTCCATTCGCATGACTGGACATTTTGCATTATATTAATATGGAATATTATGAGATACTTATACCGCCATTTGGGAATTTGTCTTACGACCCTTTGGGAACAAGATAGTTTGATGGATTCGTTTTCTCTTTCACTTCATGTCGAATACGGCCACTTAAATTTGTAATGATGTATTATTACGTTTAAGTAATTATTATATTTAAGAATTATTATGTTTAAATATATTTAAAAAAATATTTTACACCTTACCGGCAGTCCACAGATAATACTAAATCATTTACTAAATCGTACATATTGTCACAGTAAAATAGAATGGTTCGAAATATTCAATTATTTGATTTATGCGGTTTATTCGACAAAGCACTTTGTACCTTCCACTTAATTACATAGCACTGTTTGAATACCCAGTTTTAATTTATTAAGCAGAGGATGTTATTAATAATTATTAATTGGCACGTTCCTCGTAAACCGATATTCTAAAATTTCATGTTGTCATACGTATATTTTATTTATTCACAGCAAGAAATTTTTTATCAATACACATAAATAAAATTTCGGTGTCTATTTTATTTACAAATTTTTAGTTTACATATTTTGTATTGTATATATGATATTTTGAAACGAGTCTAATGGACGCCACACACGGCCAGTTCAACTGATCATTCCATCTGATCAGTTCAAACTAAAACTGTTGTTATTTTTTTAAATATTGAATATTTGATAAGTTTATAACAGCTTTAGTTTAAACTGATCAGTTGAAATGATGAGTTGAACTGACAGTGTGTGGCGTCCATTAGACTCGTGTTAAAAATATCTTGTTCTTCCTAACCGAGGCGCATGCGTCCTCGTCGGCTGATGCTTCGTATCTTTTCTGCCCAGGGAACAAATTAGAACACTCCTCTGAGCCTCGGGCTAGAGGATGAGAATACGTCAGAGCCCTGGCAAATTGAAAGTCAAAAATACAGCGACAACTATCCCCACGTCTACGGGTGCTTTTATAGGTCCCACAGCGATAATGCCGACACCAAAGTCAAATGGGCTGAAGGAGTCTTCTACTTCATACGTGTAGTCCCGAACTCATGGAAGACAGCTTCGTTGCACCCGATCCGTTGCAACCGTTCAGTACCGTTAAACTAAAGACCTATCGCCATCACCTCCTTGTACTCCAAAATAATGGAAGCCGTTATAAACTGCCAGCTCATGAGGTACCTTGAGGAATACCAGCTGATTAGTGACTGTCAGTACGGTATTCATTGGGGTCGTTCAGCTAGAGATCTTCTGGCTTACTACACTCATAGATGGGCAAAGGCAGTAGAGTTTAAGGGGGAGATCCTGTACCTTAGTTGAACAATGCAAAGGCCTTCAATCAGATTTCACACAAAGCGCTTCTTTTGAAGCTACCTTTCTTTTTTTTTCTTTTTTTATAGGATAGGACAAACGAGCACACAGTTCACCTGATGGTAAGTGGTTGCCCATAGACATCTACATCTATCCTCGATTACGTCTCCGGTTCTCTACATTCACCATACGAAACACAGCAGCATTAAGAACCTATTTGACGCTGGTATTCAGTGAGAGCGTGGTCATTCCCCGGTCGAGCCAACCCATTACCATAATATAGCTGTAGCGTGGCTCTACCATATATCGTAATTTCCTGAACGCTGCTCAGCCGAATTGAAACTGCATATATCACTTACTTACTCGTAATCTATGCGAAAAACACTGATTAAAAAAAAAAAACGTTAAACAAATGTTGCTGCAGACAAAACGACATAAAGTCGAGAATAAATACTGGAATTGAATTGGGAACTAATCGGATTTGTTTGGTTGGTTTTGTTACATTATTTATCTTTGTGTTGTATCCAACCAGGATTACCTGTATTCGCGTGCAACTGGATAAAATGTTTGCAATCAATGCAACGTAAAATAATATTTACGAATCAAATGTCCGAATTGAAAATCGCCGGTGGTAAACTATTTGACCTCTTTGGTCGTACGCGGTAGAAAACTCCTAGTAAAACGTACAGCGGTGGACTGCCAAGCATCCAGATGGTGTAGATGGTATCGGAAGTTTGGCACAGGACAGGATTATAGTGCCCAAGTGTATGCGCAAGCACAGGTGTACTCTCTATTCCTCACTATTCCCTCACTCTCATAATCCGATGGAACGGTTAACCGACACGGCCGGAGAGAGATCAGGCGCAGGACCAACGGCTTTACGTGCTTTACAACATAGCTACAACTATACTAGTAATATAACTGCAGCATGGCTCTACCACGTAAACTTCTATGGGCTTCCCGAGAAAATGTACAATTGAATCACCAGTTTTCTTGCAGATTGGAGTATGGCGGCGCAAGCTCCGATTACAAGCCTATTAATGCTGGTGTTCCACAATGCTGTGTTGTATCACTTCCGCTGTTTGATATGTTGCAAACCAGTAACATTCATTGATATGCGGACGTAAGTACTGTTGATGGTTTATACGCCGGCAAATGTTAGCACGTTATATTTCTCGGTAAAAGGCAAGGCTAAATTGACCTCTAAAAAACTTTGCGTGCTCAGCAGGGTGGAGCATTACTTCATGTCAGCACAGCAAATGTAGATATCTGTGGGTCACAGCATCCACTTTTCATCAGGCGAACTGTGTACTCGTTTGTTGTTACTCTTATTTTATATAAAAAAAAACCGGCTGCAACTATACAAGGTGCAGATTCGACCTCACATGGAATACTGTTCTCATCGCCACTGAGGCCGGGGTTCTCCGGCTCCTTCCACATGATCGCATCCAGCGCATAGCGACCGACTTTTTATAATCGCCTCAATCCACTGGCTTTTGATGTTGCTAGCATTTGCATTTTCTATTGCAATTACCACAACATCATCAATGCACTTCTCGACAAAACTCACGTCATCTTGGCGATCCACTACTGTGCGATTTACTAGGAGTTTTCTTCCTCGCACGACTACTTTGTAGAATCATTTAAAATCGGCGATTTTTCCGAACCGATACGATTTAGGGGCCTTCGAAGAACAATCTTACTCCTTTTGAAAAGGCCGGCAACGCACCTGTAATTCCGAGGGTGCTGCAGTTGTTCATGAGCGGCGGTCGACACTTCAACAAAAAATAGATGTGTAGCATCTTTGTCGATGCTTGCCATAAACGGTCTAGTTATTTAACTTCTGGCGTAAACAAAATGTTACAGCCATCTTTGGAAAACCATAAGTTTTTTTTAGAATTTCATATAGTTGCTTCTTTTGGCGCCAAAAAATACGACACGAGGTTATAAATATCACTTCAGTCTTTCGAACATCAAGCTTAAGTTTGCTCAAAAGTAATTTGAGGAATATCCCCATAACTAATCACATCATCTGCAAATATACCTCATAATTACGAAGAGGTATCAAGACAATGAAAAACTGATTTTAAGCTTTAAATATCATTAACATCTTTTTGAATAAACACTTACTTACAAACATGATTACTCGGAGACTAAATATGAAGAACAATAAAAAAGTAAACGCCTATTTAAATATCAAGAAAACATAATAAAATAATATAAATTATTTTATTTTAATATCTAATTTTGTAATTATAACTGATTATTGTACCTTAGAAGTCATCTATTTTTTGTGTGTGTATTACACGAAGGTCTTCACAGATAAACTTTTACAAGTTTTGCATTTAGTGTTGTACTCGTAATCTAGTGTATAGTATTGTAATCCTAAGCTAAATAAAATTAAATAAATTGCTAAAAGTCAATATCACTATTTGACAGTTATATAACCGTCATTAAACAAATAAGCATTCAATAATATGAATGCTCCTTAATTGTTCATATTAAAATAACGATTGTTTTCAGTAATTCAAACGACATCGTTGTTTGATTTGAAATACAGAAATTTCTCAAACTAAAACAATCAAATATAAACATCAAAAGAATAACATAAGTATGTTTACAATCGCTACTCTTAAACGGCGAGAATTTATTTTTTCACGTGTTTTTTTTAATAGAATAAGGGTGACAAACGAGCATACAGTCCACCTGATGGTAAGTGGATGCTGTGACCCATAGACATCTACATTTATCCTCGATTAAGAATCAAAACGCAGATGCGTTGTCACCACTGAGGACTAAGATGGAATGCCTCGTTTCGAGTAAAAAGGGGTCTCCGGATCTCTACACTCACCATACGAAACACAGCAGCATTATGCTGCTATTTTATTAGTGTACTATGAGAGAGTGGGCCTTCGCCGGTCGAGCCGACTCATTCGTGGTACAACCATAATATAGGTGGAAAGTGGCTCTACCACGTGTAAAACCACGTGATTATTTTGTTTAAAGAAACATAAAATAACTAACTTAGAAATCTAAGGAATATTTATGTTTCCCAATTCCATGTTGAACTAGCTGAGAATACTAATACTACTAGACTCATTCGGAAAGGTGAGCATTTAATATAATACTTGTGCTTTAAAATAGTGCAATAATGTAGTTGCCAAAGTGCTTCTTGAGAATAAAATTTTATAAGTGCGATACTCAGATAAAAAACCTTATATTGCGTTTATGTGCGATGCGAGTCACTAGCTGCTACATTCGAGTACGAATCTTACGAATAGGAATCATACGAAACGAAGAGGTTCTTATATTTGACTTGTACGTTTTATAT
Organism: Parnassius apollo; assembly: GCA_907164705.1. Lineage (NCBI taxonomy): Eukaryota > Metazoa > Arthropoda > Insecta > Lepidoptera > Papilionidae > Parnassius > Parnassius apollo. Next base: position 3,667,196 of record CAJQZP010000001.1, read on the forward strand.
GATTCACCGATTTCACGAGGTATTACGAGGTATTAAGCAGGTTATTCTTCCGGAGTGGTCGCATATAATTAAAAGATTCGCTAGTTATTTTACCTTAAACTTGCCATATTTCTTAGTGCCACTCAAAAGGGTAAAAAATTAAACTTTTAATAAAAACAAAAACTAAAAGTAATAAAATATCTTCTACGTAATAGCTTCCGAAGTTTCGGCTTTATAATTTCTATTTCTTACCACCGACTAATTTTACTTACCCGCACCACATGTTATAAACGGAATTATCTACTCACGCTCACGTTTACTAACAGTAAAAGTGCATGTAATTTTTATCACTTTACGGTCTATGTACAGACACTTAAAATTTTGTAACAGACTTGTATTTAAGTCATAATAGATTATTATAAACAAAAAGAATTAAATAAATTAAATAATTAAAATATTTTCAATGTCAGACTTGAAATAATTCGCCACATAAAATTAAAAAGACCTAAATAAAAACAAATGATAAGATATTCTTTGTAGAAAAGAAAAAAGTATGACTTTTTAGAAAAAGTGGAAAAGTAAAATTTCTTTAAAATTTGTGCATTTTGTAAAGTGAACATTTCTCCTGTTTGAACTGAAAACAAAACTATTACGGGAAACAAAAGAAAATAATATTACTTTTTCTGCTAATTATATCTAAATAAAGCTAATTTTGCGCTCGATTGTATCTGCAAGTACAAAAAAGGGAAGGAAAGTATTTTTATTTACACTTTTTTACACTTTTTAACCTTTTAAACGTCGGGTTTTAAATTTTTGTTTTAGGCATTAAGGTTGTTATATTCAAGAAATCAAATAAAATTAACTTTGCTTATTACTGTAACTATTTATTATTTTCTCAAATAAACTTTAAATATATAAAAATAGTGAATAAACTTTAAATTTATTTCATATTTACACCCACAACATACAAATTATCTATTAGATTTTGATTTAAGTTAAAGAAATCAATGAAGAGAATTGGACGTAAGCCTCGTCTTGAACGAGACCACAAGTGCATTAGGCTCCGCGCCGGATAGACATGGGTCCACTTGAGTGAACCAATCTCCGGTGAATATCAGACTATGCAGCTTTTACCACTTTCAGCGTTCTACTTATAAAATTGTTTTTCTTGGCGATTTTATGATCTTTTCAACTGGTTTGATTTGGTTACAGGAGTGTGCTGAAGGAGACGAATGCGTCGAAAGTATGACCAAATAATGTTTGTCGTGGCCAAAAAATGCATGTGATCCAATAGCTAGTGGGGGTTCGTGAATACTAAGAAATAATGTCCGTCATCAGTAAATATGTTACATGTTATCTGTACGAGCGTGATCTCAATTTATTAGTTTATTTTGAAAAATTATTTCTGCAAATAAACAGATACCACAAAAGTGTTCCATTTGTGAATATTTTAATTAAAAAGAGATGAAATATAAATCTTCTAAACTTCTGTTTTTTATTTGAAAGCTCGTCGTTCTCATGTGGTCCCATATAAATTTGATCAAGGTCTAGTCTGTTCTTGAGTTATCTTTGATAATGCATATCTAATTGACTTAGACTACATTGATGATGTTCTCATTTTAATTATAATGAAGTTGGTTGTACAAAATTTAAAAAAAAGTTTACAACTTGTAATTGTTTTGATTTAGGAGATGGCAGTAGCATCTTCCTAATACCGCTTCATATCCCTTTGTAGCTTCTTACTACCCACGGCAGTGCTTAGGCTAGGACTCTATATCACTCCACATTTTTACTTACTTCCGATTTTTTTTAATTTCAAAAGCATCAAAAAACATCTATCTCCATGTGTTATAAAAATTTATATTCTTTATGAGGATATAGTCTTCTATCAAATCTAATATGTTGGCTGAGGCGATCTTAAAAATGTCGATTGTGAACAAGAAAGCAGACTTACCTGTTTCATTTTGATTTTCATGTGTAATGTTCACGATATTTAAATATTTGAGCGAGATATATATTTTCATAGTAGCCATAAAATTTGCGAATGCATTTTAATTGTTTGTGTGATTAAATTGACCGTGACATTAATGCGGCGACACGCCGTGCCATAGTACCTACTGCAAAATTACGTGAATACGTGAATACGGTACTTACCTATTATTTGCTACTGATGCGCCAGTTAAATCAACAGTGGCTTTAATAATTTAATTTATACCATGTGACCTTTTATTTACATTATTACAAAAGGACGGGCAGACACTCTCATTTAAACTATATAATTTAAGTTACATTAACTTTTTGATTGACCTTCGTACCTTATGAGAACACTGGCCTCATTTATGATGAAACTACTGATTTAGAGACTATTTTGATTTCGATTCCTAATTGATAATAGATTATAATAATAAAGATTATAATAAGAAAGAATCCTCAAGACTGAATTTTAGTCATGACGGTTAGTCGCAACGGATACTTGCGGTCTGCGTAGGTCAAAATTATAGTGCACGAGTGCGTGTGTACGCACAAGTAAACTATCTATTCCATCACTATCATAGTCCGACGGCAATCTGACATGACTACAGAGAAAGAGAGAGACCAACGGTTTTATGTGCTTTCAGAGGCACAGGGGTGAATCTCTGCCAACTTTCTGACTCCGGGCCGGTACTGACAATTTCTTGATAATAACCTAATAACTGGTTTTTTGGCCCGACCCGGGATGCGAAGGGTTAACGAAGCAGTCAGAGAATACATAACCTCGTTTGTCTCTCTCATTTTTTCACATAAAGATCATAATTAATAGATGTAAAAAAAGAAAAAGTAGATAGGTACCCGCCGGCTTCGCTGTGTCGGAAATTATTTTGAATGAATGAATGAATATACTTTTATTGTACACCACAAACAAATATACAGATAACAAAACACAAAAAACGAAAAAGTAGATAGGTACCCGCCGGCTTCGCTGTGTCGGAAATTATTTTTTTTAATAATTAATGATTTCTTCTTTTATGCAAATACTACACATTGAAAATTTTAATGTGTACCTAGTGTTCGATTTAAATTATAAAAAATAGCCACTTTTGGTTTTGATACAGATATTTTACCTCTTTGCTCTTTTACAATACACTCTATAATGTATTTTATTTAACAATCACTTTAGGTTCCATAGATAATAAACAAACGAATAAAATGCTTAATTAAAAAAAGAAAAAATATCTTTTTTGAATTGTAACAGAACCTAATAATAACAATTAGACATAACAAAAACACGTATAGATAGATGTTCTTAAAACAAAACATATTCTCCGGAATAATTTAGCTTGAAAAAGAAACTGGTGGTAAACTTTATTTGATATGTAAGGGCACTATTTAGATGTGTAGACGTCCATACACTTCATTACCAAAATTTTCATCTAATTTAAATATAATATATTTTTTTTTCAGATAAATAAATAAAATAAAACAGTGACAATCATAGAGCAGCGGTGGCCCATGTTGCTATAATGACAATAAAGTTATGTATGATATTACTCTAAGAATAAAGTTAATTATTTCAGGGGTTATACGATTTCTTTTTTTTATTTTGGTAACCGCAGTTTTTTTCCTAGTTGTTATTAGAAAGACGTTGATGTCCAATTTATGGTTTGTTTTCCTCTATGTCCAATAAAATCTACTACTCCATATCATCCCATGGGCATCTTAAGAGGCAACAGAAGGAAATAGAACCAGCAGATGGGAGTTAGCATCTCCATGATAATGGCTGAAAAAATAACAAATCACGTTTGCCAAGCGTGGCACTTATGGAAAATCTCTCCATATGCGACAATTTATCAGAGCGGCCTATATTTAGCAGTATACTTTTGATAGTATAACGCCCACCCGCTCCTTTCTATTTATAAAATTTGAATAATTTATAACAATATTAAATAATATAATATTGAGTGACCAGTCATCGATAAACCAGCATATCGATATTTCCAAAAGATATTTTCCGGGGATCTTTCTGAAGGCTTAATTCAAGGCCGTTTAATAAATTTACTTACTGCTTATTTAATTGGGACTATTTTATTGTACCTATAACAGTACTTCGGTAGTCAGTCGACATCCTCACCTGTATGTCTGACTGTAGGTATGCATTTCGGCATATCTCGAATAAAATGTATGGGAAAAATCGACCCCCTTGGATTTATATGGAGGTTCTATACGTTAAATTATTACAAAGAAAATTATAATTTTTAAATTTGGAGCATTATTTTTTGAGATATTAACAAAATAAGATTCATGCATTGCATGAACACGCTCTATAACTTAGTTAATATTTAATTATTTCTTTAACTAACTTAATATTTTTACTCATTTCCCAAATATAAATAAGACTTATAAATGATATTTATCTTTATTATTAGTCTCCTATTTTCATTATTTAATACCTTTTTAATACTTTACGCAGTTTAAGTAAATTCAATCAATTTCTAATCCAATATTGATGTTCGAAATGAATGTATTTTTTTTTCAATTGTTCAAAAATATTACTTTATTGCTATTTTTGGACAACCTTATATGGAAATTAATACATTATTACTGATTTGCCTCTACATAAAATGTTAAACAAAGCCTTTCAGCGGTACTAATTTAAAGTCGGCGTATCAAGTGCTGAAGTGGTTTATACTAATGCTACAGAAATATGGTAAGATACCTATTTAACTAAAGCGTAGATGCACATACCGCGGCCCGCCGGTAGAATACTGGTGGCCCGCCGACAGCAAAAATAATACCCTCGTACATTTGAAAAATATTGAATTATATTCCAGAATAAAACCAAAAAAAAAAAATACGTTCGAAAAGTAATTTGAATCTCGCGTGCGCGCTCTTAAGTACGCTTATCGGTGCGCCGTGCATGCGTCAGTAACAGCGGTCGGTAATGTTCGTGCTGATCTCGGGAAAATCGTTTTTTTGAGAAATAGCCGCGGCCGGCGGCGCGGCGACGACGGCAGCCCGGTGGCGACTTATCCACGGGGTTATATTGTTAGAGCAAGCGAGATAGCAATAGTCCCGAATTCCCGATTGCTCGCGTAGGTAGATACATAAAGCTTCCAGAGTGGGTTTCGTGATTTCTCCAGGCAGTTTTCGACTCTATACGTGCGGTATAAAAGCCACGCTAACGCAGCGACCGACACATTCAATATCCGCGGTCTGCGAAATAACCTCCCAGAGCTTAGGCTTTTTCTACGAGATCGCGAAGCCGATCTCTTACAGGAGACCCATCTCAGCCCCAAGGTCTCTAAAGGCCTTACTATTAAAAATTATTCACTTCTACGTAACGATAGACCCGACCGCAAAGGCGGCGGTACTGCCATCTATCACAAAAAGTCCCTTCATTGCTCCCACATATCTACTCCGTCGCTTACCAGTATGGAAGCCACTATCACTAGACTAGCTATGACTGGACACCAGTCAATCATTATAGCCTCTTGCTATATCCCTAGCGGAACCCTCCCCGTCAAGAGTGATTTCGAAGCCATGCTTGCATTAGGCAACTCAGTCATTATGTTTGGAGACTTTAACTCCAAGCATACTGAATGGGCCTGCCGCACTATTACCAGTAGTGGCAGGGTGCTGCTCAATATCACTCAGTCTCTCGACCTGACTGTCTACAGCCCCCCTCACTGCCACCCACTATCCCGACATTGTTACCTACGCTCCCGATGTGCTAGATTTTGCTCTAGTTAAAGGAGTTTCCCTTAACCTTAGAGCAATCGAGCCTCTCGACGATCTAGGATCCGACCACCGTCCTGTATCCCTCCTTCTTGGCCATCAGCCATCTCCAACTCCCACTTCCAAAACCTACACCAACTGGAAGGGCTTCAAGAAGTCTCTAGCCTCGGCTATAGACTCTCCGGACCCTCCCATAACCCTTTCTTCCGACGCACTCGACAGTGCGGGGAAAATAGACACCGCGGTCGAAAATCTCACCTCACTTATAACATCCTCTCTTAAAGAGAATGAAAAAGTTGTCCCGGTTGCTAAAACTAGTCTTCCCCTAGATATTAGCAACCTGTTAAAAGCCAAAAAAGCTGCCCTCCGTAGAGCTGCACGCTATCCCACTCCCGAATATAGACTCGCGGCCCACCGCCTTCAACGCAAACTGCGTTACCGCCTCCAAGACTACAGAGACCACGAAAAGGGCAATCTCATGGAGAAAATCTCTCCCTCTCACACAGCGTACTACCGGATGGCGAGAGCCCTCCGGATAGACGCTATAACCCATACTCCCCCTCTGTCTCGTCCCGACGGCTCCATTGCCTTCGAAGACGAAGAAAAGGCTGAGTGCTTCGCGGACAGCGTTGCCGCTCAATGCTCTCCTAGCTCACAACCCACTGACCCCTTACACATCCAACTAGTGGAGGACGAGGTCCGACGCAAGAACTTGCCCCCTACCGCCTCTGACCCTATCACTGTGTCCAAAGATGAGATTTCATCTACCATCAAAGGACTTAAGCCCAAAAAAGCACCGGGTGCGGATGGTATCTCCAACCAAGCCCTCAAACACTTCCCGGAGCAGGTAATCGCCTTACTGGCCATTATCTTTAACGCCTGCTTCGAATTCAGTTACTTTCCCACCTCTTGGAAAGAGGCAACTGTCATTGGCATTCCCAAGCCAGGCAAACCTCTCCACCTCCCCTCCAATCACCGTCCCATCAGCCTCCTCAAGGCCATGGGCAAACTTTTCGAACGAGTCATTCTCGTGCGCTTGAGGCGCCATTTGTTTCCCACAGACGGCGACCCTCTTGTCATCCCACAACAATTCGGGTTTCGAGCCAAACACTCGTGCCCCCAACAAGTTCACCGCATAGTGGAATACATCCTCAGCGGTTTTTACCCTCGCCGTCAAAAAACCATCGCGGTCTTCTTTGACATTGCCAAGGCATTCGACAGAGTCTGGCACGAGGGCCTTATCTACAAACTGTACGACTTAGGCCTCCCAGACCGTCTCGTTCGCCTTGTAGCCTCCTATCTGAAGGATCGTACCTTTCGTTTTAGACACGAAGGCACGCTATCCTCTACCCGTCAAATAAAAGCCGGTGTCCCTCAAGGCTCTGTGCTTGCTCCCCTCCTATACATACTATTCACCAACGACATCCCTATCCCGTCGAATGGTGTCAAACTAGCCCTCTTTGCAGATGACACAGCCCTTTACTCCAAAGGCAACTCACTACCACAGATTCGGAACAAGATTCAAAAGTCAGTAAGCGACTTAGGAGCTTGGTTCCAAAAATGGCGTATCGACGTAAACCCGGAGAAAAGCTCCGCCGTTTGCTTCGAATATAAACGACGTCGTCTCACCACCACTCCGCCAATCAGGATGTTAGGAACCCCTGTCCCATGGCAAACTAAAGCCAAATACCTAGGCGTCACCCTTGATGCAAGGCTCACTTTCGAGCCCCATATCAAGAAGGTTACTCGCACCGCACGTTTTTACATGGGTAGGCTCAACAGCATGTTGGGCAGACACAGTAAAATGTCCCTCCGCAACAAGCGAACCCTATATAAGGTCTGCATACGACCTGTCATGACCTACGCGGCCCCCATTTTTGCACATGCTAAGCCCAAAGCTATAAATGAACTTCAAATAGTTCAAAATCTATTCTGTCGTAGGGCCACTAACTCGCCCTATTATGTCCGTAATGCCGACCTACATCGAGACTTAGAGCTCCCAACAATCCAGCAATTCCTTAAATCACTCTCTGAGAGATTTTTCAAAGCCTCAGAGTCCCACCCAAATCATCTCATTCGTGAGACAGCTGCCTATGCAGCCCCTATCCACACTCGCTATAGTGTGCGCAGACCGAGAAACTCTCTCGGACCCCCCCAACAAGCTTTCGGCTGACCTGAACTGCCTCCTGGCGGCTCAGGCCGAGCCTACATAACACATCCATTAATCTGCCTTAGTTAGGCACTCTTCTAAGCGGCTTTTCGCCGCTTGCGCCCTCCTTTCTGCCAAGGAGGGTCGCGTTCGTATACGGCTTAGAGATCTCTAGTCAGATCGTTAAGCCATTTCCTAAAAGGCGGTGTTTAGTGGGTAAAAGTCTCCACATAACCACGCAGCCGGCTGCGTGGTATGCTATGAGCATTCACCGCCTCCCTCCCCCGCTTTCCGGAGGGTTGCCCATATTTGCTTCGGGCGCAAAAAAAAAAAAGCGACCGACAGTTCGGTTTTAATTTGAGTGAAGTGTCAATAGTTCTAGTGTGGATTTTAACTCGACTAGTCGGTGTCTATATTTTGATCCACATTCAACGTAGATTTCCCTTCAAGTGCCGTGTATAATTGTGTTGTGAAATCGTAAGCAAAACTGTTATTAATAAGTGTTTCCCTACCTATTTAATCAATTGTTTTTGGTAATTTAAAAAAGGATCGGTAATTTAAGTAGGTACTGTAATTGTTTTTAGATGCTGTGTTAATCCTAGCCAGGATTAGAACGTAACATGGATAAGCCAGGACCTAGTAAAAAACGTAAAGTTAAAGATGAAAATCGGCAGTTTCAAGATATTTGGACTGAGAAATACTTTTTTGTATGGTCGCATAACAAAGTCGTTCATTTAATTTGCAAGAATTCTGTTGCGATTGCAAAGGAATATAATGTAAAAAGGCACTATGAAACGCAGCATCCTACTTTTACCAAGTTTACAGGCGAATTAAGAAAGCAAAAAATGTTGTCTTTAAAACGGGAGCTTATTGGTCAGGAATCTATGTTTACAAAACCCATTCAAGATTCAGAAACAGCTACAGAAGTTAGTTATGAAATTTCTCGAATGATAGCAAAGCGAAGTCGCCCCTTCAATGATGGGGATTTTGTAAAAGAATGCGTAGAAATCGCCGCTAAGAAAATGTGTCCAGAAGCAGCAAAAAAAGTTTGAGAAAATTCAACTGAATCGTATGACTATCCAAAGACGAATTATGTCTTTGTCAGGTAATATTGCGGAACAATTAAATGAAAAAACTAAGATCATTGAATTTTTTTATCAGCACTCGACGAATCCACTGATATACTTCCACAGCACAACTTCTGATATTCATACGAGGTGTTACTCAAGATTTTGAAGTCTTAGAAGAGTTATTAGGAATGTGTTAATTGAAAGGTCAAACCAGAGGAGTTGATATACTCAATGTACTTTTGGATGAGTGTTCAAAAACTGATTTGGACTTATCAAAATTATCGGGAGTTGCGACTGACGGTGCTCCTTCGATGATTGGTGTCAATTCTAGGCTAGTTAATTTGCTGAAAAAGCAAATGCAAGAAAAAAAAACATAAACGCTGAAGATCTCATGCAGTTTCACTGCATTATACACCAAGAAGCCCTCTGTTCTAAAAAAATTGAATTTCAAAATGTCATGAAAGTGGTAGTTTCGACTGTAAATTTCATAAAATCACGAGGACTCAATCACAGGCAATTCAAACTATTCCTTGATGACATCGAAAGCGAATATGGAGATTTACTGTATTATACAGAAGTAAGGTGGCTAAGTCGTGGATTGACACTGGAACGATTTCTAAATTTAATAATTAATATTTCTGGCAGAAAAGCAAAGGGATGTCCCGGAACTTAAAAATCCTGACTGGTTGTATGATTCGGCTTTTTAGTTGATATTACAAATCATTTGATTGTCTTGAACACACGGCTTCAAGGCAAAAATCAACTGATATCCCAGCTCTACGCTCATGTATCATCCTTTCAATGCAAGCTGAAACTTTTCAGATCGCAATTGAATTCCGGAAATTACAATCATTTTACGAATTATAAGAAAATGGCTGAAAAATTCAACAAAACTGCGATTAATTTCAGTTATGTAGAAAAGCTAGATATTTTGATTCAATCTTTTCAAGACAGATTTTCGGAGTTTAAAGAAGTGAAACCTCTGTTGGACATATTCAGCAATCCTTTCACGATTTCAATTGAAAATGCGCCAGAGTTAATGTAGTTAGAAATTATCGACATTAAAACGACCAAGATTTACGCAACAAATTCAACGAAGGAGACTTGCTGAACTTTTACCGCCGCATTGATAAAAATACGTATTAAGAGTTGCACATAAATGCTCTGAAATGTGCCAGCCTAAAAATCAATACTAAATAATAATAAAACAAAAAATCGACGAAATCAATCGCCTTGCAGATGAAAGTTTGGAAGCAGTTCTACGTGTTGCTACAAGTAAATTTGAGCCAAATATAAAAAAGATTGTAAGCACTATGCAGTGCCAATCGCTTCAAATGAATAAATTCTTTTTCAATTTTAATACATTATTGTCAATTCTTTATTGTCTTTAATTACCTATACTTCTGGCGGCCCGCCATCAGTTCATAATTTGCCCGAGTGGCCCCTAGTCTAAATAAGTCTGTGCATCACTGAACTAAAGAGAGTTGTATTCGGACCAGCTACATTGGGAGACGTTTTTTAGCTAGGTGGACTATATGGCTATGGTATTAACATAAATGGCGAATATATCACTTACTATCAATTTCCCGACGATAAACTCATTACGAATATATCTCTAAAGAACCTTTATATTATGTTCGATAACCTCAACGCAACAGTTAGGTCTTAGTATCAATATGGACAATACAATATCTCATTGCCTGATGACTGATGCCACGAAAACAAATTTGCTGAGCTGCGTTCGGGAAACTACGAGAGTTATTATAACACGAAAATGTTTTCTATTTATTATTAATGGAATTAATTAAGCGATAAAACGACAGAACCCACAGGATAAAAATAAAAATAACTTATTTTCCAATAACTTTTTTCAACGTTTTATTCTTAAATATTTTTGATTAAATTTGTGTATAATCAATTATTTTAAATATATTAAAAAGAGGTACTGTAGTTAATAAATCATTGATTGAATTGTATAAAAAATATTAAGGAATGGTATTGTATGGGTTTCGGTATAAATGGGTCGACTCAACTCAACAAGACCATAGTCGCACAGAATAGTATGTTAATATATTATTATGTTACAGTTACAGTGTTTTGTAAGGTCTACGTAGAGAATATACAAAAATAATAACCTATCTGCATTTTGATTAATAATCAATAATAGATGGATAGAGGTGTTTATGAGCCACATCTGCTTAACATCGGGTCAGTACACATTTACCGTCCCTATTTGTTGATACAAAGAATCACAAATAATGGACAAAATTGAAAAATTTTTTTTACAATTGCACGAATAATTTACATAGTACGTACGAAGTTATGAGTACTTGCCATTCCATCTCAATACAATGTGGTGTTTTCAAGATAAGATTAAATAGGGATTAGTTAAGCTAAGTCAGAGTGTTTCGCCATTTACGGCTACATCACCAATTACCATCTAGGTTTGATAGTGTTCAAGCATTTAAAAGGCCTATAAAAGTAAAAACATGACTATATCCTGCCGTAACAAAATTTGTTTCGTTACCACTACACTTTTATTAAAAGCTTTCCATATAAAATAAAACTACAGCCACTGGAAAATAAATAGTAGGTATGCTATCGGCAGAGTTAAAAGTGTATCCAGTCAAGCGCTGCAGTAGTGCATTCAATTACGAGGCCTTTTCATTTTGTTTCACCAAACTAATACAACTAGAACTTTATAGTACTTTTGTTTTTCAAAGTATTCACCACATAGTTTAATACACTTTTCCATTCGCCCGAACCAGTTATTAAAACATTTATTTTACTCCAAAGTGGGGGTGTTCAATATGGCTTTTTTGAAAGCGTCGACTGCTTCTTCATCTGACTGAAACCTTTGACCACGAAGATTTTTCTTGATTTTAGGAAATGTAAAGAAATCTTTAGGGCTTAGATCAGGACTGTATGGAGGATGGTCAAGAATTTATACGTTTTCCTGCTTAATAATTTGAACAGCGCTTTTTGAGCTTGGCTAGTTTCTGGATGTTAACGCTATTAGTCTATGCGACTCTTACGTCTTCATTTGACTCAGGACGTGAGGATGATGATGAATGGTTTATGATTTGGTATTGTTACCAATCATCTTGTCGCCTGTTTAGGCGTTTTTGAGCTATCTAACCGCTGTCCGAGGGGGGGGGCGAGTGCAGACCCCCGTCTCTGACTGCTCAGCTCGTGTCGGTCGATGTTTTTTGAGCTTGCGTTGTCAGGGTGCAGGATGATGCGCTTTAGGTTAGGTTTCCGAAGTTCGGCGATGACTTACTTTTCGCAATGAACGTGGTCACCATTTTCTTTAAAGTGCTTCGAGAACGAACAACTTTAGGCAGCTTGGGATCGTCTTGGAAGACCCAGATTGAAGATTGTTGTTTAGAAACAGAATCGGAGGCATTAATCCAAGATTCGTCACCACTGACGATGTCGTAGACGTGATTTGACTCTCCTCAGTTGAACCGATGAAGAGTTTTCTTATACCATCTTACGCGGGTCGCCTTATGATCGTTGGAAAGCAAATCCGTGATCCAACGTCAAATTAGCTGCTACATATCAGTTGATGCTACATATCTGTGTGCATGTGTTATTAAGAAATTCTACACAACGACAACTATTTTATGGGATATTTTCCATTTATTTCCTGGAGTTATCCGCCGGATCATTCTAAGCACGATGTAATTTTTTGGTTCTGCTTCTATATACCATTCAAAGGCAGTAAAAGGGGGTTCAGTTCGTATTTAATTTAGATTCAAAGACTATTAAGACACACACAAACAAGTATTAGTTTCAACTCAGCCATCCTATTACTACTCATAGGAGTATATTTATACTTGGGTCAAAAAACACTGGGTAAAAATCTGCTTCATCACACTGGGTCAAAAAACTGCTTCGTCATACTGGGTCAAACAACTGCTTCGCCTTATCAGGTGGTGAATACAGTTGGGAGTAGCTGAAAGGAATTTATAGTGTGAATCTTTGATCAACAATGGTGTGAGTAGTGTGGCTATTATAGATATAATTCAAGATATTTTCAAATAGTAAAGGAACGAAAATCGACACACAAACGATAATATTAGCTATAATCTAAATTTATTAAATTTTTGCAACAAAAGCTAGTGGTTATTGGTGTTTGAATACTATTAATTGGCTCTGAAAAAAATGGCTAAATTTAACGTTCAACATTTTTGATTACAAATTTCTTCGTGAATATTTTTTATATATTATTACCACATTGTATGTCGTCTTGTTGATAAAAGGTTACAGAGAATATTTATAGCGTGATCTAATAATAAAATGTATTACACAAAATTTAATATGTCTCATATTTTTACAAAACTCTCCACTATTTACTGTTTCGTTACTATACAAGCGTATGATAAATACTGTACCGAATGTGCGCAAAATGTAATAAGCTTGACGAATCTACACAGAGTTAATAAAAAGTGACACATATCGTGCCTTATAGCAGAAGTTATAGTGTTCTATGCTTAAAGAGTTAATAGCAACTGAAGAATTTGAAACCAATTTTTGTATTATATAGGTACCAAATAAATAAGATTGAAGTGACTGGTTTATAGCTCAAGGAGTTGTCTATCAGTCTGTCTGTCTGTCTTACTGTGTGTCCTGGCTAATCTTTAAAATAGCTGAACTTGTAATGAAACTTTACGAACATAAAGAGAGCAGTTCCAGAAGTGGTCAAAGTTATATTTTATCTATAAACTTCAATATTTTTTGAAGTAATGAATAATTGACTAAATAAAAGGTCTGATTCTTTTAAATCTAAATAACGTAACGCCACATTAATATATCCTATCGAGGCGAAGCCGCGGCCTGCTCTAGTTTCTAAATATTTTAATATTTTGTATATAATGTTATAATATTTTGTTAATTAGAACGTTTTAGTCGTGACCGTTCTGTAAGAGGTAAAAAATTTCCCCCGAAAAAATATCAAAATTCCTAGCATACATCTTCTACATTAAAAAAGTAAAGTAAAGTTACACCTATATACGACCTGCTGGGCACAGGCCTCCTCTCAGTTCAGGGAGGGTTTTAAATTTTAAAACAAGGAAATGTCCGCCGGGCTGCCCCGATGCGTGTTGGCGAACTTCACATGTCTTAAAAATATTTTTTTATTTCTCAGACATGCATGTTTTATCACGATTATTTCCTTCACCGCCAAGCACCAGGTAAATAAGTACTTAAAATTGCAATTAACAATTTCATTGGTGCCAGTGGGGATCGCACCCGGGTTGCTCGTGTATTGTGAAATGTACAGCGAGCGCTTAGCTACCACGGCTTATTATATAAATACTACAAAAAATAGAATATAATTAGTACATAATGCATATAGTGTAAGGAATGCCTTCGCAATATTAATTGTGCTACCTCACCCGTAGCAATTTAACAAGTGTAATAATTTAACAAGTAAAAAATTTCCATTTGCCTGTATGCATTTTACTGTACTGTACTGAATTTCAATTATTATCACAGGAAACATTAATACGCATTTTTAAAAATCATATTTAAAATTTTTAAAGAACAAAATATTTTTGTGAGAGCGCGAATCGCATTTCTTTTTGTTCGTAGTCTTTGAGAAAATGTTATAGAGCCGTCTTTTTCTTTGACACTTTGACGACATGAGTGTCCGTCTATTTTGTACAGTTATTTTGTAGTTATTTTGTACAGTTTTGTTTGTTGAAGATAGGATAATCACAACTTTTTTTTTGATTGCCCAAAATAGTATTTCTTAGAGGCAGGGCGTGGGACAACAAACTTTTAACAATCTATTTTTTCGGAAAACTGATTTTGGAACATGTCTTAACGGCATACCATATACACATTTAGCAACATTTCAAAATGGTTGAAAGGAGTTTTTATTTGGTACTCCGCACGATGATCTCAAAATATTTCCTATTTTCATATCAAATTTTTCAAAAAATAAGTATCTCCTTAAGTTAAAAATTCGTTGTTTGAATTTTTTTTGAGAGTGGAATTTACAAAAACAAAATGGTACTTTTTTATCGATACATAAAATGGTTGGACCTTTTTAAGCTACTTTTGACTAATATCAATATACTGGACTTATACTGGCATTATTTATTGCAGCATCGACTGCCTCTTTGGTCTAGTGTTCGTGGCAACCGCTAAGCATGAGGTCCTGGGTTCGTAACCCGGTTCGGGCCGAAAATCATTTATTGAGTTATTCTGTCAAGAAATGGTCAAAAGCAGCCTGGAGTCTGGTTGGTGTTCAAGTGTAAGGTGATATGGCATTAAAAAATAATAGGTCTGAAATTTATAGCTCTATAAATAAACATCAATTACTGTTCATTAGATTCGCTAAAACTCGAAAATGGCTCGACTGATTTTGATGAAATTTTTTGTGTATGTTTGAGTGAGTCCCTGGATGGTTTAGGTTAACAATTCGGTAGTTGGCGCTGTTGTAGAGATCCAGAAATCACCCGTGCGAAACCGGGGCGGATCACTAGTTTTCACTAAACATTTTCACATATGTGCTATATAATATTAAAAGCGACATAACGCAATACAATAGTTTATGAGATAATTGCTTGCCCAAAGACTACCGTTGTGCTGGTTTTTTAATTCTGCATTAAAAAAAGTTCTAAAAGTCGTGAGTAAAGGTTAGGTAATTAATAAAACCATTAGTTAGCACACGTAAGCCCTACACTAGTTGCGGTTTTCGCACGAGCTAAATGCATGTCATTCCCCGCAGCATGTCATCGCCGCTATTTGATGCCTTTGCATTGATTTCTGATTTTCAATATGCACAGAAAATATATTTGAAAAAATTTTTGATACGTGAATAAATTTTATAACCGAAAAGGCCAATCAATTAAAACAAATTATTTTAATAACGAAACAATATGTGCCATTATTTATTTTACGTAATAAAAGTAATATTAATTCACTATAAAGGTAAACTAAAATATGAATTATCGTTTATATAAATTTTCCGCTAAGTAACGCTTAATTTAGGTTGGGCTGCCATCAACAACAAATTAAAAAATAGTAATTTGTAACGCTTTAGTTCTATTTAATTCTACCAGTAGTTGTTTATCCACGGCTTCACTTACATAGGCTGCCATTAAGGAGTACATCATCACTGCTACGTGTCAAAATTAGCAAATTGGATCACACGTGGAGTTATTTCGGTGTCTGTCTGTGATAATCTAGGGGGCATTAGTAATTTAAGGTAAAATATAGTAATTTTTATCGTCGAAAATAAATACGTGTTTCGCTTATAAACGAGGCATCATCAAAAGATAATTTCAGTGTGTATTTCATCAAAAAGGACTTAATAATTTTAACATCTTCAACATTATTGATTTTCGCAAGTAACGCCCGACTTTGTTAATTACGATGTTTTCATTCGCTGTCGATCTCGTAGTAAATCAAACGCGAAATTGTAATTAATAACTTCATTGTTAAAGGCGGGGTCCAACTTGGGTTGACCGCATACTATCAAATTTAAGGGAGCGTGACCACTTATTACGGAAATGTATACCAGGAAAATGTTAAGAAATCCGATAGATGGCGACGTAACTATTTCCATATATAAAATATTTACACAAACGACGTGTCATAGCCATTTGCTTTAGATAGTTGACGTAGCGATTATATCAAACCCTCCATTCTATGCGGGAGGCCCGTATTCAGCAGGACCTATAAAGTGCTAGAAGAAATGTAAATAATGAAAATTATAACGCTAATATCAATTAGTCCATTTCCAGTTTAATCTTCGATCAACAATACCAACTAGATAACGGGTCACGTACAAAATCATAGCTAAATACTGTCCGCATGAATATAAACTATGAAAAGACATAAATGAAGTAACATTTAGTGTGAAATCAACCTTAAGATATAACAAATAAAGTTCTTTTTCACGTTATTTCCTTGCGAGCTACACTCTCACGTGCAAGAGCTCACGTCTCACGTGCGCTCTTATTTATTGAGATGGATTTCTTACGCCGACTCGACATCTAGTTGGTATTGTTGATCGAAGAGTTTAATAAAAAAGACACAATCATTTAAAATAATAAAATGTAAAAATAAGAAATTCTACAATGGAAGTATTCGCATAAATAAAATTCAGCCTCAATTTCCAAACTGGAACACAATAAGAAATACTGGAAATGTTTCTTGAAAAGCGAAAGCAAAATGTGATAGTGGAGCGGGAATGCAGATAAAAGTCAACAAGTTAAAACAGTAAATATATAGGTAATGTTATGCTAAAGAGTGTGCTATAGAGAGTGGGGTTTCCATTATGCTATTCTTTCGCTATTTCCACTATTTTACACTAATTTCACTATAAATTTTCTTCATATGTAGGCATTGAAATCTGGTTAAATCATAATATATTTTTTTAATGAATAATAGTGACAAACTAGCAAACAGTCCACCTGATGGTAGGTGGATGCGGTGGCACATAGACATCTACATTTATCCTCGATTATGTATCAAAATGAAGAAGCGTTGTCACCCCTGAGGACTAAACTGTAATACCTCGTTTGCAGGAAAAATGGTCTCCGGTTTTCTACACTCACCAGCAGCATTTAGCTGCTATTTTACGCTAGTATTCTGTGAGAGAGTGGTCCTACCTTGGTCGAACCCACCCATTCCTGCTACAGCTAATATAGCTACAGCGTGGTTCCACCACGTACATTGTAATGATAATTTCCGAATAACGACTTAAAAGACAATTGCAAAGGACATATTGATGGCATAAGTCGGCTAAACGATTTTAAAACACTACCGCGGGTACAATGAAAGAGTTTTGTGTGCGTGCAATTACATAGACACTCACTTGTGTCCAAGTGAGGTCAAAGTTTATATCAAGAAAGGAATCATACAACCAGATAGCAGATGTAACTAGGTTTTTAACGGGCACACAGCAACCACTTACCATCAGGTGGACTGTGTGCTCGTTTGTCACCCTATCCTATAAAAAAAGACAACGGTTTTTATCTATACATATTAGTAAAATTCTATATTATAATAATATGTCTATAATATCGAAATAACTGCATTTACTCGAGCTCAAGGGGTTATTTGCGTGACATAAGATATGATTAGCAATTTGTTTTTGTCTGCTGTCCGGACTAGTCTTTAAAATGTATATATAACTTATAATTCTATAATTTATACGCGCGAAAAATTAATAGGATGATTATTAAAAAAAATCTAAGCGACGCCACATTAAAGGTACGGACAGACGTGCTCATTACTAGCACGAAAGCATGCTTTTATTGATCATGTGCTCATTAGTAGCACGTGTGTACACTCATTGCTACTAATGAGCATGCTTATTCTGAGCATGCTCAAAAATCAACCGACTTTGATTTTCGAGCATGCTACCTAAGATGCGGGTAGGAGGGGGCGTGCTCCGAGCGCGTCTGAACAGGTTTGCTTATGATTATATTCAATATGATTATTTTATCGAGTTCTGTACGGATAGCACTGTCATTATATCTTTGTACATCCATTTTGGTCGAGAGCCTGGTGCTAAATAGCATGTCTGTCTAAAGTTTGCTTTGAGCATGCTTATTTATTGTTATCCTTTAAGCGTGCTTATTGTTAGCAAATGTGAATAGTTGCAGAGCATGCCAATTTTAAGCAAGCTTATGATGACAATATTCTTGCAAAAAATCTAAACGACGCGACGCCACATTAATAGATCCCACCCAGGCTGGCACGTCGGTAGTTCTTTTGTAATTTGACAAAATCCAATCAAACATTATGCACGGATTTATATTCACTGATTAAAATGTATAATGAAAATTTTTTCTCCAGTTCCCTGGCTACCAATATATCAAATGTCATGAAGATCAGTTCAGTGATTTAGTCGTAATCATAATAAGCAGACAATAGAGTTACTTTGATATCTATAATAATAATAATAATAATATAAAATTATTAGAGATAATTCAGTATCAGTGCATTCAAGCGTAATGCTATGTACATTATAAAACGCTGAATGATTATAAAGTTCTAGCTTTGTTGAAGAACGTGCATTACATTTAAACTGTAAAGTTCAAACTACCTAACTAACTACACATCTCTGCACCTGATGTGAGAGCATCAAAGGAAATAAGATACCGCTCCTCTGGGTAGACTCATTAAACTTACTTCCGAGAACTTTGAGAGCTCGTCGATAGTTATAACATGCATTCAACGAAAACCAAACGCATTATTATAACTTTAACACGGTAAATTTTAATAAAACATATGTTTTAATTAAAAAAAATATACATCCTATGTATTTACTTAACGTATTTTAATGAGCTATCGCAGTGGTGTGTGGTACGTCACATGTGTATTTACTTGCATTCACCTTTTTCTTCTTTTTTTTAAATAAATTTAACTTTCATACTAGTTTTGTACTAATACACTACACTATACTACACTGTATCGTGGGGGAAGTTTACATACATACATTTCACCCAACATAACATTTGTACAATATGTCATATAATGTGTGTATGTCATATAAATACTTGTTCCGTCCGGGATTCAAACCCGCGGCCAGCAGCGCTGCAACTCCTTAATAAGCCACTACGCCATGGAGATTATTACTATTATTAGTTAACCGATATTTGAAAGGTATAAATACGTATTATTGATATAAAAATATAGAATTCATTGCTTGCTTATTTCAGTATAACTTAAAAGATAGAAAAGTAGAAAAAGTATTTATTTAGAAATGAGCGTAGGTTATTCTTTGTACGTCGCTCAATGTACGGAGATCTAAAAGAAATGTGGTGTGTTAAAAGAGCTAAGTGATGAAAATAGAGTTTTAGGAAAACCAGTAAAGCGTTTAATTGTTTCCCAAAATTCGGAGTAATTTATTTGTTTTCTATTGTTAGTTAGTTACAGCCTATATACGTCCCACTGCTGGGCACAGGCCTCCGCTCATTTCTGAGAGGGTTTTAGGGCAAGGAATTGTACGCCGCGCTGCCCCAGTGCGTGTTGGCGAACTTCACATGTCTTCGAAATATTTTTTTTTCTAATTTCTCTGACATGCAGCTTTCCTCACGATGTTTCCTTCACCGCCGAGCACGTAGTAAATCAGCACTTAAAATTGCAATTAACAATTTCATTGGTGCCGGCGGGAACGAACCCGGTTTGCTCGCGTACTACAGCGAGCGCTAAACATCTGAGCTACCACGGCTCATTGGCTGACATTAAATATTGCTTATCAGTTAAATCAAAAGCAAATGTTGCTTCTAATTATTATATAATAAACTAGTGGCCGGGATAGGCTTTACCTGGAGTATGGTATTTTAAGAAAACCCTTAATTTATTTTTTTTATTTCTATTTCAAAAAATGTCTAATTATTTTCACATAAAGTATAGCACAGATCACTTCTGGTATTACACTTTAGGTATCTGTTCATGAAGTTTCATTACAATCGAGTCTGCCATTCCGATGCCTAAATCAGTTACAAGTTGAGGATGTTTGCAAATAGCCCCCTGAGCTCAAAAAAGGCATTTATTTATACGAAAGACACGCAAATTTTATTTTTATGTATAGATGTTTAGATACAGATTGTTCGTTTGCATTTAATATACAGTGCAATAGTTTAGTAGCTAAAAAAAACTATAAACTATACGTCTTAACTTTTCAAGGCTGCTACAATTAGTTTCCATTACTTTCATTTATTATATTCATTTATTCATTCATAAGGCATCCATATTAAGCATACCTATACCATGTTATAGCATAAGATATTTGGCATAGTTGCCACGTGTGGCAGGCGAGTTGATAACCGCATATTTATATAGTTGTTAACTGTGTTCGAACGCGCAAAATCAACATCAGTTAATACGCGACAGAAAAAGCGAAAGGGAAATTGTCCGCTAATTGAAGCTTGACGTAGTAATGTTAAATAATACTATAATATAATAAATAATACTAATTAAAAATAATCGCAAGTTATTAAATTTCAAAAATGAGGCTAGAAATCAAACTTTTGCATACGATCACATACGAAGACTGGAAATTTCGAGATGTGTACCTAAGTCAGATGTTGGAGAGAAGGGAAAGATGCAACCTAAAGTAACTCAGCCTGTAGAATTCAAAAGATATCTTCCATTCTAAGCATTCAGTAATTACGTTAATTAAAAGTATTAAACGAACTTCATTACAAACGAAAATAATACAATTTCCACTTATTAGCTTAGCCGTGGTAGCTCAGATGGGTAACGCTCGCTGTAAATATAACAGAACGCGAGTAACCTGGGTTTGATCCCCGCCGGCACCACTGAAATTGTTAATTGCAATTTTAAGTGCTGATTTGAAGGAAAACATCGCGAGGAAACCTGCATGTCTGAGGAATAAGAATAAAAATATTTCGAATACATGTGAAGTTCGCCAACATGCATTGGGGCAGCGCGGCGGACACTTCCTTGCCCTAAAACCCTCTCAGAAATGGGGGGAGGCCTGTGCCCAGCAGTGGGACGTATATAGGCTGTAACTTTACTTTTTTTATTAGCTTCCGAAGTCGTGCTAAGACGTTGTATCAAAGAATGAAAGCAACGACTTTAGGAGCTATCATGTGGAAAATATTTTATTTTTCTTAGTTTTGAAGTCGGTTTGTACTTTTTATTACGAGTATAAGTTTACATACATTATATATACATTTATAGTATTGTCTGATTTTAACCAAGGCAATCACAAGTGGTCGGTAACGGTCGGTAACAACCAGAATGTCGTTTAAATAACTGCATTAAAATGTTCATTTTTCTGCTTATTTGAATCGGTTCAGCTGTTTTCGAGATATTGGTGAACGTGATATTTAACATTTAAATTTTATTTCCCCAAGAGAATACTAATATGATTTTATTATTTTTAGCAATGAAATGACAAATTTCAAAAATTCTATTACCTAATATAGTCCCAACAAGACTCGCTGTTTGATTAAGAATTTAATATGACATGATACAGTTAACATATTCCATATCTCCTTTGACTCTAACGCCTGCAATTGTCCTTAATTGCGTTACGGATAGATGTTACATTAATTCCTACAAGTGAACACTGAAACTTGTATTGATTGCTGCAAAGGGAGTGAAATCACTAACTATTTAACATACAGGCAATATTACACCTAAATTGGAATCTAAATTGACATTTTAGATGTAATTTCCTATCTACTTTTTAAGTAATTCAAGTAATAAGACTTTACAAAACTCTTATTACTAGAATTACGTAAAAAGTTATGATTTTTTCTTCATTATAAATAATGAGAGAATAAAACTGTTCACGATTTTGTGGCTTGATGATTTTAATACTTACATCCAGCATTTTATATACGCGATGGCAACGGTTATTTTAGGAACCCACATCATTTTTTGAGAATTCTCAAAGTCGCTGCTTGCGTCACACACCGAGTACACATTTCCCATTCATTCTTTCACAACAACCTGACAAAATCCACTGCTGAACTTAAATAGAAATAGAAACTTTCTTATTCAGTATTTCTTTTCTAGCTAGCTGCGTTGCACGATACCACGGGGATTAGGACTGTATGACAAGTTAAAATAGGTTTGGTTTTTCCTTATTTTAGTTTTTTTTTCTAATATTATGTGTAACATTTTAGTTAGATTTAATTTTATACTATTTTTTAACAATTCAACATAGATTATAAATAATACTTATTGGAGAGGTCGTTGTTATGTTTATCTCACTGGTTCGCAAAATACCTCTGTCTGACTAATTTGTTTCCCTTTAACTTTTATGCCTCTTACGATATCCACTCACAGGACTTTACTGGGGCAGTGGATATTTAATTATTGATGTTTACAATATTGCAATTAAAAAAATAATGCATCATGTATGTCAAAAATATTACAACTAGGTATATTTATAAAGTAAATAAATAACTTAACAATACCTCCAAGGATGCTCAAACGTTTTACGTTACGTCTTAGTTGTAAACTAAGAGTAAATACCCTTATCTTCTCAGAACCACTCAAATACTACTAATGTTTTTATTTTTCAATATCTAATTTGAAGTATTTCTATTCACATAAAGATTGTGAATAAATATAATGAAAGAGTTAGACAACTTTTAGAACGAGTCTGTCGGCAAATATTCAAGGGCTTAATTGTTAACAATTAAAAACAGGCTTAAAAACTAAGAGACTAAAACTTATTTTTCAAACTTTTAATTATTGAATTCGACTTGCTTTTTACTAAAAGTTTAATTAGGTAGTGTTTTTATGTTTGAATGGACTGAAGAGTAATACAGGAACAAGGTATCAACTAGAATTTCCTCTAAATAGTTACTTACTTACTTACTTATCTTCACGCACAATCCCTAACGGGGTAGCCAGAGAGAACAGATCGCCAAGTGTCACGATCCTTACATACCTCTTTCGCTTCTTTCATGTTCATTAACTTCTTCATACATGCACGTCTAGGTATCCGAGTACTCTTGACCTTCCCCTCTTCGAGTAATTTGCTAAATAGTTACATTAAGCATATCATATAAATGTATACCCCTAGAACCCCTTCATGTAGAGTATTTCATTTAAAAAAAGAATATATTAAATCGAATTGAATTGCTTGAATATTTTTTACGTGGTAGAGCTATGCTGCAGTTATATTAGTAGTATACTCGTAACATGAATGGGTCGGTTCGACCGGGGAAGGACCACGCTCTCACAGAATACCAGTGTCAAATAGTAGCTTAATGCTGCTGTGTTTCGTATGGTGAGTATAGAGAACAGAGACCCTTTTTAGTGGAAACGAGGCGTTCCATCTAAGTCCTTACGGGTGACAATGCATCTGCATTTTGATTCGTAATTCAGGATAGATGTAGATGTTTATGGGCCGCAGCAACCACTTACCATCAGGTGGACTGTGTGCTCATTTGCCACCCTATCCTATACAAAAAATATCGATTCTTTTGTTTCGAGAATTAGTAAAAATAAAAAAGATACACGACGAATATTCTTCGAATAGAACTTCCTCATTGTTCGCACTCGGTTACAAGTTCAGAATGCAGAAATATTCAGTATTTAATTATTGCAGAAAGGTAAAATTTTCGTTCACATGACGTTACAACCTATCGATAGTCCATAGACATAGGCCTCCCTCATAGATCGAATGATACGAGTACAAACATAGTTTCCATATTTGGTAGACTGCGCCCTCCTTTCTGCCAAGGGGGGTCGCGTCCGTTTACGGCTTATAGATCTCTCGTCAGATCAGTAAGACAATCCCTAAAAGTGGAGTTTAGTGGGTAAAAGTCTCCACATAACCACGCAGCCGGCTGTGTGGTATGCTATGAGCATTCTCCACCTCCCTCCCCCGATTACCGGAGGGTTGCCCTTAATTGCTTCGGGCGCAAAAAAAAATTTGGTAGAAGAGTTTGCAACCAATCTTTTTTAGTTGTAGTGTAGAAGAAGCTTCTGCCCTGCTCCTGGTTAATTTTCCTCTTTCGCCTCTCACGGCACCTACAGGACGATAGAGTGGATATTCCTACATATCCACTCCTCGGTAATTTTAACACACTCGATGAATAAAACACAAACGGATAAAAAAAAATTATGAAGGCATAAATTTTAGAATCAATTTTACCTTTGAAATGTTTGTTTTATTTTTAGGATCCAATTTGTAGCTTGAATATTAATGTAAATTCCTTTAGGAAATTTACGAAATTACTACGGTTTGGTGGCTACAGTGGCGAACAAGAACGAGAAACAAGACATTAATTACGTGATTGCTATTGTACGATTTATTGAATATTGCTAAAATTATTGTTGTTTCAGATGTTTAACCCTTATAGCAACCATTGGACAAAATAGACGATGTATACATATCAAAAAAAATTTGCGATCAGTTTGAAAAATCACAATCTTTTTTGTTACGGTTGACTATATTATAATTTCTGCTTCTTTTTAGATTCTTTACTTAAAATATGGATATGGAATATAAAACGATAAAACAAATTTAATTGCTTTTCCATATAAAAATAAAGACCTGAACCCTTATGTATATATGCTGTCAAATCTGTTGACGATTGCAGCCTCATCTCCCGTCTAACAGCCATGAGATTAAGAGTGTGATCGGAGAGTTTTTGTGTTCTTCTGCGGCGGGTCTTGCAGAACTTAGCTCCGACCGCATGAACAGTTTCCACGAGCTTGTCATTCATATCGTCCACTGCATTGCATTCTTCTAGGCACTGAAAGCGGTTACGTAACTTGAGCTGAAAGGTTTCGAGATTCTGGATCAGAGCACGAGGGGGACGGAGCGTTGACTTCATTAGACGAGACCTCTCCAACTTAACGTTTATGTTCAGTGTGCCTCTAACCATTCGGTGACCGATGCCAGTTTTCACCCTTGCGATCACTGAGACATCACTGAACAGTTGGCGTCTGGTCGTCATAATGAATTCAATCTCATTTTCAGGACTCGACCAGGTCCACTTTCTGTGGGGTCGCTTCTGGAAGAAAGAGTTCATCATAAAGAGTCCCTCTTTCTCCATAAAGTCAGCCAGCTGCTGGCCCCTTCGGTTCCGTTGCCCTACTCCAAATTCTAAAAACTTCAGCTCACCGTTTTCTCTTGTGCTTAGTTTTGCGTTGAAGTCTCCCACCAACACCGTGTAGTGGGTTTTGGAGGAATGCATGGCTCTGGAAATATCCTCATACATTTCCTCCACCTCCTCATGTGCCGGGATGTGCCGAGGTTGGTGCGTAAGCCTGTATGACCTTCAGCGAATACCGTTTGGTGATTCTGAGTATCAGGTACGCGATCCTCGTCGACGCACTCCCAGTCTTTACAACGTGATTGACGAGAGACTTGTAAACGATAAATCCAATACCTCCTTGGGACAGATGGTCGCCCTCCCGGTGATAGAACAAGTTGCCAGACTCGAGGATTACCGTGTCCTTCCCCTCTCTTCGAACCTCGGATAATCCAATAATATGCCAGCGCAACTTCTCTACCTCTTCTTCCAGCTCCAGTATCTTCTCGTCAGTCCTCAGGGTGCGTGCGTTATATGTTGCCAGGTCGAGTCGTCTTAGGTGGCAACCGAACCTCACCGGAGATTCTTAGCACCCCCTGCCCCGCTGTTACCATGGTCGCTACCGTAGCCAAGAATAGCGGGGCCGCCGGGGACTTGGAGCCTTTTTTTGTGTCGTTATTCATGGGGGGATATTTATAGATATAGATATAGTCTTTGCCAGAAATCTGTCTGCCAGAAAGAGCCAACCGTCAAAGCTGAAGACTGAGTGAGATTGAGAGGTTCTATACACTTACACTTCATCGTTCGCCTTTGTTCAGCAGTGGACTTGTGAAGGGCTATAGTAATGGTGATGATGATGTGTATATTTATGAATGAATGTATAAATTTCGTTATACAACATGTAACAAAAACCCTGTGGTTCCCGTTAAGTGTGTTATCAGAATCAGTATCCAAGCGTATAGAAATATTTTTTTTTTCAAAAAAACGCATTAAATTTTTTTTTAATTTTTTTTTTGTAAAAATATTATTTCTATACGCTTGGATACTGATTCTGATAACACACTTAACGGGAACCACAGGGTTTTTGTTACATGTTGTATACAACGTGAGCCAAAAATATTCTTTTTATTTAAAAACTATAGGCTATAAGTTTTCATGTTTAAGTTAAGTCATTTTAACTAAATTGGAACCTAAAATAAGAATTTTTAATTTTTTTTCCAGCAAATGATAGAAAAAATAAAAACGAATAATACTAGGAGTTTTCTTCCTCGTACAACTTCTCTGTGGAATTGTTTACCACCGGTGTATAAAGTTAGCTATTTTATTTACTTATTATCTTGTGTTCACCTTAAGCTCAACACAAGGTAACAAACTTTATTCTACTTGGAATGCTCTGTGAAATAGAATATCATATGCACTAAATAAATAAATATAGAAATATAAAGTACAATGAATAGAAAAAGGAAAGGCTGCGAAAGTAATACTATAAAACAATATACTCGTACAGTAACAATTTAACATTTTTATTTATTGGTTATTTGTAATTTTTTGAACAAAGTATTTTCTTAACTTGTTAAATGTTTTTATTTACTGAGTAATTGTAACTTAAGACATGGAAACATAATATCAACGACTAGTACAAACAACAAAGAAGCGTTTGAGTTACACTGTCTCGTTGTAAAGGACTTAATGAGATAGAATTGCGCAAACAATGATTAAAAAGGCTTTAGAGGGTTGATTACGCTAGACTACTGTATCGATCTTGATTTAATTAAAGACAAATTTCTTTTTTTTTTAAACAAATATTGTGTCTTCAATATTACACTAGTTTAAATTTGAATTAAGTTGATTAAGTGACAGTTTTTATGAATTTATTATTAAACTTCTATACACATGTTTCCTCTCATTTTCTCATTTCTGATAGAGACCTGTGCCCAGTAGGGACTGAAAAATATCTACGCTACATATCAGTGCGATCTAACGCACTTTATACATGTAATATCGTTGAAAAACTTTTAATTACTTAGACATGCTCTTTTCCTGAAGACATTCTTCGCCGCAAAATAAGATTTGTTCTTCTGAGAAACTTAAATTTGAAATTGAAACTTTCAAATATTTCCTTTTAATTCTATTCCTTTAATTGTATATTTTCAAAGTAAATATAAAATTATTTTCGCCAAAACCTGCGTAGTATGGCGTATATCATTTGTGATCATCTAAGTAATATGGATTGTCGACAAGCACATTATCAAAGTTTGTAATTATAAAAGTAACATAAGTAGACATGCCGCCAATTATGGCAACTCCGGTGACTTGCCATAATTGTAACGGCCACATCGGGAGAGGCCCGTGTCTCGCTGTATACTTTTACAAGCTGATGATGATGATGAAGAAGAATAGATAATTCATTTAAAATTTTTGGGTGATAAAGTAATGCAACAAAAGTGCTGTCTCTAACTTCTCCAAACTATAAATCCGCTCCTGCAAATCGCGTTATTTAACGTTATTGCAAAATTGTAGTTGTTTCTATCAATTACAGCCTATCAAAGTCTATTCTTGAATATAAGCCTTCCCATAGATTGTTTCACATGGAAGATTTTGCCATGGTAATTTTGAGTAGTTATCTGGAAGATGCTGTTTAAATTCCCTTTGTCGCCTTCTACGACACCCACGGGAAGACGTGGAATAGTGGGTATTTTTAGGTGTATCGTTTAGTGCGCATTCGTGAGGGAAAACACCCTCTTAACATTATAACGATTGGCAATATCTGTCTCTACCAGGTTCTTTTAATAAATTACTAATTTGAGCTAAGTATCATTGTAAAAATTTCTAGTAGGTATATTTATTAAAAAAGTGAACAGTGACACCTGTCAGTAAATGTTAAAATAATATTAATATAAAAAAATCTATGGCTAAACAAATTGAATATAGCGATGGCAATGTTTTTATACAACAAAATAATCGAGAATATAGAGATTATACGTGCTTTGATTAATTTATCGGTAGATTAATAGCAGAAGTATCCGAACATACTACGCGAAAAACCTAAGTTCGAACCTCGCTGAAATCAACAAAATCGTAAATAACACTTTTATAATTTGATTTACCACGTTTTCGATAGTGAAGGAAAACATTATGATCAAACCTAAATTTTAAAAATTGTAAGAAAATAAATGAATTCGTTAATACGTAACAGGGGAGCGCAATTAAGAAAAAATGATAGGAGTGGACTTATAAAGGCTTCCTCTTTAATTGAAGTAGAACATTTTACTACTTGCCCATGTAATAAATAGGCGCTTTTTAAAAGAATTACAAATTAAATCTTTGCTTGGATTGGCATCCTAACTCTATATCATAACGTATTTACCATTTAATATACGAGTATATAAGAACTACATAATATTGTTTGAAATAGTATATGTAGGTAACAAAAAGATCAGCAGTAAATGTAAAGGACACGGGAAATAAAAACACAGCCCGCGTTTTTGCATTACATTTGCACATCACCATCTATCGATGAACCTGCTCCAATTCTACTCTATTTTCTAAGATGGTTCACGTAAATATCTGTAAGAAAACATATCCTTTTATTGTTTACTGTGTTTCAGGCAAGTTAAAACATGATAGAACATTATTATATGTCATTTAATTACAATTACTGAGATTAGATTGAAATGCACTTGATGACGCAACGTCACCACTGAACAAATTCGTACCCATTCTTCAGAATATTAATGATAATTTTTGGTATAATGAATCTTACCCGAATGGGTAAGAAACGTTACAAAAATTTTTTTTTGAAAAAACCTTAGTAAGTAATTTAGATAGACAGATAAAAATAACTAATTTAATACATTTGTATTTACACATATTCAACATAATCATTTTAATATAAACTTTTACTTATAATAATTATATTATAAGAATGTTCATTTATTTTATATGAACAAGTACAAGATTCTTATAATATTTTATATTATAAGAATGTTTTACTTGTTCATATAAAATATAGACATAAACTCTTACACCTCGCGTATCACCTAGATACCTGTCTAGGCATAGACTATAGTATAGTCCCTAAAAGGACTTTCATTAGGCACGATCCTGTCACACCTGTCTCGCTATTTCGCATACGTATATTCGACGTGTTCGGCATTTGAAGGTACTCTCGTCAATATATCGCAAATTTGTTCGATAAAATTTCTTCTCACTTCTGTAGCATAAATTTGTAACTTTCTACGTATTCAAACCATCAAAGCATTCTTTACTTATTCACTGTTACGTCTGGATGTTTCAAGCCTTTGCATTTACTACCGCATTTACCCACGGGAAGTGCTCTGAGGAATTTTTCTTCCTCTTCTATATTTTTTTTATTGCAAACCACACTTTTCTCGTATTACACAATTTCTCACTTCAGTCTATTCAATACATCCATCCATTATACCATAAAAAGTCCACATAGATTTCTGTCATTGATTGCCTCGTGAGGGTGATTTTGCCTGCCACCCTTGGCGGGCGGGTCAGCAAACACAGTTTTTTATTTTTTATTTTGAGTTGAAATCGAAAAGATGCTAGAGAACATTTTCCTGATTCATTTCCCCCTGTCGCGCCTTATAACACTCACTGGTTGACATTGGGTAGTGGATACTCTCATACCGCCAATAACGGAGTCAAAATAAGCTTTTGCAAATGTGAATGTTGTTTTATACGTATGTGTGTGTGCGTGTCTTGTTAACACAGAATAGGTACTTTGATTTAAAAGTCTCGATATATCTGGGTTTATGTCCTGAGCTAAAGCCCCAAAACTACATAGTACGCGAGTTGACTGAGTTTGATCCACGTTAGCACGATTGAGATTGTTAGTTACGATTTGCAGCCTGAAGTGCCGATTAACAGATTGACAGATAACAGACACAGATTTCAACCTTACTAAGGAGGGCTAGCACCGTGATAGCACAGATGGTTAGCGCTCTCAGTAAATTTCACAGTACGCGAGCAACCCAGATTCGATCCCGGCCGGCACCAATGAAATTGGTAATTGCAATGTTAAGTGCTGATTTACCACGTGCTCGGTGGTGAAGGAAAACATCGTGAGGAAACCTGCATGTCTGAGAAATAAGAGAAAAAATATAGTAATAGTTTACCACCGGCGATTTTTCCGGATCGATACGACGCGGGGAACTTCAAGAAAAGAGCTTACTCCTTTCTAAAGGGCCGGCAACGTACCTGCAATTCCTCTGGTGTTGCGGATGTTCATGGGCTGCGGTATCACTTAACATTAGGGAACCGTATAATCGTTTGCCCCCTCTTCTATAAAAAAAAAAGAAAAAAATATTTCGAAGACATGTGAAGTTCGCCAACACGCATTTCTGGCAGCGCGGCGAATATTTCCTTGTTTTAAAGTCCTCTCAGAAATGAAATGAGGCCTGTGCCCAGCAGTGAAACCTTTACAGGCTGTAACTTTAAGTAGGGCTGGGTAGGTAGGACTTCTTATTTGCCCCCAAATAACAGTCCTTGACTGCTGTGTTTCGGTCTGAAGGCAGACGGACCTTTCATCTTAGTCCTCAGATGTTTGTTTGTAATTGGTTGTATATGCCCATAGGCTGCGGAAGCCATTATGGAGAGTAAATTTATTTTTCACTTCAGTTTTATAAAAAAGAATTCCGTAGAGAAGAAATAAATAGGGTGTAAAACTACATGCTTAAGAAATTGAAAATAATATTTCGAAGACATGAAACGTCTAGCAATACGTCCAGCAATGTTTCTGTGTACCAGAATCTTTTTTTCCTTTTTTTATAGAAGGGGCGGCAAACGAGCATGCGGCTCACCTGATGTTAAGTGACTACCACCGCCCATGATCAACCGCAACACCAGGGGAATTGCCGGTGCGTTGCCGGCCCTTTAGAAAGGAGTAAGCTCTTTTCTTGACGGTCCCTAGGTCGTATTGTTCCGGAAAAATCGCCGGTGGTAAACTATTCCACAGAGAGGTTGTACGCGGAAGAAAATTCCTTGTGAAACGTACAGTGGTGGACCGCCAAGCATCCAAATGTTGTGGATAGTATCGGGACGTTTGCCGCGTAGTGCGTTCACGAAATTTGGCGGCTGGGATTAATCCGAACAATTCCTCAGAGCACTCCCCGTGGTATATGTGAAAGAAAATGCAAAGAGATGCAACATCTCTTCGCAGCGCCAGTGAATCGAGCCGATCGGAAAGCATTTGGTCGCCGACGATTCCAGGCGCTCTGCGCTGGATGGGGTCAAGTGGAAGGAGCTGGCACTGGGGAGCCCCAGCCCAGAGATGGGAACAGTATTCCATGTGCGGCCGAACCTGCGCCTTGTAAAGTTGCAGGCGGTGTGCCGGCATAGCATACTGTCCCGCTCTTGCTTCCCTTTTCCACTTTACGTTTTATTTTCAGTTTTTATAAACTTAATTCATTCGTTTCTAGTTCTTTCAGCTATTTACCGATAGTACCTTCATGCGATTCATCCTTTTGAGTATGTGATCTTTTTTTTCTGCAGATATCTCTGTTACGGATATAAAATTATAACACATAAAAGCTAGTCTCCTCTCCATAACTTACAAATTTACTTAAACAATGCTTTGATAAAATAATATATTAATTTTTCGGAACTTTACTAACTTCATATTTTTCTTTCTTAAGTTACATTGTCTCCTTTCTTAGTATGAGCCAGTTGCTTTCAATTACAACTGTACCTTATTGTATGAACGTACTTTATAAGATTCTGCGATAATATTCATTAACAAATTCTAAAGGCGGAATCAAAAAGTTCATTTTTCGTTCATATGTGTCTTTCATTCGGCGAATTTCACTGGAAATGAAACGTTTGAACACGGAATGAAAGAAAAGTGCCCAACGAATTAACTAATGAATTGATCCAACAAGGATGGATATTTGAATAAAACTAAATATACTACTGTAGTGCTTCACGTCAGTTATATGTTCCTTCAGCGGGTTTTTATAGCACCGACGCTCCAGGAAGTCTGCAGTCTGTGAACATGTTCAAGACCGTCCCCACCATTACATCAGATTTGATAAGCTACAAATACTAGCAAAAGAACACCGATTCCTACCAAAGATGATACGCGAGGCTTTTGATATCAAAAAACATCCTAATTTCAATAGTGAAGATGGATGGATGCTGCCATTTACTTGGTATCCTATAATTAACAAAATTAAACCCAAACCCAAGCATACCACTGCAATAATTCAAGATACTGTAAGCTCGTTCAGCGTAGATCGGATCAAAAATTAATATTCAAAAACTGAAGGTAGCCGGCATATGACATTGGGACGTCAAAAATCTCAGTCCCCACACGTGACCACCATGGGTGCTGTAAAGGATCCGAAATGTCGGGAATTAAAAATAAGTTAAAATAAGTAAATTAATCGCGATAAAATCCGTATATATAGTTTTATTCAATGTGTAGTGTTCGCATAAATTTAAGAAATCATGTTGGATATTGGCATTTGGTATCATTCACTTGAAGATGAATTCACCGAATGTAGAAAAAATGAACATTTTGAATAATGGGAGAACGTCGGCCATTTGGTCTCGAGTCCCTGTAGCAGGCAAATAACAGGATAACCGTCGCGGCAAAATGATGTTCAAGTGGAACTATCAAAATACGCTGCTTTTATTGGATAATTTAAAAAAATTATCATTGTCTTTGGAACCACAATAAAATAAAGAAAAAATAATACAAAGTTTACTTTCCTTTTTTTTTCTTAATTCCATCATTAAATACTCAGCTTAATGCTGCCTTATAACCTCAAAACCTTTTTACTGGAAATGAGGAATTCCACCATAGCCCCCATGGGTGATTCTTAATGAAAGATATATGTAGATGTCTCTGGGCCTCAGCATCAACTCACCTTCAGATTTACTGTGTGCTCGCTTGTCATCCTTATACTATATAATAAAAAATAACAAATTAAACTAATTCCAAGATACACTTTTTTAACTTTTCTAAGCCAGCACTTAGCTAAAATCCCACCTGATGGTAAGTGGTAATGTAGCTTAATATGGTAAAGTACACTGACTTAACGAAAATCTATTCACTCTTGCCTTAAAGACATCCACACCGTAATCGGATGGAAAGACAAATGCTGGCAACTTATTCCACTCCTTTGCTGCACGCATGTCGAACGACGTAGCAAACCGTTTGGTTCGAATGCGTGGTAAGTCAACAACGAAAGGGTGGAGACTGGTTGTTTGATGGTGGAAGGGAGAGGGAGGAATTAAATTATGTAATTTCTGCGCACACTCTCCGAAATGCATCCTGTAGAAGACCGAAAGGCGGGCTACTTCGCACTGGTATTCGAAGCTGGTAAGATTGGTTTCAATCAAATTCGGGTCACCAATAAGCCTATTAGTACGCCTTTCCATTGAGTCCAAGGCCGCTAGGTGGCATTTTGCAGCACCAGACCATATATAGCAGCAATACTCCATGCACGACCGGACTTGCGCTTTACATAAAGTAAGCATCTGTCCCGGCGTGAAATATCGCCGCATCTTTGCAAGGAGTCCTGGTCTCCTTGCAGCCGCTTTGGCCTTGGACTCAATGAACCATCCGAAGTTCAGATTTGAGGGTATATCAACCCCCAGCAACTGGAGGCGGAGGCACACGACATCATTCGACGACATATTAAAAGAAAAGAGCAGGTGAATGGTCTTCCTACGCCATTCCAGCTAAGCCGTGTGAACACGGAATGAAAGAAAAATGAAGCATGCACTCAGCTGAAAATTCTTTCGAGTGAACCGTCTAATTCCGCCTTAACTAAGTTGACCAACTCTACACACTAATAGAATAACATCGTGACTCTAAAAATGAGATTTTAAATTGCTCTTAGACTGTTCAAACAACTATGAATTTCTTATGTTACGTAAATAATGGATCTACTGTAGGAAATAAGGCAATATACAAATAATTACCTATAGTCTAAAAATGAAATAAAAGTGTTATGATAATATAATAAATAGCAGCAATTTTTTTAATATCCAAACTATATTATTTTAGTATCCATAGTAGATTTATTTTTAGCAGATTTTATACCTACTTATTTTTAGCATAATAGCATAAACACTCACGCCTGTCACCCAGAGGGGTAGGCAGAGACCACGGACTTCCATTTGACACGATCCGGACATACCTCTTTCGCCTCCTTTACATCCATATATCTACGCATACATGCTCGTCGGTTAAGGGTACTTCTAATGTGGTCCATTTTCAATAAATCGCCAATTTGGTCGATAAACTTTTTTCTAGGGCGTCCCTTCCCGACTCTGCCGTTCACATCTGCCATATAAATTTGTTTTGTCACTCTTTCCTCATTCATTCTTTCTACATGACCAAACCACCGAAGCATTCCTTTCTTAATCCTGGTCACAACATCAATTTTTAATAACTAAAAAATAATGGTACATATTTTTGCAATCAAACGTTAGTTGTGCAGCTTGGTAGTTATATATAGAAAAGTGAACACTAGACTAAAATATTACCTACACGTACTAAATACTACATAAAATGCTACATTTCGCTGTTCGTATTCGTAGAACGAAAAAGACGTAAAATCAATAATATTTGTTTCTTAATATACATATGGTTATATACATATTTATGTGGATCTATTGATTGTTCCGAGCTACTCACATAATGATTCGGACCGATTTAATGAGATTTATAAAGGGACCATTGCTGTATATTACACCTCTTGCTCAAACAACTATGAAGTTCTTACGGATCGACTGTAGGAAAGGCAATATACAAATAATTACCTATGGTCTAAAAATGAAATAAAAATGTTATAATAATATAATATAATAATAGTAGCAATTTTTTCAAAATCCAAACTATATTATTTTAGTATCCATAGTAGAAAATTTTTTAGGAGATTTTATTAGAACCGGTACCTAAATATTGTTTTGTGAGTAATTTAAGCTGGAATGGTATAAATTTGCATAAAGTCGGATGATAGTAATATACTCTTATAGAGGCTTGTAATTAGTACTTTGTAACTTTACGAATATATTAGTTTGTGTACTCGTACCTCGCTACGATATAACGCGTGCCGAGTAAATAACCATCTCTGTGTCGTTTTTAACGCATCAGCAAAAACTTCTAGTGGATATAGCCTTAATTACTTAATAAAAAGAGCCTTAATGTAATTTACAACAAGATTTACAATGCTTATTATTTAAATGAGCTCAATATATGTATCGGCAGATCATCATAAATGAACAAGACCAGCGTTCAATTGTGTCTTTCATTTTATTTAAAAAAAAATTGGAAGGACTCGCCGGAGCAACCTTTGCAATCATATCAACTCAGCACAGTTGCATATGTCACAGAGGCTGTAATAAGTAAACATAATTTTTAATTTTAAAACGAAACACGCAACAAGGGCTCCTGGACTCTGTTGGTTAAACCACAAAAATACATTTTAATTTCTGTTGTAACATGTCTTCTCAAGAAATGAAGCCTACAAAACTATGTTTGATTTCAGAAATTGAAACTATACGACCCATTAGGCTGGTTAGTACCTATTCCAACAAAATTAAAAATATTATTTCAAAATATATGGAAGTTAAATATTTCTTGATATGAAAAATACCAGATAACATATAAAATGTATAGCGGAAATGGGAGCGATATGAATGATATTCAACGATTTGAGATCCCTCGACGGATAGAGTGTAATGAAATAGAAATTGTCGAGTTACACGGGTTTGGTGACGCATCGGAACATGCCTTTGGCTACGTCGTCTACGTAAGAAAATAAAACCAACCTGAAACACTTTTAGGACCAAAAGACCATTCGTACCAAATAAAAAAGAGATATAATTGCCTAGGTTAGAAATAAATGCTGCTCATTTATTTTGTGAATTGATAAATAAGATAAAACAATGTCTCTGTCGACGTAAAATCGAAATATATGAATGGCCCATATGACCGTTTTAGGTTGGCTAAATGGAAATTCAAGTAGCTGGAAATCTGCGTAGCGAACAGAGTTAAATATGTCAGAACTATTATAGATGCAAGCCATGGAGTTTGCACTTAAAAATTACACTTAAAAATAACGAATTATGATGGCACGGACCAACATGGCCACAAACGTTTTCAAATCAAACCGACTTAATGAAAAACAACTTTATCGACCAAAAGAAGAAATACGATGAAAATAAACAATATATATATATCATATATATATATATATATATATATATATATATATATATATATATATATATGTATATG
This sequence comes from Parnassius apollo, assembly GCA_907164705.1. Classification (NCBI taxonomy): domain Eukaryota; kingdom Metazoa; phylum Arthropoda; class Insecta; order Lepidoptera; family Papilionidae; genus Parnassius; species Parnassius apollo. Next base: position 3,703,883 of record CAJQZP010000001.1, read on the forward strand.
TATATATATATACATATATATTTTTTTTTCTAAAAAACACATTTAAAAAAAATTTAATGAAAAAAAATTAATTTGCAAATTATTATGTCGTTTTATTTCTTCTAACTCACACGAGTATCGGTAGTGCGGGGTCTTTAACAATCCTCCTCGGTCAATGCAGAGATAATAAAACCACATACAATTTGCAAATTAATTTTTTTTCATCAAAATTAATTTTTTTAAATATATTTTTGAAACAAAAAAATTCTATACGCTTGGATATATACATATAAAATGTAAGTATATTATTAAATAAATTCAGTTCATTTACAAAAGTAACTCGTATTATAGCATGGATATTACGTTATTTGATGCCTAGGCAAATAGGTAAACAATGGTCGAGCTACTTTACGTTACAGTAAATGAAGCGCGCAAAGATTTTTTTTAATTAAACGTGTCCAGAAAAACGATTTTCAGATGGACATAGAATATTTTCATAAGCACAAAATATTGCATACGAGTAGCAAATTACGGAATTTGAATCCGATTTTATGTGGGGGAATACTTAGGGTTGGAGAAAGATTAAAAAATGCAACTAAACATGAAATTCGGTGATATGGTAATCATTCAAGACGATTAGACTAGATTAGAACTTAGACTTATCACCAGAAAAATGGGCGATGGGGCGGGTACGGAATCCAGTTAGCGATGACCGGTCAGTAAACTGTCATTACCAAGTATTGAAATATCACATCAACGAAATGAAGCAAAAGATAGTTCGAGTAACGTTGTTCGAGTTAAGTTTTTACGTGGTAGAGCCATGCTGCGGGTATATTAGTAGTATAGTTGTAGCGCGAATGGGCCGGCTAGACCGGGGAAGGACCACGTTCTCACAGAATACCAGCATAAAATAGTAGCTTAATGCTGCTGTGTTTCGTATGGTGAGTGTAGAGAACCGGAGACCCTTTTTACTAGAAACGAGGCATTCCACCTAAGCCCTCACGGACGACAACGCATCTGAATTTTGATTCGTAATCGGGGCTAAATGTAGATGTCTATGGGCCACAGCAACCACTTACCATCAGGTGGGCTGTGTGATCGTTTGTCACCCTTATTCTATAAAAAAAATACTTTATACAGAAGAAAGGCCTAAAGGAAGATAATAAAGCTACAAGGCACACACTATAAATTCAGCTCTATTGTTACGAGTTTAATGTTTTTATATGTTTACTTACACTTAAGTACAAGTGCATACAATATTACAATTTTTAACAATAACCAGTCTATTTACTTCGATCCATTAAGTAAAATGCAGATAATCCAGGAATAAATAAATAGACAGATAAATGAGTAGAAATAAATGTACTCTAATTGTGTATTACAATTTAGTTCCTTAATGAAAGGAATCGAAGCATTTGAAATATTATTAAACCATTTAAACGAAATGATATACCCATGATATTGTTACAACTGCAGCACGAGCTCTCGAAACTGCTTTGTTACCATGATCTACTATTGAATCAACACTTCGTTGGACGCTCCGGACAGCGACGGGAATTTGTGAATGGAATATAGGCTACAATTTGCAAATAGTTTGTTCGGCGTATTGGACGAACGTTTCGTGGAACAGTATAACAAGGATATTGAACTTGTTAGACAAAACCAACACCATATATTAAATTTATGAAAGAACCGGACGTCTGTATTGGAGTCTGAATATAATTTATTGAAACGTATCGAAGATTTGGTAGCCAAACAACATGATGCTATTAACAGATTATTAGATAAACCTAACGAACACCAACAACATGCAAGATAAAATAAAAAAAAACATGTCAATTGTGCAAGATTTTAAAGACCTGTATCAGAATAACGCACATATTAATCGGACTGGCTGCAGTCGTGGTGGCGGTGTTCTTGTGTAATTGGAGATGTCGACTACAGCGGCTCATCTCCCCGGACTTGGAGCTGCTCGGCGAATAGTTAGTGCAGTGAATGCGGGAAGTCAACGAAAGGCTATCCGTAAGTCTAATGTTTTCACAGCAAGTGCTAGTGCGCGAAATTATGATGTTGACTGTCAACATATGGACAATAGTGATGTTTCGTGTGAAGTCGGGAACAAAACAAACCGTATTGTAACATAGCGCATAGACGTTTTAATGTTTAATTATAAAATTAACTGTTGAAATATAAGGTAGGTTAAGTTCAAGGTAGTACTTCATAATTAAACGGTTATTTTTTTTTACAGTATTGTAACCATTTTCATTTCATGTTAAGTTGCAAATTGTCTATCACTTTGTTACTTAGATGAGATCATCTAACACATCACTAAATTTACATTATAATCATTTCGCGCTTTCGCTGTATTCTTTCGCTACATACACATCTTCCATGAAACATATTACACAAATCAAAGAGTATAGCATAATATTATTAAGTGTATATTTTTTTTTGGTAGAGATTAGCAATTAAGCGTATAGTATAATTATATATTGGGTCCTTACATATGAAATTAGCGATTTGTCGTACTGACCATTTTGATCTGAAATATCTCCTCTTTGGTTAAGAATTAAAAATTCAAATTTATAAATTCATTTAGCTGGTACATTTGAGTTTTGAAAACAGTCATTCATTTGTCTTTTGAACCTCCTTATTTAAACTCATTATTTTTTTGAACACGAAATATCGGTATATTTACGAGTATGGGTTCTACCGTCGCACCAGTGCTGCAGAAACAGCTCGAAGTTGGTGTTGGTGTTGAAAAAGAAAGCACGGTACGTTTTTGGTTTCAACGTTTTCATTCTCGAAATTTTGACCTTCAGAACCAACCCCATGGACGGCCGGAGACTAAAGTGGAAAATGAAGAATTAAAGGCTATTATATATATATATATATATATATATATATATATATATATATATATATATATATAATACTTCAGAGATAGCTGCAGGCTTCGGGGTAAGTGATAAAACTGTATCCACTTGAAGTAAATCGGGAAAGTAAAAAAAAACTTGAACGATGGTTACCTCATGAATTGAGCAAATCGAACTTGTGAACACGCGTCGACTGCTGTGTTAGTTTGCTCAACCGACACAAAAATGTAGGGATTTTAAATCGAATCATTACTTGTGATGAAAAGTGGATACTGTACGATAATCGGAAGTGATCGTCGCAATGCCTGAACCCTGGAGACCCAGCCAAATCCTGCCCTAAACGAAAATTTACTCAGAAAAATTTACTTGTGAGTGTTTGGTGGACTAGCGCCGGTGTCGTTCACTACAGCTTTCTAAAATCTGGCCAAACGATTACGGCAGATATCTATTGTCAGCAACTGCAAACCATGAAGAAAGAACTAGCTGCTAAACAACCGAGATTTGTCAACCGCTCTAAGCCACGGCACGACTACGCAAGACCACACACTGCACAACAAACAACCACTAAGTTAGATGAGCAACAATTGGAACGTCTGCATCCACCGTACTCCCCGGACCTTGTTCCAACAGATTACAGTTTTTTCCGGAATTCGCACAACTTCTTACAAGGAAAATAATTCAACTCCGATGCGGCAGTCCAAACCGCCTTCAAAGAGTTTATTGATTTTCGCGCCCATGGTTTTTTTTAGTAAAGGGATTAATGAACTACCTATAAGATGGCAAAATGCATAGATAACAAAGGTGCATACTTTGATTAATTAAATATATTTTACAAAAAAAAATTGACTTTATATTCCTCCCGTACAAAACGTCAATTTCATATGTAAGGGCCTATTATTAATTCAATTACTATAATATATTTTGATTTTTAAGGAATATGTAAGTATGAACGAGGAAGACAAGCAATGAGAAGAATGTTGCAGCAATAAATAGATGGTGATGTCATCAACTGATTAAATAATGATAGTTAAAACTCTAAAATATGCATATAAGAGCATGTTTTAAATTTTAATTAATTTATCGATTAGAATTTTTTAAATACAGATATTAAACATGAATTTGAAAAAATTCTCTACTATAAATAAATTAAATGGCTATTATTCTTTTTATTTTGGTAATAAAAAAGTTTGCATTATAAAAGCAAATAGAAACATCTATGTATAGGAAACTATTTATATGAGTACGTTTACTTCCGTTACATATGAGTACACTTAGTTATGTATGTGAACGAAAATACGCTTCAGTTTCGGATATCTCCGCTTCAAATGAACGTAGCAATAAAATAAAAAAGTAAACTGAAGCTCAATAAACAGGCTATCTGGTCGATATGATTGTTTAATCGAAAAACATTTTCTGAGCCCGTGGAGCAAGAAAAAGTAGAATAAACATTTAGAAAATTTTTTCGCGCAATTTTGTTGGATGGCGCTGAAACGGTGGCTCCAAAAAGTTTTTGTCAAATAATCAGACTAACTAAAATCTTAGACCTACAAAATGCATTTTGTAAAGGTTTACGATCATTTTTCACTGAGATACAGCTCGTCAAAAATAACTAAAAAAAATTGAAAATCTTTTTGCTCCCTTAATTTTTGTGAGAAGTGTATATGACTTTTTGCATTTTTATTAGATGGCGCATTTTAAAAAAAAATTATCCAGCGTAGTTTCAAATTATGCCATACTTTTTAATCAGTTTGTATCCGTTATTCTGTTCTTAATGGACTAATCGAATTATTTGCAGCTAACCTAACCCTTTTTTGAAGTTCCGTAATCGGATAACAATTTAGCCCATGTATTTCCCAGACTCACTAAAAGCCTACATACCAAGTTTCATGGAAAATGCATTCAGTAGTTTTTGTGTAATCGTGAATTTACAGGAGACAAACGGAGGAAAATTCTAAAACCACTTATTTGGCTGCAGTATCCTCTGGACTTATTTTTTTATTCTGATTGTGTTATACGCCTTGTTTTTGTTAACCAGTTTTGTTCCGACGTTCATAGGAGTTTTAAACAAAGCTAAATTGAATAAAAAGCTTTCTTTTAATTTATATTCATAAATAGATATCCTTAAGCGATCAACATATTGACATGTAAAGGAGAAAAGCTTTTCAAAAATTATTTTATGTAATATTTTTAACAGACATTTTATTTATAGACCATATTGAAATGAAAAAGGATTATGTTTCTTTTTTTAAATAAATTTTATTAAATAAAGTGTTATACACATATTCACACAAAATTAACAAATTTTATCGCCCACATTCCAGTTGCACGCTTATAATTACATTTGTTGACGAAGTGCTGAGAGCAGGCGTTCAATCGAATAACAGAGTTACACGGCACGAATTGATTTATTAACTTAGCCTGGAGGGCTACAATATTTCACGTGTCTATATGATGGCTATAGCCTCATCTAGCCAATGGCCCATATAATAAATTATTGCACCATACGTTTCATACATATTTTCATATTTTTACATTCTTATATTAGCATGATTGTAATGTTTTAAATTGTTAGGAATGAGAGTAGAAAATAAAAGGATACGGAGGCATATGAAGAAGTGAGTGTAGAACTTAAATCTCCTACTCATTCTAGCAATATAAAGTACCGTGTGATTAAGAGAAATCAGTTATTCAGGGGTTAATAATTCAGGAGGAAACATTAATTCTTAATCCTTACAATCACTGTCGTGATTGTGCCCGACTATGCCGGTAAATGTAAAAAAAAGTTAAATTTCGAATACGCTGTCCTGTAGATAAGCAGTATTCTTGTATTTACTTCTTACTGCTTTCTGTGTTAATGTTACATCTGTGTTGTAACATAAAGTTGTTATGGAGTTATATTCTTTGTAAAGTTATATTATTTTTTAATTAATTTTGAGACAAAAAAGTTGTGCGTGTCAGCATCGACGCGTGACTGGACTACTCCGCGATGCTCCTGAATGACGATTGTCTTATTTGAATAATTCTTAATTGCTTCATGAACATCTTAGAAAATAGTGGGGGCCTGTGCTTGGAGTTAACCGTGTATGGAACTATCAAATGCGGTAGAGATATTAAAGTGCCATAAGACATTAAAGTGTTGGCGCAAACATAAATGCTATCAGTCGGCCTAATCAAAAGTAAAACACAAGTAAACATCATTACAAGCACTAGTTTACTAAAACATATTATGTCGCCTCTACACGTTGGCCAATACAGTGGCGAATTTAGTGGCGAATATATTGGCCGAGAGTTGGTGACGGCGTCCACACGTTGGAAGGTCGTTCCGTTTACTTCGGTTCAGGCCAATGTACGGACGAACGACGGCTCCGTGGCGCAGTGGCTTAGCAATGAGTAGCTGTGCCAGGGGTCGCGGGTTTGAATCCCGCACGGAACAAGTATTTGTATGTCCTACAACTAATTGTTTCGGGTCTGGATGTGTGTCCTTGTGCAATTTATGTTTGTAAGTTGCCTCCGCGATACATGAGAAAATCCAAGTGTGGGGGTTACGTTTTTATAAAATAATTATAAAAGAATAGTGGATATTAATGGGGCTGTAAATATAAATACGATATACGATTAGCTTTATTTATTCTTTACATGCATCATAAACTGGAATAAATACCATTAATAAGAACTGATTTTAAAGTTAAAGTAGTTATAATCGATTAGTCTATGTTTTAAAATTGGGGTTTGATTTTAAAGTTTAGCAAAATATGTACTTGCATTTCTATCAGACATTTGATGTATATAAAGACACCTTATAATTTATTTGGTAATTTAATTATTTTTTGAGAAAGACAAAAACAATAGCAATAAATATAATTAAAACTGACTTGATAATAGGTACTAATTATAACTTAGAACATAAATGAAAAACTCATGACGAGCAAAGTGGCTCAGGACCATGCTTTGCGGCAGTCTGTGGAGGAGGATGTTCAGTAGTGGACTTGTGAACAGCTGTAATGATGATGATGATTCGAAAACTTGCACGATTGAATTATAAGAAGTCGACGTTTTTTTATAGGATAGGGTGACAAACGAGCACACAGTTCACCTGATGGTAAGTGGTTGCTGTGGCCCCATAGACATCTACATCTATCCTCGATTACGAATCAAAATGCATATGCGTTCTCACCCGTGAGGACTAAGATGAAATGCCTCGTTTCCTTTAAAAAGGGTCTCTGGTTCTCTACACTCACTATACGAAATACAGCATCATTAAGCTACTATTTTACGCTGATATTCTGTGAGAGCGTGGTCCTTCCCCGGTTGAGCCGACCCATTCGTGCTACAACTATACTTCTAATATAACTGCATGGTTCCATTAGAAGTACCACGTATAAACGACGTGCTTCATTTTTTTCATTTTAAAATTGTTCTCGTAATAATCTGATTGTAAATAAATGTACGATACGAATTTTTTTGATAAATAGTTAATCGATTAAAACAAATGTTTAAAAATATTAAATCGCGCTAATTAAAGTAGTAGGAATGTTCAAAGTTGAAATTGGCACTAAAAGGCTGGTAATTGGGGCATCCATCCTACAAAGCTTGAATATAAAATTATAATAAGATGCGTGTAATCACTCTGGGAGCTTGTAGCAAACTAAACGCGCGGCCAACGTGTGGACGCGGCGACCAAACTCTGCCAACAATCCTTTGATCTTTTGTAAAAAACCGACACCACACGGATCTCGCGCCAACTTGCGGGCCATCGTCCCAATACATACCAATGAAGCCCAAACACCCCGTCTACACGTTGGCCAATGCTATTGGCCACTACATTCGCCACTGTGTTGGCCAACGTTTTTTTAATTAAAGTAAAATTTAAAGTAATTTTTTTAAAGTAAAATCGACAAAAAAGCAATAACAATAAAATCATTATGTGATGTCTCATGATATGAGCTTTTAAAGTCGGGGCGTTAAGATACACTATGTCATAGCACGTTTTCTTTAGTACGGCCGAAGAGAACGTTGGTAGTCATACGCGACATACTTAGGAAGAAGTGCTGCTAGAGGAAGCCACACTGCTCGTGCTTGCTAAACGCAGGTAACCTTGTTTTACTAATGCTTTTTTATTTTTTCTTATAAAAACGTATAATCGTGGTAAGAGTACACCAGCGAAGTTTTCTTTCCGCTTAGAGGAATCTCATTCGGAAACAGAGAAACTGAAAAATTGTACCGTTTTAGTCGGCATATGTAACTGATATGATTTTTCAACAAATTTACGTACATCTTTTAACTTCCTTTGTAATGTTTAACATTATTTTATATGGGTTTATTGAGTTCAATGCAATAACATCATGCTCTTTCGTGAATCGTGTAGCCAAGATAGTTTTTACAAATGAAAATATTCAATTTAATTAGTGCTGCACATTAAGCCATATTACATATCTAAGTTTGTTCAAAGCCTCACATTTCAGCGACGTGACCCAGTTATTCAAGTGTGAAACATTAATCACTATTCTAGGCCACGAGTTAGATATCGAAATAGGCTTCGACATAAATTACTTCAAGTATAAATATTATTTGGGTTATATTACCATGAAGGTTTGTAATTCCGGTCCATGTTGAGCCATAGTCTACTAATAGAATCAGATGTATATTTTATTTCATAAAGGAGGTAATGCAAATTATTTGAGTATCTTGCCAAACATTCTCGATTTGCGAGAGTAGGTATGGATGAAAGAAAGAAAAGTAAATTCACTGTAACAAAAAAAAAAAAAAACAAGAAAGGAAATCAAAAATAAAAACATATTTCACAAGCAATTACAAATTTAAAATAACTAATTTACTTAGTGAAAAATACCAAAATTATGTGAAAATGACTATCGACGATAATCACTAATTATGCGAGGTTCAAATATAATAAATCGTAAACGCTCGTACTACGTAGTAGGATTCAATGATTTAACTTTATATAATTTTTTGGCTTGAAAAAGAAGAATTGAAAAATAATTCCTACACAATAGTTTCTCAAGTAATACGACTTAGTGTGTTTTTAAAAAATTTTAAAATTATTATTTCTTATATGTGTTTGAGGTCCGTTTTTAGTTTTTTAAACGTTTATTTAACCCTTTTGAGTGGACGTAGAAATATCACATTCAAATACCGTTTTAATTTTTATATTATAAACTTTATCGCTTATTCATCTAGCCTTAGATGTGAAATATTTTCTAAAATTTTATATAGCATCACCCCTGAAGTACCCCCTAAGTATTATAACGAAGTAAGTACATATTTAATAAAAGAAGAACCATTAAAATATGTTTAGTTGTTTCTGAGACATCGATGAATATAAATAAAAATAAACACAGTCGTCATATAGAAATTTTAAGTTTTTGAATCTCGGTGAAAATGGGACACCTTCATAAAATCACACAATCGTTAATCACAATTGTATAATTCGTTACACATACAAACGGCGCCGTCTGTTCGCAAACGTTTGCTGATTTGCAAAATGCCGAAGGCAAATTGACGATTTCTCTAATCGTATTTGCCTCCATTTCATGATTTAGCCGATAATATATCCGCCCGCCGAAGGCCGGATAAACTGCAGGCGGATAAATTATCAGCCTAATCCGTTTAAGGGCCACCACAGCCGCACCTCAATCAACAGTCGCTGTTATTACATGTGTTAGCGATCCAAAATTATAAATGCACTTATTTAATTTATGTTGTAGTTTTATATTCAATCTATAGTGATTTTGGATCGTCAATTGATGCGAGCGGTCAGTCATTTTATAGTTATTACTAGATAATCTGGGGTCATTCTGGTCATTCTGGCTCCAGCAGTCGAGGTGAGCGCACACTAACTCAGTAAGAACTGAGTATAATTGTGTTTTAGAAATGTATAAGGTACGTTAGGATAATATGGTCACCTTAAGCTTTGCCGCCCTATAAAACTAGGAGGAGGACAGAGATAAAAAACACAAAGTCGTATATTATAACTAAAATATTAAAAAAAAAAAGCTTTGGCAATAATTATGAACACTCAGAAAAATCTACTTAATAAAAACTAAGTACTCTACACCATAATAAAGTCAACTAAAATATTATCTATAATGTCAACTGTCAAAATGGCGTTAAAGCAGCACCTTTTTGACCTTTTCATGGAGGTTAGAGAGAAAGAGAACGATAGCTGTAAAAAATAGTGTCCCAGAAATATGGATTAAATAGGCGAGGCGCTGCGATCGCTAAGTTGTGCCAATAAAAGCGGGCTGTTGTGCGCTAGTTTGAAATGATCCATCAACGTTTAATATACATGTATATAATATCATTCAAAGAAAAAAAAGAAAATAACGAAATTATTATTATTTATATATATTATCTTATCTTGATATATATAAATTACGTGTCATGTTGTTTGCCCGCGATGGACTCCTAAACTACTTAACCAATTTTAGTCAAATTTGCACACCGTGTGTGGATAGTTTTTTTTCCCTTGAGTGACCCACAATCTTTTGCTAATTTTAGGATTTTTAATAGGACATGACAAAGGGTCGTCGAAAAGTGTAGAACAACGTCTGCCTGGCAAGCTAGTTATTATTTATTTATAAATAAATTATAAATTATGTATATTATAATTTTAATTATTACAATTATTATAAATTGTGAGAATTTACTAACTTGCAAATCTTGTAATCATCTTTAATTTCAACAATTTCTTAAAAGTCCAATGAAGATTAATTTAGTAAAAAAACATGATTAATTAAGCAAATGATAATTTTACATACTCAATATTTTAATGTCCAGCTATGAGTCGATAACGTAAGAAGACCTTTGGTACTTTGAAAAACGATGATTGCTGTAAATATTTTTTCCGTCTTTTTTTCCGATCAGATGCTAAACCACTTGCACATCCACGCAAAATACAATATTTCACCATTTTTTAATGTTTCTCTATGTAAAAACTAAAAAATTACGGAGAACGATTATTTTCTCACCAATGCTGCGAAGAAAAGGTGTATATTATTCAACTAACTTCATCTACTTGTACTCATAAACAGCTAACTTCGCAGATACTACTTACCAACGGCTGGTGGCTGAAAAATTAAGTATAAATTCTACAAATTTTCACGGACAGGTGGGCTATGCTTTAGCAAGTAGCGATCGTTCTGCTTCGCTCTAACCTCCATGGATCCTTTATTATTTGATTGACCGATAAAGAGCTATCGCATCACAAAGCCATCTATGCAAATAGGGCTGTAGTTTTTGAGTTATAAGAAAGTGATCATATTAAACGGATGACCATATTATCCTCACGTATAATGTAAAACGTCAGGTCCCATAATTTGAAGACCTGAAGGAAAACCTTTAATATCAGATCTGGTAACAATTTTGGAGAAAGCCCTATCGGTATGTACTTAGTGTCTAATTTGTTTATAATAATAAATGACTGGTAAGTTTAATAAGTCTAGATAATTAATACTTTGCCTCGAGATTCGCAAATTAAAAAGAAAATTAAGTATTCTAGATAAAGGATATTGGACATTATACATACCTTTTTACATCACACGGTACAAATTGGTTGCGTAAACAACACAATTTATTTTGTAACGCGGGTAACCAGCATAATTTGTTTTTTATCTTTATGTTTCTTAATGCGCTTTGAGTTAATTATGGTAGCAATTACTATAATTAAAATACCAAAAAAATAAATAAATAAAGTTTTTAAAATTTTCAATTAAAATCTTAAAGTTATAAATAATATTTAACAAAACTACATACATATAGTATGCATTTTATATAAGTACTGTTAAATGTTTACTTCCACATACAAGCTCTGGTATTTGAAAAGGATGAAGAGAGAACGAAATGTGAAATATGGGTAAATCAGGAATGTCTAGAACAGGTAAATGAAATTGTATACTTAGGGAGTGCTTTCAGCCGGGATGGAAGATGTGATTTAGATGTGGATAGGCGTGTCGCTGCCGGAAACAAAGTCAATGGTGCCCTGAATGCATTAGTAAAAAGGCAAGGCGTAGTGAAGAGTGCACGCCTTGCAATACATAATGCAGTGTTGGTACCGACTTTGTTACATGGCAGCGAAACCTGGGTATGCCAGAAGAAGCATAAAAGCAAGTTGAATGCAGTGGAGAAGCGATCTCTTCGTAAAATGTGTGGCGTTACCATAGTCGACCGAAAGCGAAACGAAGAGATTCGCAATATGGCAGGATTGAAAGATGACCTTATCACAAAAATTGATAGGGGCGTACTCCAATGGTTTGGGCACGTTGAACGAATGAGTGAAGACCGAATGGTGAAGAAAATATATAGAGCGAAAGTAAATATTAAAAGGTGTCGAGGTAGACCGAGACTAACTTTCGAAGACCATGTGAGCAAATTGCTCGAAGAGGGGAGGGTCAAGAGTACTCGGATACCTAGACGTGCATGTATGAAGAAGTTAATGAACCTGAAAGAAGCGAAAGAGGTATGTAAGGATCGTGACACTTGGCGATCTGTTCTCTCTGGCTACCCCGTTAGGGATTGTGCGTGAAGATAAGTAAGTAAGTACCTACAAGCTGATTATTCATTCTGTTTTAGATAGATTATATCATTTCATGTTAGATAGATTATATACTCCGCCATTACAAGATACGGGGCAAATAAGAGGCCTATGTGGAGGTCCATCCGAAGTAATAATACCGACAGTCGGAGAAAGTTCGTGGCAAAAACAGACATGCATCTGCATGGAGACGTGCCACATGGTAGATTCGAGTTCTGATAGCAGATTCTCGGAAAACGAAACGCATCCCCCGTTTTACAGCATCGACGTAGGAAAGATATTCATATAAGTAGTTATAAGCATAGTTACCGGAAACGTTCAGTATCGTCTACGTCAGTCAGTCAAACTTCGAGCTCAGGTGTATTGATGTCGAAAACAAAGCGAGGAAATCCCGACAAAGGGTCAGATTTAATGTAAATTATCAACATCATCATTTCAGCCCTTCGCAAGTCCACTGCTGAACATAGGCCACATAGGCCTCCCCCAAGGTATTCCACAAAGCACAGTCCTGAGCCACGCGCATCCATTGACCTCCTGTATGTCTTACCAGGTCGTCACTCAATCTAGTGGGGGTGGCCCTACACTTCGCCTACCGGTACGGGGCTGCCACTCGAGAACCTTCTTTCCCCAACGGTTGTCGGTTCTTCGAGCTATATGGCTGGCCCATTGCCACTTCAGGATTAATTGTAAATAAAAATAAGAAATCAAAAAGATCTTTTAAAGCACCGCGTAATAAGAAAACAAGGACAAAATCACCTATCAGACGTAGAAAATTTGGTAGACTAATTAATAACAAGACTAGCAGCCTGTTCGAGTGCGCATGAAATGTTATCCCTGCATTTGATCCAGACGCAAACTCTCAAACGGCAGCTTACTAGATTAGAAAAGTTAACGACACAGCAGCTCTCATGAGTGAACTACAAAACAAACTAATTATCATGCGATTCCATAGTTAACTATTTATGCGATGATATAGTATCAAAGTCAAAGTTCCGTGAACTTTAACCTGGCATAAATGGTAGCGTAAAATATTAAAGACCTTCCCAGGTGATCGTAATTATGACGATTGATTGTACGAAATGTCGGATAGAAGAAGCAAAAGAGATGAATCACTGGAGTAGTATTTTCACGATAAAACTTGTCAAACTGTGTAGAATAAAGGTATATCCTAAAATTGATTAACTTTAGCTTACGTGTGTTTAGCTGTTAGTCAATAACAAGAAAAAAAGCGCAAAATAGGTCACATTTAACATTCATCATTCATCATAATTACAGCCCTTCACAAGTCCGCTGCTGAACATAGGCCTCCCCCAAGAAATGCCACAAAGCACGGTCCTGAGCCACCTGCATGCATCGACTTCCAGCATTTCTTACCAGGTCGTCACTCCATCTAGTGGGGAGTCGGCCTACACTACACCTACCGGTACGAGGCTGCCACTCGAGAACCTTTCTTCCCCATCGGTTATCGGTTCTTCGAGCTATATGACCGGGCCATTGCCATTTCAGCTTACTAATCTGTTGGGCTATGTCGGTCACTCTGGTTCTAATGTGGATATGCTCATTTCTGAGTTTATCACGCAGAGAAACTCTGAGCATAGCCCTCTCCATGACTAGCCTCACCTTGACTTTGAAAAATCTTTCCAGAAATTAGAGAAAACACTCGATTTACTCTCTAAAGCCAGCCTGAAAGCCTAAAACCAACTAAATAAATGTTTATTTTTTTAGGCAGTAGTAGACTACTTCGGGTATTTCAGAGTCTCAGCCCCGATCAGAGAGTAGAAAGATACGTGATGTCTCAGAATTCCGAGCTAGTTTTTTTCCGACGTTTTGTCTACATCTGGATTCTGATGATGTTAATGTTGTTAGCCTTTTGGCTCTTACAGCTTCATTGGACTCAAGTTTTGTCTAACATTCATCGGACTCAAGTTTTGTCCACAATTTTGATACATTCGCTAAGCCCCTAACAAGAAGGCTGACGCAGCGTGGCATTGGGGTTCTGAGCAAGAGAGTGCCTTCGACCACATTAAATCCGTGTTAATAAATAGACCCATACTTGCTTTATACAACCCTGATCATGAATTTGAGGTGCACTGTGATTTCAGTAAAGTTAGGGATGGTGGTGTTATGCTTCAAAAATGTGAAGGTGATAATCATTTGCATCCTGTTCTTTAGCCGCCAAATAACAAATCTTATGGCACACGTGAGAGTAAGATACCATGGCGGTAGTTTTTTCCCTTAAAAAAATTTGCGTTTACCTACTTGGGATTGAGTAATGAATGCGTAACATTGCGAATGATGCTGAAAAAAGAGATCTATTACCAAAAGCTGCTAAGTGGTGGCTTATGTTGAAAGAATTTAACTTCACCATTGAAAACAGACCTGGTCGCAACACCCTGCCGATAGAAGCACAATAAGAACTAGAAGTCTTTCAAATCACTGCTAGCGATTGGGTGCATATAGTACAGATCATCGTCGTCAAGCACATAAATACCATACTCACTACGAGTGAACATGATTTAATGGACTCACAAATAACTTCAACTAAAATTGAACACACACTAAAAAAAAAATTTAAAAAAAAAATAACTCAATCAAATAACGCAGAAAAAGAAAACCTTCATGTTGATAATTAAATAGCGACAAAAATAACTGTACCGTTAATTTTCAGTACCGAAAAAATTGTGCATCCAGTAGCGAAGCTAAAGCTCTAAGCTTGGGCAAGCCCAAGATATAAATTGATAAAAATATGGATTGTTCTTTTTTAGCAGTTTTATAAAAATGCACCAATCTTGATCTGTCTCCACGCTTCAGTTTCATATTCAGTGCTGTCAAGGACGTGTTTAACAAAGCACACAGAAGGCATACCACTGCTAGATAGATTGTATTACATATCAGCAATTGCATAGCTTCGGTGGCTTTGAAGAAAGCCGTTTGGGTTTGTTTAAGCGAAAGAAAAAAAATATTTACATCCAATACAATACATGAACAAAAGTAAAACACGAATAAAGTACAAACAAACTATGTACAAAATTAAAAAAAAACATATTATTTACATTCTAATAGATAAGAGATAAGATAAGTGGAATCGTCTCGCTTTCTTATGGAAAGATTTAATTGCGTCCACGTTAAAATGTTGGTGAACGTTTTAATTGTACCAATAACTGTTTTTAATTGCGATAATTGATAAGTCTGAAATACACTCTTAACCTTGTGTATTATCTCAACAAAGTTTAAAGATTTCCTCTCCGATTATCACTTCAACACACTTCAATTCATCACAAGGAACACTATTATCCTCCATTTTCATTAAAAATCTTTAAAAAAGCATAAATTTTGAACTCGTAATATTAAATCGCTTAAGATAAGCACACAGAGTAAATAAACATTGAAACGTGAAATGAACTTGCAAACGTATTGCCCGCGCGCCTCCGCTTTTAACAAATTTAGCCTGGCTTTAAATCTCTATACTAATTGCTATATATACAATCGTAGTTATATTTCATTATAGAATATTTTGCCATAGGTTAGAAAGAGAGCGATCGTCTTCTCGAAAGCCCCGTAAAGAGCCCACGCGAGCGAGGGAGACAACTATTAGCTCTATTAAAACTCATTTTTTATGACAGCAGCAGTATCGCTAAGACAATACGAGGTCATCGGTCGACATGTGTCGAACAGTGGAGTGCGCGGGAAATTTGAAATAGCTTGAAACATTTTACGAGTTATTTTATTAGTTGATATTATTGATTGATTCAGGTTTAATAAGGCAAGCCCGGCTTTTCGGCTTTAATGGAAGCTTCGCCACTGTGTGTATCGTAATTTTAAGATATCGCGATAGAAAAGTTGACGTCGTACCATTAGCCATTATAATCAGTAATTTTTCTGACATGCAACCCCTGATTTTTAGTGCCATCTAATTAGATAACAGACCGAGTGCCGATGGTGACAAATGGTATTTCACGGTATAAGTCTAACAACAGGCCATGTCCCGAAGGTTGCAAGCGATAGCTGACCGTATCAATCTAACAAAAGACGTTCCGATGGAGACAAATGGTAATGACGACAGTGGAATCAATGAACCTTGACTTGCAGTGCTCTCGGATGTGGCTAAGTAATTAAATTATAATTAAGTTAAAATACCGCCACTGTAGCTCAGGGGCTAATTACTCGCTGTAAATGATGCTTTGATTCCATCGAAATTTGGGCGGTGCTACAGTTCCTTCAGCGGTGCCAAGTTGACTGTCGGTATATCGAAGTACTGAAGTGTTTGTATACTAGGGCTACGATGGCTGTCCGAGTACAGAACCAGAGTTTGAAACATATCCAACTGCAGAGAGGTGTAAGACAGGGTGACGTTATATCCCCGAAACTCTTCACCTCTGCATTGGAAGACGTTTTCAAGCTACTGGACTGGAAAGGATACGGTATTAACATCAATGGCGAGCACATCACTCACCTTCAATTTGCCGACGATATAGTCCTTATAGCAGAATCGCTGGAGGACCTAAGCACTTGCTCAATGACCTCAATGGTGTCTCCCAACGGATAGGTCTTAAGATGAAAATGGACAAAACAAAGATCATGTTTAATGTCCATGTCACACCTATGCCGGTAGTTGTTGGAAGCACTATGCTCGAAGTTGTTGACGAGTACGTTTACCTGGGACAAATAGTTCGACTAGGTAAGTCCAACTTCGACCGAGAGGTCAATCGACGGAATCAACTCGGCTGGGCGGCGTTCGGGAAATTACGACACATCTTCTCGTCAGGTATACCTCAGACTCTGAAAACTAGATTATATAATCAGTGCGTGTTGCCAGTGATGACTTACGGATCTGGGACGTGGTCCTTCACTGCTGGCCGTATGAGGACGCTCAAGGCCGCTCAGCGAACCATGGAGAGGGCTATGCTCGAAGTTTCTCTGCTTGATAAACTCAGAAATGAGCATATTCGCAGTGAAACCAGAGTGACCGACATAGCCCAACGGATTAGTAAGCTGAAGTGGCAATGGGCCGACCACAGCTCGAAGAACCGATAACCGATGGGGAGGATAGGTTCTCGAGTGGCAGCCTCGTACCTGTAGGCGTAGTGTAGGACGACCCCCCACTAGATGGAGTGACAACCTGATAAGACATGCAGGAAGTCGATGGATGCAGGTGGCTCAGGACCGTGCTTTGTGGCATTACTTGGGGGAGGCCTATGTTCAGCAGTGGACTTGTGAAGGGATGTAATGATGATGATGATGATGAAATTATACAGTACGATTGTTACGAAATACGAAGAGTTTCCAAGTTCGATCTCCGCTAGCACCTAGTAAATTGCATTTTAAGTGACAAACAAAAGGATCCATAAAAACCAGCGTAAAAGATCATATCGCTGACGTGAAGCACCGATGCTCCGGGAAATCTGCAGTATGTTAACATGTTCAGGATCGTCCCAACTATTATAACAAACTTGATAGACCATAAATCCTCATAAAAGAAAACCGATTCCTACCAAGGATTCCAATGATTCGCGAGGCGACTGAAATTAAAAAACATCCTAATTTCAATAGAGAAGATGGCTGAGTGCTACCATCTGCTTGGGATCGCATAATTAATAAAATTAAATTCAAACCCAAGCATACTACTGCAAGACTTCAAGACACTGTAAGCTCTTTCTGAGTAGTCTGATCAAAAATTAATATTTAAAAGTTGAAGGTAGCATTCGTTAACTGGAATAAAATGTGGCCTTACTCTCCGGGCCAATGGAATGGGGATCTCAAACACCTCAGTCAAACCCCGTGACCATGGGCACTGGAAAGTACCCGACACGTTGGGGATTAAAAAAGTTAAAATTGTACGCGATAGAATCCTTAAAATTAGTTTTATTCCCCGTGTAATACTCGCGTAAATGTATTGCATGCATGCTATGCATTATTCTTTTTTTTTCCTTTTAAAAAACGTTACCTCCACATTGGGATTTTTCCAGTATCGTGGTTTACCTATATAAACCTCACAAGGGCAAACATCCATATCTGGAACAGTTATTTGTAGGCCATATAAATACTTGTGCCGTGCGGGATTCGAAGCTCGGGCCCTCAGTGCCGCAACTCATTGCTAAGCCACTGCAGTACGGAGCCGCCATAATGCATTTATTTAATCAATTTTAAAGTTATATAGCGGTCGGTCATTGTATAGTTATTAGTAGGTAATTTAGGGTAATTCTGGTCAATCTGGCTCGAGAGGACGAGTCGAGAATTTTATGAACTGAGTATAAGTGTTTATTAGAAACAAATAAATGTAAAAGGTTATTCGAGTTTTATTTCACGACCCGAAGGATAACCTTTAATACTTAGGTATTAGTAAACATAGGTGATTTCGTATTTTTGATACAGTAAACAAATTCATCTTTATAAATTATTGACTTCATTTCACGATGGGTCTACGACAGTAAATAATTGTAAACGGCATTGGAATCATCATTTGAAAGTTTCATAGACTTTTACAAAATGACGATTCCTTTACAATTTGCATTTGCATTTCACAAGGTCCGTCAGAGTTAGCTACGAGACGACGTCGTTTGTATAATGACGAATTATACAATCTGCCGACAGCAGTTACCTAAATGACAGTAATAAGCCTTTATAGATCAGTAATGTAGTTTTCACGTTGCTTGCCGCCATATCAAATAGGAAATTTCATTGCTTCTAGTCTTATTAAACGTGTGGCTGATGTGGTTTATCCAACAAGTTGCAGTAGAACAAATATATTGATGAAGCTAATTAAGATATATCACAATACTGAATACAGGCAAGCGGACGTCAAACTTGCTCCATTTATATGTTTTCATTCTTGATATGTATTTTAAAAAATAATGTAGAATCTATATTAACATATTCATCGATAGTAGTTAGTCTGTCTATCTATATAAACACAAAAATGTTACTACCTATGTCCGTTATAGACTTTGAAAACATGATTTGTTATGAAATGTTTTGTGTATGTTTGAATGGGTTCCTAGATGGTTTATATTTACATTTGGACTCGTAAGGTAGCGCTGTCGTCGAGATCCAGAAATCACT
Organism: Parnassius apollo; assembly: GCA_907164705.1. Classification (NCBI taxonomy): domain Eukaryota; kingdom Metazoa; phylum Arthropoda; class Insecta; order Lepidoptera; family Papilionidae; genus Parnassius; species Parnassius apollo. Next base: position 3,723,344 of record CAJQZP010000001.1, read on the forward strand.
CGTGCAAAGCCGGAGCGAATCGCTAGTAAGATACAAAGACGTTTCTATCTGTACTAATATCGTCACATCCCTTAATCTGCCTTAGTTAGACACACTTCTAAGCGGATTTTCGCCGCTTCCGCTTTCCTTTCTGCTAAGGGGGGTCACGTCCGTATACGGCTTAAGGATCTCTCGTCAGATTAGTAAGCCAATCCCTCAAGGTGGAGTTTAGTGGGTAAAAGTCTCCACATAACCACGCAGCCGGCTGCGTGGTATGCTATGAGCATTCTCCACCTGCCTCCGCCGTTACCGGAGAGTTGCCCTTAAAAAAACTAATATCGAAATATCTGTCCTAGGTATATTGAGCTCTATTGCATGCCAGTTAAACATGAAGAACCCTTTTTAATTTTTTTGTCTGTCTGACTATCTGTCTGTCTGTCCCGGCTTATTTTTGGAATGGCTGGACGAATTGTGATGAAATTTCACACAAAAGCAAGGCCCGGAGAGTTGGCCATATTTTATTTAAAAAATCTTGACATTTTTTTATTAAAATCAAAAAAAAATATAAAATGAATGCTTTTAAATACCGCATCTTAAACCTAAATAAATGTAGATCCAAGCCAGCCAAAGCTGAAGCCTTTGCTAGTGCATGCACGCCAGCGCTGCGGCGGTGTGACGTGTTACATTAATTTACATCGTTTCTGAATTAATTGAATCGAGTGAATTATGTGGTTTCCGACCGTCACTCGGGCAAAACCGCAAGCAAAATCTAGTAATTATATAATTAATTATCAAGCAAAATGTATCGTTATAATAATCCAACTGTAAAATAGAAGCCATAAACAAACTTATATAAAAGTAAATAATTAGCAGTGGTAGTAATAGTACTAAGTTGTAGGATAGCTTCTCCGCCTAGTTCCTCTGGGTAAGTGGCACCCTCTAAACCTTTGCTACCGCTTAATAGCAGTGCTTCGACTTCTATGTTCCAGTCTAAAAAAGTCTAAAGTATACAAAATTTGACTTGCTCAAAGTACAAAATCTTTATGAAACCTATTGTTTATTCTGTGAATAAACCATTAAGTTATATGTACTACGTAATAGAGAAGCTATTTCAAACAAAAAATGTGCCCTACTCTGTATCCGCACATGCGCGAGAAACAGTAGAGTCGCGCATGCGCAGTTGATATAAACGCGCGAAAATTGTCATAATAAATAATTATTGTTTATTTAGATTGTATTGTTAATCGAGTATATTTTTTTTAATTTTCGTTTATTTTGCGTATGTGCTAATTCAATAAAAAATTATTATTAGCGCCGCTCCGCGGTGCATGAATATCGAAGTCACAATAACATGTGTACGGATTGCAGTACAGTTCAGTTGAACATAGTGAGTGTTCGGAATGAGAAATCTAGTGCGTTGTACCTAATATATAACGGTGGATTAAAGTAGGTTTGTATAAAAACGGTTATTATAACATTAAGGAATTTATAAATGTATGGATAGTAACCCTTGGAAATGAGGTGATCGCTACCAAGCTATTTCTAATTTGTTTTGTATAGATTAACTCTATAAAATACATGATTGTAGGCAGTTAATTTTTTTACAAAAGCCCCGCTAATTTTCTTGCCAGTTGTCCCCAAGACAGAGTTTTTTTTTCAAACCAATGGTAATTAAATATAATAGTGACCTTCAATAAGTATTAATTATAATCTACTTTAAAAAAAATATGTTAACAACTTTAATATAATGGATTTCCGCAAAGTAACGCCTGATTCTATTAATTACATTTAAAAATCTGTTTACGTTTCTGTTTCAAAGGGAGCCAGTATGATAAAATGCTGAGATGCAATCCATCACCAACACATACAGGTGACAGACAACACATTTGCAGCCTCTTTATTTGAAGTTAGTTGCAGATATCTAGGGCTGCAGTGACCACGTACTCGTACCAACTGTGGAACTGTCTGGACTGTGGGATCGCTTGTCACCTCAGTTTAAAAAAACAGCATACCAAAGCGAACAACCAACAGACGTACGAGTACAGTACATAAATTAAAATATATAAACCATCTGTAGAACACGTTTAAATAAACCATGTTTGTGAAACGAGATAAAAGTGCAAAATTAACTATGTGAATACTTTATAACGAGCATATTTTTGTTATCTAGATTACCTGCTGTCTCTTTTGTAAAAGTAGTAGAACACCATCCTTTTATAATACTAAAAATATTTTATGCATTCTGTGTTAAATTTGTAATATTACACACGTAGTTAATTTTCTAAGTCTCAATTATAACTGATGTTATCTATTTAACATACTTATAAAACCTGCTGCATCATATATTTTCATAATGCTCAAGGATGGAAAGTAATAAACGGCTTCATAATTAATGTTATTATTAGTCTAACAGTTCTCTTTACCATAAAGCGAAAGCTGCGCTACTGCATCAAGCTATAAATAAGAAAAGCGGCTTCTAGGAACACCCACACCAGGGACTGAACACGGTCTCTATCTCTGCTGGGTTTCTTATAGTAAGTGACGAGACTGCAGACCTTTAATTGTTGGTAACAGAACACACCGTTTTATGCCTTGCTGCAGCTAGACTGGTTATAGTACAAATGGGTTGGCTCGACGGCGGAAGGAATACACTATCATAGAATACCATACCATACATACTTAACCGATTTTAAGCAAATTTGCACACCGCGTGCAGTTTGGTCCAACTTGAAATAAGATAGTTTTTTTGCCGATGAGAGAAACAAATTTTTTTTTGCGAATTTAAGTATTTTTAATAGGACATGATAAAGGGTCGTCGAAAACGGCAGAACAACGTCTGCCTTGCAAGCTAGTATTCTATAAAAAAACACCATCGAAGCCTTTAGAGGTAACAATTTTAGATTCTTAATTGCCCGCTTATCTCGAGTGAAAAGTGTGTTCCTTCGTCACCCCCTACTGATTTAGCATTTTGTTTACTTACTTTTACCATTTATTTTATTAAAATTTATTGAACGCTGTAAAGAAGCAGTTGAGTTATATTTTGAATAACACAAGTTCTGTAAAATTGTCAAGAAATATCATATAATTTTTTATCAACTTAAGCACTCTTCTCGTACCCTTTCACTAACCTTTAACTATACTACTAAATACGACGTCTATTCAATTATATGCAAACAGATATATATTCTTAAAAGAATATAACTATTTAGAGGCCAGGCAAGGGTGTCGCTGAGAGTAGAGCCGATACCATTTAGTTTACAATCTCTAGGCTAAGGCGCTACAAGTCCGGAGTTTGACTGCACATAATTATGTACTACAGATATGTTTTTATTATACTGTGACACAACTGTGTCGCGAATGAGTGACAATTCATGAGCAAATTATGTACATAATGTTTTTAAAAAGAAATAAGATGCAAGTAAATTTTAAATCGCAAATATCTTTTTTATTATTATGTACAAATTTCGCTATTAAGCTAATAACATCTGAGCAACATATTACACAATAGCTTTCGTACCTGGCCATTGTTCATGTTGCGAATACTGCAACAGTACAGATATATTATTCATAAAACCCGTATTTAAATCTACAACACATTTCCGCATATACGTAAAAAGATATTTTTTTTCATTGTATACAAGTTACCACGTTAACGTTCTTGTGTCTTAACCTCGACCCAAAAACTATCTAAAGAATTCATGTTTATGTGAAACCATACACAAAACAGAAGTTTATTCCTGATACTCCTGACTTTATGTTTTAGTAATTTAATGATAAACGAAATTTTGTTATTTAGGTTATTAAAATATTTTTAATAACACACATGAATAAATTCATTATTTTTAAATTTGCAAAAACTCAAACTTTTCTAATCACAGCCAATTGTTTGGGAATCTTTATGTATTTGCTTTATAGTTCCTTAGATCATTCAATCCAATGATCTAAGTATAGTTCCGTAGTAGATTGAAGAAAACTTGACTTGATATTTTATTTGTTTTGTGGTTTAAGATATTCTCAAAAGAATTAAAATTCACTTACATGAGAAATGTACAACACTAATATAATTTTATATTAAACGGCACGACACATAAACAAACTGATAACAAAATAAAAATACACCATTTTTTTAAAGTCTAAACAAAAATGGTAAAAAAATTGAGTACATAGTAAAATAACAAAAGAAGACTACAAATATTTTATTTGTTTTCGTCGAAGCAATTTAATAATTTATTTCATTTTATAATTTTGTAGCCGTTTTAAAAAAAAATGGGAGCGTCGCGGACAAGGCGTCTCGCACGTCTATAGCAGCTAGTTGGTATATGTCACTAGTCCAAACATGACAACAATACTGCCGTCCTTACGATAAGTGCAATAACTCGAGTTTTTGGGCTTTTGACTTAAGTACATATCCGTAATCAGGAAAATGAGCTCTATATTTTCTTCTTAGACGTCTTTTTTGTATATTTGGTTCTTTTATTAAGTATAACTGCAATATCTAATAATACCATTAGTAAGTTGCATATCATGAACGAAATAATTTGACTTATGGCAAGGTAAGCTATAATATTTTGTGATATTTCTATAGATTACCGCAATAAGTCCAATTATTGCACTTATGACTAGCGCATTTTTTTCAATTTAGGACACATTTACTAGTCATAAGAGCAACAAGTAAAAGTTATTGCAGATAATATGTTAAGGAATCTTTTTATTTAAAATTTTAAGCTGACAAATTCTAATAATAACAAGTAAAGTTATTGCAATTATTTGAAGGAAAAACAGACAAGATTTGAATGGCTATCAATACTAAATCACAATTTGTCTTCGAGTTATTGCGGCTATGAGTTGTAAAGAGGGCGCCAAGGGGCGTTTTTGATTTCCGAAATGAATTTAGTGATTCTTTTAATGTGGTTTGAGATATTCATCTTAATACTAAAGCTCAACAAAGAGAACAGTTTGTTACACGTAATTCTTTAAAACGACTTGAAATCCTTCCATTGCTCGACGAAACCGATTTTTTTATGGTAGGATAGGGTGACAAACGAGCATACAGTTCACCTGATGGTAAGTGGTTGCTGTGGCCCATAGACATCTACATCTATCTTCGATTACGAATCAAAATGTAGATGCGTTGTCACCCGCGAGGACTAAGATGGAATGCCTCCTTTCCAGTAAAAAGGGTCTCCGGTTCTCTACACTCACCATACGAAACACAGCAGCGTGAAGCTGCTATTTTACGCCGGTATTCTGTGAGATCTGGTCCTTCCTCGGTCAAGCCAACCCATTCGTGCCACAACTATACTACTAATATAGCAGTATATAGCTGTAGTATGGCTTTACCAAGTATGATTGTGAAAATAGTAAAGTTATCATGTTTGAGGACTCCGCCGATAGCGTCAAAAACAAAGAATATTTAATTGATTTTTCCGTGAATTCCGACTTGATTCCGACACCTGCACTGAAACTAGTACAATAAATATAAAACCTAATGCAGAAATTCACAATTAATCATAAAACAACATCTAAAGACAGACACGGAGATCAAAATAATGGATCAGATACTTTATCTGATTTTCAAAAAATACAATGAAGGACCAAAGGCTTGATGTTATCACTGGACATATAGTGCCTGATGCTAGCACTTGTAACCTCAAAAATGATTAATTGCTGCACCAGAAATTAAATAAAACAAAAAAGGAAAGAAGGGGAATGTGTCACTGATGGACTAGAAAATTAAATTGAAGATGCGAATACCGAACAGAAAGCCCTTTTTTTCTTTTCAATTTACGCGTCTCAAATAGCGTCACCATAAATATTACCTGCAAGTCAAAAAGGATTTATCAAATGGGGTCTACCAGGGTAAAGGCGTGCATTTAATATTCCACTGAGACAACGCAACAAACAGAAGAAAGAAAGCGCTGATGCAGAGTTAGCATTGCACCACTATGTGTGGAAAAAAGTGTATGACAAAGTTTGCAGAAAAAATTTGAATAGATATCCACGATCGGCACATAAATTTAAATTGGGAATCAAGAGGGTTGTTTATAAAAGGGATGGTTGAGCCATATACCGTAAAAACCCGAAAAAAATGCACAGTATAACCGCCAAAGAAAGAAATGTATTTTATCAAAATGTGAAGTTTGTCAGGTTGTTTTTCTGACAACACTTGGATATAAGCCAATAAATAATAGGTACATTAATTTGGCACTCAGTAAGGAAGTTGATGACCAAACAGACAAACGAGGAAGCTGTGAACGCATAAATTCATTAGACAAACACATAATTAAAGAACATATTCAAAGTTTCAATCCAAAAATATTACATTATCGCCGCGAACATGCCCCCAATAAGTTTTATTTACCCAGTGACTAAATAGTACGATGATACATTAAACTCAGACATGTCAAACCTACAGTTTACCCAAATTCCAATGTTTTCTTTACGTTGAAATTTAAGTTACTTTAAATGAATTAAGACTGATGATTTAAAGATTGATCTCATAATCTGCCTTAGTAGATTAAGTATAACATTTTTTATATATGCTAGGAAAAAAAATTGTCTAAACGATTAGTTGATTTTTTAAAGTTACATATCTTGCTTTTAATATGTGCAATTGCAAAGTTCCTTAAGCCGTGATTACATAATTTTCGTGAAAGAAAATACTTAAAGTGGCCTAAAGGGATTTAATTTTTATTTTTAGGTGGTAAAGTCATATTTTTGTAACAGTTAATTTAATTAATTTATTTATAACAGGAAAACTTACAGCTTTTAATTAATACTATATGGTATATAATATAATTTACAAAGTAAGCCTATTAAAAGTTTTCACAGATGAGTAATCGGTTTGAGTAAATATATGCAACATATATAAGTAGATATAATTTATATATTAGTGTTTATTAGATTTAAGAGTTCAAGAGTAAATTGCTACTGAATTCAGATGTTATCAATTTGCAGATAGTAGTACCACTAGTAGAAAAGAGATCAGCCTTATCACAGTCCTTAGAAAATTTATTAAATGAGTTACATGCTCTTAAGAAGAATGAGTTTCGCCTGTAATTTGATCTACATAAAGAAACATATAAGGGATTGTAATAGCGCAGTGAACGAGAGGGAACTGAGATATGTAATCTTTTTAATAAGTCAGGGCAGTCTAAACGATCTTCAGCAATTTTACTTAGTAAGACCATTAATAAACATTTTCATACATAGTAACTATGTTTAAATTATTTTCATATAAACTTATAATATTTTTGCAATCAACCACCGCTGCATTGTGTCTGATTAAAATAATTTCCTAATTAAAACCGCAATAACTAAGACATTTTGTTGCACTAATTGTTGGAAAGAAACTACAGGACATACAGTGTATGCTACTCAAAAGAGCAATTTGTCGGTTTACTAACGATAACTGCAATAAGTAGTCTACTTATTGCGATCATGTTTAGTCACGCTCTATCAAAGCAATTAACAGTCCTAAAGATAAATATTTATTCTGTTTTTGATGTCTATATATATGTATGTACAAATATAATATACTTCAAAGAATTCTGCATCATTTTATCTGTCGTATAGTAAAAGTTTCAAGTAAATAGCTATCATAGTTACGAAGATACAGACAAAACAAGAATTAAATCTTTAACTGCGATTATCTCGAAAATAGCCAAAACCAAGTTATCATCATCATCATCACAGCCCTTCACAAGTCCACAGCTGAACATAGGCCTCCCCCAAGTAATGCCACAAAGCACGGTCCTGAGCCACCTGCATCCATCGACTTCCTGCATATCTTACCAGGTCGTCACTCCATCTAGTGGGGGGTCGCCCTACACTACGCGTCGGTCGCACGAGGCTGCCACTCGAGAACCTTTCTTCCCCATCGGTTATCGGTTCTTCGAGCTATATGGCCGGCCCATTGCCACTTCAGCTTACTAATCCGTTGGGCTATGTCGGTCACTCTGGTTTTACTGCGGATATCCTCATTTCTGAGTCTATCACGCAGAGAAACTCCGAGCATAGCCCTCTCCATAGCTCGCTGAGCGACCTTGAGCGTCCTCATACGGCCAGCAGTGAAGGACCACGTCCCTGATCCGTAAGTCATCACTGGCAACACGCACTGGTTGTACACTTTAGTTTTCAGAGATTGAGGTATACCTGACGAGAAGATATGTCGTAATTTCCCGAACGCTGCCCAGCCGAGTTGAATCCGTCGATTGACCTCTCGGTCGAAGTTGGACTTACCTAGTCGGAATATTTGTCCCAGGTAACGTACTCGTCAACAACTTCGAGCATAGTGCTCCCAACAACTACCGGCATAGGTGTGACATGGACATTACACATAATCTTTGTTTTGTCCATGTTCATCTTAAGACCTATCCGTTGGGAGGCACTATTGAGGTCATTGAGCATAGTGCTTAAGTCCTCCAGCGATTCTGCCATAAGGACTATATCGTCGGCAAATCGAAGGTGAGTGATGTACTCGCCATTGATGTTAATACCGTATCCTTTCCAGTCCAGTAGCTTGAAAGCGTCTTCCAAAGCAGCGGTGAACAGTTTCGGGGATATAACGTCACCCTGTCTTACACCTCTCTGCAGTTGGATAGGTTTCGAGCTCTGGTTCTGTACTCGGATAGCCATCGTAGCCCTACTGTACAAACACTTCAGCACTTCGATATACCGACAGTCAACTTGGCACCGCTGAAGGGACTGCAGCACCGCCCAAATTTCGACGGAATCAAAGGCTTTCTCATAGTCCACATACGCCAGGCAAAGTGGCAAATTGTACTCTTCAGTCTTCTGTACAATCTGCCGCAGGGTATGTATGTGGTCTATGGTACGGAAGCCTTTTCGGAAACCGGCTTGTGCGGGAGGCTGGAAGTCGTCGAGTCTGCGTGCGAGACGATTCGTAATGACTCTCGAAAACAGCACGTAGACGCGGCTCAGAAGGGAAATCGGTCTGTAGTATGTAGTTCTTCAAGAGAGCGTTGTCGCCTTTCTTAAAGAACAAGACCACCGCACTTCTGCTCCACGCCTCTGGAGTAGTGCCACCATGGAGGACGGAATTGAAGAGCTTCTGAAGGACTTCAAGTACCGGTGTTCCACCCGCTTTCAGAAGCTCCGCTGTAATTCCATCCTCGCCTGGGGCCCTGCCGTTTTTAAGGTGCTGGAGAGCCATTCTAATCTCGCTTAGACTGACGTCCGGGATATCATCGGAATAGTGTCGGATAAGACTTGCTCTTGGATCGTTACTCACACTTGCGTGTGGCTCCAACGATGATGTGTATAGGCCCATAGAATCTCAATCACAAAGCCGAAAGATGCCACACAGTCCACAGGGGCAAAGCGCCAAACGAAAAACCCGAGATTTTGCCCCCCCACCCCCCAAAAAAGAAGGAAAGGGAAAGCCCCAAGGCTGAAAGCGGTTGTGTAACTCGAGCTGAAAGTTTTCGGGATTTTGGATTAGAGCACGAGGGGGACGGAGCGTTGACTTCATTAGACGAGACCTCTCCAACTTAACGTTTAGGTTCAGTGTGCCTCTAACCATTCGGTGATCGCTGCCAGTTTTCACCCTTGCGATCACTGAGACATCACTGAACAGTTGGCGTTATTGCACACACACAAACCAAGTTATTGCACTCTTCATAAGAAGGGCAGAATACTGTTCCCGATAACAACGCACGTACCTTATTGAATGTGGAAAGATTTCGTTCTACCAGCTTAGACCTGAACTCAATGACGTTTCATTGATCTTAGGTAAAAAGAAAATTCAGTCAAAGGAGGTTAGCACAGGAGTTAACTTAGGTGCGAATTAGACATGTGTCAATCATGAATGATTCGTTCGTTTCGTTCGTTCGTTCGTCAAAAACCGACCGAATCCCGAATGTTCTGACTAACAGAGTACTTGAGCTCGAAATGATCCATTTGAATTATTGATCCGAATGTACCGGTACGCATGACGAAATGTACTAGAATGATTAGGTCACGAGAAATAAATGATTGACACATGTCTAGTGAGTATTTTTCAGAACACATAAAGAAAATAATAAATAAATTAATCTAATAATAAAAGTAATACATGTTAATTTCTTACCACAAAAAAATAGAATTTATTTAATACTTACATAATATCTAAACCCTACCTTTGGGAATAAATAGTGTTTCTTATAACCAAATTCATTTATCTAAATGCACATGGGAAATGTCAATTTTGTAATCGCGTAACTGCAGGTCCGTTGTTTAAATAAAGTTCAGTTACTATACATATATAGTAACTGATTTTTAAGCGAGACATTCTTGTATATGTATTATATATTATGTATGTTTTTTATCGGAAACTGCCCTTTTTACTGGAAACGGAGAATTCCATCTTAGGTCCTCAGGGGTGATAACGTATCTGTATGTGATTATTAATGGAGGATACTACACTTACTGAATGTTTGCTCGTTTATCATCCTTATTATATAAAAAAGAAGATGATGTTTTACGTTACAGGTACACCTAGATAGGTGTCAATAAAAATTTATAATATTTTTTCTAACACCACTCGAACCTCGGTCGTTCAGGTATTACTTTCAAAATTAAAAAATAATCAACATAAATACAAATACAATAAATTCAATTCAACTCCTAAAATAATTGAAAATAACATAAATACAAATACAATAAACTCAATTCAACTCCTAAAATAATTCGAGCTTCTCTATTCAATAACTGCTTCGAAATATGTTTCCTACCAAAATAAAACTTTCTACAATAAAGCCTCTAAAACCAAACATTTAGAGGTTTTTATAACCCCATTTAAAACAACGTATGCAAATATTTTATTTAGCCATATGGTTAAATTAAATGTTGCTTATAAATTATACTAAAACTTTTTTGTGAAAATGCGAATGTATAAAATAGGAAAACGTAGTCCGGTTCTCCATTAAAGTGTGTTTGCAGGACTTAATAATATTAAGTCCTGCAAACACAATTTAATTCTCAGTTTGTTGTCGATAATTCCTCCCGTCAAGCTTCAGAATACAAAATTAAATTACATAGTTTACTTACTCAGCTTGTAATATTTAATTAACAAAGGATTTGAATAAATCTATTTCATCAATGAATTATAATTTTTCGGTGATGTAACTCTACCATCCCTCACTATTATGTCTTTCACATTATTTTGATTTTAATAAACTAGGCTCCTGAGATTACTGTCAAAGGGCTGTTAATGTCGAAGAACTTACAACTAGTGGGAAATGGGAGGGCAACGTTCAAGCCTCGTGTAAATGTAACTTGATGAATTGTCCTATTGTACTTTTCTGGTGTAATGAAAATTTGATAAAAATAATACTGTTACTTTGTAAGGTGTCCATTTTAATCGAATGTTTCAGATAAAACTAAAGCGAATTTCGTCATCAAATTTAATTACCTAAATTAAATTTTTGATTTCACATAAAATATTTTGTAGGTGCTCGTATTCGCCCTTAAGCTTTTTTGGGTAGTAAAACTTTTATGATATATTTTCATTTTTCATAAAACTATAAAATATATATATAAAGTTACTCGTAAGATTCAAATACCTATATTATTAAATTTTACTGTTCTTGAAAAACTTGAGTGGATGCTACATGCAAGAACGATAATTTTCATACCAAAAAGACACGGGTCGCATCGGCTAATTACCATAAGGCTGACGGAAGTTTGCGAGATAAGAGGTGCGCATTAATGTCTTGGCTTTAAAACCTCACAATTTCAATGCCAGTGGGTTACGTCACCGGATTAATATACCTGTATTATATAATACAACTAACTACTAAGTACGTAAGGGTAAGTATTAAGTAGTATGCTATATAATAAGTTTTGCCGCCCTATAAAACCAAAACTAGGAGGAGGGGAGTGATAAAACCAACAAATTCGGTACTATAACTAATATATTAAGAAAAATCTTTGAGTAAAATACAGGGATAACCTATCAGAAGACAACAAACGAAAAGTGTAAAGGCTTTCTGGCATCATAGATGAACATCTAGCATATGAAATCTACAATAAATATCTGGTCACAATAGAAGCAGCTGTATTAGCATTATGAGGACAAAGCCTACGTATTATACAGTATACGTGGTAGAGCCACGCTGCAATTATATTATTAGTATAGTTGTAGCATGAATGGGCCGGCTCGACCGGGAAAGGACCACGCTCTCACAGAACACCAGCGTAAAACAGTAGGTTAATGCTGCTGTGTTTCGTATGGTGAGTATAGAGAAAAGGAGACCCTTTTACTGGAAAAGAAGCATTCCATCATAGTCCTCATGGGTGACAACGCATCTGCATTTTGATTCGTAATCGAGGATAGATGTAGATATATATGGGCCGCAGCAACCACTTACCATCAGGTGGAGTGTGTGATCGTTTGTCACCCTATCCTATAAAAAAATCCAACAGCAGTACGGGTTGCCTTAGCCTCAAAGGCCTGAAGGCTTACACAGTAACCGGGACTACCAGGTGGAAACACGTTACGATGTCAATTCCTTAGCAGAACTGGTGTCAAGTAGTGAAGGTTCTCTAACCAATGAACAAATACATATCTATTATAAAATTTTCGAGTATCGACGCAGGTGTAGTCGATATCTTTTTTTTTGGATTCTCCTGGTGGAACAGGCAAGACTTTGGCCAAAGTGAAGAGGAATCGTGATATCGCCTTAGCAGTCGCATCGTTCGGAATTGCTGCCACTCTGCTGGAAGGATGTAAAACTGCACACTCCGCGTCTAAACTTCCTCCCGGTTTGCTACAAACCGAAACACCACTCTGCAATATATCCAAAGAAAGTAATATGGTAGAAGTACTCCGCAAAACGAAATTAATTGTTTGGGTTGAGAGTACTGTGGCTCATAAAGAGGGTTCCGAAGCCCTAAATAGATCTTTACAAGATATTAGGAATAAAAATTGTCAAATGGGAGGAGTTACTATATTGTTAGCACGCGATTTCCGGCGGACTTTCCCACTAGTGCCCAGAGGAACGCGAGCGGACTAAGTTAAACCGTGCATGAAACGGTCTCATTGTGGCCTTCAGTGACAAACTGAACCTTACCAAAGATAAGAGAGTCCATTTTAGGAGAGATGTAACTGCTTGATAGTTCTTAAAATAGGAAATGGTGATTTCTTGAATTGTTGACCTGTTGCTTAAAATAGGAAATGGTGATTTCCCGGAACTGAATAATAATATAATTCTCCTTACTGAGTTAGGTACAATTGTTTTCACTGTAGAAGACCTTATAGCTAAAAGTTACCAGTCAATTATATTCACGATAAACCTGCAGAATGGTTACGCGAGTGTACTATCACAACACCAAAACATGAACAAGCCTCAGTCATAAATGAAATACTTTTGAGATCATTCAAAGAGGTCGAATATCAATACAAATCCGTCGACTCAGTGATAAACACCGATGATGCCATTCATTATCCGGTCAAATTCTTGAATACACTGAAATCTCCCTGGTCCCAGTCTACCAACTCACATATTAAAATTGGAGCCCCAACTCTAATTATGTTGTGCAATGGAACCAGATTGCAAGTGAAAACATTGCATCGCAATGTAGTCGAGGCAGATATACTGACAGATTGTTCTCAAGGAGTGTTTGTATTTATGGGATTAGGTTAAGATTCCCCTGGCACCATCGAATTACCCCTTCGAATTCCAGAGAGTGCAGTTTCCTATCAAAGTTGCTTGGTCATAACCATAAATCAGCTCAAGGTCAAAATCTCAAGGTCTGAGTAGACGTGAGAGATAGCTGCTTCTCCCACGGTGAGTTTTATGTGGCGCACAGAGTAGTCTGGTGATTCTAGTGCCCGAAGGAAAACAAAAAATATTGTTTAAGTACAAAGAAACACTGCGGTAGGTGCAGTATTTCGATTTCGATATAAAAAAAATTGTGTCACTGTCACCAAGGCCGAGCTTCGTGTTCATAAAATATAACAAAATTTTATTTTATTTTGATGTTTATTTAACCTTTAAATCCCTACACTATAATAAAGATTATTATATTTATAAGTATTCAAACATTTTAACATAGTAATTTATATGTTATAACAAAATTAATAACGTAAAAAACTAATTTAAAATCCTATTAGAACCATTTTCTTCCACGCCGACGAAGTGCCGGGAAAAAGCTAGTACATCATATATTTCTTTTACCTTATCCCTTAAAATAATGTTTCACTTATATCATGCCCCACTTGATAGTTAGTATTAACGATTTTGCCGAAGTCCTAAGTTTAGCATTTACTCAATCGCAACAAATGTAGATTCATTAGTTAGTCGGATATATTGAATTTATAAACTGACTTACCATCGATTGGTGTCGTTTGTTGGCTGGAATTGATTCTCGGCCTCTCTTCTCCGGCTGCTATGTGTTTAGCGGTGCGCCGCGCTACTGGCCGCAGCTCCTTGTCAATGTCACTTGCCTCTTCTTCTTCGTAGTTGTAGTCGATATCTGTAACATAATTTGTTATAACCCAGTCGTTCATAGTAATGTAAAGTAAAAGTTACAGCCTATATACGTCCCACTGCTGGGCACAGGCCTCTCCTCATTTCTGAGAGAGTTTAGGGCAAGTAAGTGTCCACCGCGCTGCCCGAATGCGTATTGGCGAACTTCACATGTCTTCGAAATCTTTTTTTTCCTTATTCCTCAGACATGCAGGTTTCCTCACGATGTTTTCCTTCACCGCCGAGCACGTGGTAAATCAGCACTTAAAATTGCAATTAACAATTTCTGTGGTGCCGGCGGGGATCGAACCCGGCGTTCTGTTATATATACAGCGAGCGTTAACCATCTGAGCTACCACGTCTCATTCATAATATGTACCATTTCTAGGGTATGGTTCAAAAAGGATTTTCAGTCCTCAATAATGCAATTATTTTAATATAGATAAATAATACGTGATCGCCTTTTATTAAAACTTAAGGGACTATCCTTAAGTGATCTAACTTACAGTCCACCTGTAACCAACTCCAAACATAGAAGGCTGCAGACGGCATGTAATTAGCAACAGCCGAGTTCGATCACCGCCGGTCTGATGATGTTAAATACAATTTGTAGTGGTGTTTATAAGTGCTATTTAATTACACGAGGATGTCAAGTTCGCCTTCAACAGTTTCGCAGTTTCGCATTTAACATAATCTTGAACAGTGCGGCGGACTAACCGCTACATATTTTCAGAATATGAGAAGAGGCTGACTTGCAATTGGACTTACAAAGACTGTAACTTCACTTTTCCTTATTAAGAGAGTTTTATAGATTATTTTTACCTTTAATGTTTACAATGGTGTCGGAGCGAATCGAACCGGGGTATGCTTACGTATAATGTGCTACCATGGCTCAATCAGTAACGTAAAGTTACAGCCTATATACGTCCCACTGCCGGGCACAAGCCTCCCCTCATTCCTGAGAGGGTTTTAGGGCAAGGAATTAGCATGTTTCCTCACGATGTTTTCCTTCACTGCCGAGCACTTGGTAAATCGGCACTCAAAATAGCAATTAATATTTCATTGGTGCCGGCGGGGATCGAAACCGGTTTGCTCGCGTACTGTGAAATTTACAGCGAGCGCTAACCATCCGAGCCACCACGGCAACGTAACATCAAATAAATTACGCTATAATGATATAAATATAACACTATAAAATAACACGCTTAACCATTTTGCTGTTCCATGAATGTTCTGTTTTCAAAGAGTATCCAAATTTTATATTTAAGTTCAAACTAATGAATAATGATATACCGTTATTGCAGTTTTTGAAAGTATGAGAATGTATGGCTTTTACTCTTATTGCCTGCCAAATTGAATGTGATTTATGGGCAACAACTTCACGTACGCGCGCTTCTCTTCAAGTATGCCAAAACTCACACGGATGAGCGTGAGTTTTGGCATAGTTAAAGTTTATATGGAAAAGGTGTACAGAAAGTTAAAATTTATACGTATGTACGTATAAATTTACTGATACACTAAGTTACGTAATGAGTTACAAATACACTGAATTAAATATTCATTGCATTATGTTCTTACTTCCAATGTCAAACATTAAATAAACTATGTTTGTCTGTCCATGTAGGTTAACCTTCTAAATCGCTAAACCAATTTTAATGAAACTTCACGAACAGATAGGTATCAACGCCAAGAGTGATCTAAACTATATTTTATCCAAAAAACTTGGAGATTTATTTAATTTGAAATGGAAATATTGTTACGATAAATAGTCATTTATGATTATTTTAAAAAATATAATGACGACACATTAATAGATTCAACCCAGATGAAGATACCATTTTACAAAAATTTATGAACATATCAAATGCACATCATAAATTGTATTCAGTTAACAGCTTCAAAAATAATTTCACGGCGGTAAAATTAAATTTATGAAAAATTTCATCAGCCAGACAAAAAATAATGATGTGAAATCATAAGCCTAGTCCACACAATTGCGATTTCTTTAAGATAATATTAAGATAGTTTAAGGATTATGATATTTACGAGTATACAATTTAACCCTCCTTCGTGTCTGACCGCCCAACAGACCCGTGACGTAAGAGGCTGAACTGAGTGAAACAAACCAAGAGATGGGCAGCAACTTCTTCCTGATAACAACAACAAAATATGTATGCCGAACCGCTCGCCTAGCATGGCCAATAAGGTAAAATCTCGCCCCATAAAGCAGTCTGGCGAAGCCCCATGTTCAGCAGATGATATAATAGAATGTAACGATGATGGACATTATATTTCAAGACTCAAGTAAAAACAATATAAGGTTGGTTGTTATTGTTTCCTCTACCATATAATAATATAATATATTCAGGGTCTTTCGATTTCAATACCTATTTTAAAATAATAAATATTATAAAAACTAAAAAAATATTGTATTAGAACTCTTAGTTCTTATTTCTTTTCTGACAAAGGTACATACTTGTAAATAATTTGCACGAGAAACTAAATATCCATTGTAACTATTTCACTAGGCGAGTCAAAGAAATCATTCAAAGAAATAATTAAGTATAATCAACATACAATTTGTACGAGTTTAAAGTTGAAAATGGTACAGTATATATTATACCACAACATCAGCTTATCAAAAGTTCACTGCTGAATATAGGCCTACATATATATCATAGAATATTATAATGCACAATAGAATGGCTGTCAACTTTATTTTGTACGAGGTTTAGTGTCACCAAACCCGATTCGCTGTATTGACTGAATAAATTTACACATTTTAGACTTTTGATTAATGTTCAAGATCATCATTAAAAAAATCGTTTAAATTTTAATACATATTTATTTGTAAATACGGTGCAATTTGGCATTTTTTAAATAATTTGCATGCGAAATTTGGAAACGATTGTAACGTCAAAACACATCTCGTGATGACATTTATACGTGTGAATTGAAGTGTTAGTGATAATTTAGTGGCTACACGTTCACACGTTCTATTATGTATGTATTAATGTATTATATGACATATATTGATTGTCTACATAGATAGACTCATATGGGGATAATTCCATAGTTGTCATGCTTGGCAAGCGGGTTGGCAATCGCAATTTTTTTATTCAGCCGTTATCAGGAAGACGTAACTGCCAATGTCCCGAGTTCAGTTTCCCTCTGTTGCCTCTTACGTCTCCCACGACATGATATGGCTGGATAGTGGTTATTTTTACACACAGATTATCCCCTACTGTGTTTTTACACCACAACTATACTAATACAGTATATAAAATATAAGGATACTAAACAGTTAGCTAAAATATTTTAATATGGCATGCTTAATGATTACTTTTTTCTTTACCTTGTTAAAGAAACGAATTTAATTTAATTAATCTTGACACAATACAACCACAAAGCATTTTTCAGTAAGTATTAGCAGATTTCTAAAAGCTCTCTCTGCGTCTCTATATCAAAATCTCAAACGTTCAAGTGACCATACTACGTCGCTAGTCTAATCCGTACTAAAGTTAAGGATTCCCAGAGCCAGAGATACTCGTACATGAGCAAGATAGAAACCTCTGTGAATGCTATAAAACCATCTCGTCAAGATTACGGCAGCGTAGTTATTCGTGATCCTTTCAACCGTCTGTTTAAAGTTTATATACGATTTTTTTTATATTAAATTAAAAATAATCTTAAAGGTAAATTAAATTAAATATAATATTTTCCTAATTATATTCCAATCATTGTGACCTATAAACTGTCTTTTCTAGCTGTTCGAGGCTGCCACTCCAGAACGTTCTAAATTAAATCACTTTATAGTTTTTGACCTAGGTTGTGTATGTATGATGTGAATGTAGTTTTACTCTTGTTCGCTGTCTTATGGCTGTATAAAAGAATTAATATACCCAATTGTAACCACTATTACTCACTATCTTACCAACTATCTATTTTCTAATAATGATAGTTACTACGAGTATATGATACCTAATGATAGACATTCGTTGCTAAGACTCCTTTTGCACTGGTGTACTACGGTCTGAAGGATATAGAGGCAGTATAATTACGGACTGTGAAATGTGCCAAATTTTAAGTCCGCTCTCATCTGTAAGTCTGAGAACTTCATTTTTTTTACTAGTAATCCGTCCCGGGTTCGCACCGCTGCAATTTACATCTTGTTGTATCATTTTATGTTTAAAAAACCACTGTTCGATAGATTTGAAGTTGGTCGCTTTAGTATTCACAATACGCTAAGCAAGAAAATATTATTTTACTTTATAACGTTATCTTTTTTATTAAGTATTATATTTAATCGTATGACTTAAATGAGAAACGTGAATAATATCAAAATTAGTTAACGCTCATTATTTTTAGATGAAATTTTATCGCGAAACTTGGTTTAAAATTTGTCCACGGGCCCACGACTTTTTAACAATTTTGCATTGAAGTAACATGTATGTACGTAGTACATAATAGCTCAATGCAATTTTGGGAAATTTTAGCTGTCAATGTCAAAGTCATTTTTTAAATCCAATTTTTTAAAATAATATCTTTAGCATATGCCTACGTTATGAAAGACAGCTTCAATCCAAATTACTACATCTAGCGGTTTGGGCTGTGCGTTGATAGATGAGTCAGTCATTTAGGGATAACGTAAAGAATTTTTAATTTTGTAGTAACTTTTTATATTTATTATGGATTGGTTATATAATTTTCACTTTCCTTATTTAAATCGTGCAACAATATACATAGTAAATAGACGATGGCCCCAACCATCATTTCGTATTTTATATATAAGTTTTCAACTCCACTAAAAATATCGTGTACTTACCACGATGTTTAAAAATAGATATAATATGATGCTCATATTATGCCTTAGTACGAAGTCGAGTTATCGCGACGTAAAAGAATCTATCACTCAATTGCGTCACTTGAGTGTCGAAAAAATAAAATTACGACATAACCACTCGATCATACTAGGTTTTACATACACAGAAACACAACGGGAAGCAGTGTCAATAGGTGATTGGTGTCTGGACTGATAAAGATACAGTTGAAGAGCTAGGTTTTATACGAGGCGCGATACATTGGGCGGTGTTCTCTTTTTTATGTGAGGGTGTCGTAAGAGACAGTTTTTAGACAAGACAGAAATACCTCAGTCTATAACAATGATAAATAGCGGGTTTCTAGTTTGAGTTACCCCATTGTGCTCAAACTGGCAACCATGAGCAGCATCAATGATAGAGAGCAAGTCCACTTGGTGATTGTAATAAGTACGTTTCGTCGTTCTCGCACACTTATGCTAGAAAATAAATCTGTAAAAAATGGCATTAAAAGAGACCCATGTCTAGAAGTTGGTGTCAGACTGTCAGGCGTTGGTAAAAACTAGACTTTTAATAAAAAATAAAACATCAAGTAATCATTTTATTCCTTCTTCTTTGTTCTCTCAAGTTATCTTTTTATAAATTCTAATTTATTGTAAACGCTTTTGAGTGAACTAAAGAACATCACAAACTCCAATCCATAACTCAATAACTCAACCATTATTTCATTATTTGTCCACCTTTGGGGGTAGAATGTTTACTTAAAATTTGTATGGAGCCACCTACAACTAAAGTTTTATCCTTTTAATAAACTAATAGTCATTAAAATAGGTTCACAATCGACGAAAATATTGAGTAACGTACTTAAAAAATAAGCAAATACGTAAAAATTGAGAATCTCCTTCTTTTCTTAATTGACTAAAAATGAAAGTTTTTTTCATAAAAAAATATAGAAATAACGACTTTGATACGTAAAGAAAATTATAAGCCATGGTGATATTGAAAATGAATTGAAATTGTATATAAATAAACACTATTTTTGATATTAAGACGTCCTATGGTGTGCTAAATGAAGTTAGGCCTATATCTAGTGATATAAAGACAGTATTCCCTTCTTTCTTGTCAAGTTGTCAAAAGTAAACGTCTCGGTTTTGTTTAAAAATTGTAATTATATTTTTTGCTTCGTTCAATTTATAATTCTATTGACAATAGCTCTTGAGATGACCATTGCTATGCTACGAGAAACCGTCTTCATAAAGTTCGGATTTAGTTTAATTATCTAACAAATTATACGAGGTTACGTGATTTTTACTCTACGCACGGATGCTACAAAGATTTTTTTACAATTATTTTAAATCAACCATTTTTTACTGATAGGCTATGTGATCACTAGATTATGACAAAATACTCGAAAGACAATGTTGTATTTGGTTAATGTCATCATCATCATCATCGTTACAGCCCTTCACAAGTCCATTGCTGAACATACGCCTCCCCCAAGGTATGCCACAAAGCACGGTCCTGTTAAAATGATTATAGGATTATATGATTATATACTCTTTGAGTTTAATAAATAATAGTTTTTTATGTTTCAGAGTAAGTAGGTACCAAGTCTAAGGGAATCCGTAAATAAGAACAAACTTTTTTCAATTAACCATCAACTCTTTATTCATATGTTATATATATTGTCACCGTTCTCTTACCAGCTTGTTTACTACCTACTTATTAATATCAATAAACGCAAATTATACCTAGGAACTTCTTAAAACGTAGTCGAATATGGAGGAATTTCGCACTATAGTCCTTAGGTTGAACAGCTCACTAAAAATCTACTTAAATTCAGTCGATATATTACTACCAAATTATTCCCACTTTAATTATGGATTTCACAGCAAAAATAAACTGTAAACTTTGAACCAAGGACCTCTTTGAAATATTTTTATTTATTTTTGTTGAAACATCGATACAGGGTTTGCTTCGCGGAACGTACGCAGCGGACACTGTTACTATAGTATAAATATTTATTTCGGCACGACCGCGGTCTGCACCTTTTTCTTTCACAACAACAATAACCAACAATAAAGAAAAATTGTAGTTTTAGTAGTTTTGCTCTCTATGCCCTAAAGATATTCTCTGGATTTATTAGTTACAGTCAAAAATCCACCGCTGAACGTTGGCCTCCCCCCTGCCTCTTGGCAGGCGCAGTTTTTTTATTAATTTGAGTTGTTATTAGGAGATACTAGTGCCTACCTCTTGCTTCATTTCCCTCTGTTACTTCTTACGATATTTACGGGATGATATGGTTTTATAGAAGAGGGGGCAAACGAGCATACGGTTCACCTGATGTTAAGTGACTACCGCAGCCCATGAACAACCGCAACACCAGGGGAATTAAATGTGCGTTTCCGGCCCTTTAGAAAGGCGTAAGCTCTTTTCTTAAAGATCCCTAGGTCGTATCGGTCCGGAAAAATATTCCACACAAACTATTCCACAGAGAGGTCGTACGCGGAAGAAAACTCCTAGTGAAACGTACAATGATGGACCGCCAAGCATCCAAATGGTGTGGATGGTATCAGGATGTTTGCCGCGTAATGCGAAATTTGGCGGCTGGGATTAATCTGAACAATTCCTCAGAGCACTCCTCGTGGTATACGCGAAAGAAAATGCAAAGAGATGCAACATCTCTCCGCAGCGCCAGTGAATCGAGCCGATCGGAAAGCACTCGGTCGTCGACGATTCGAGCCGCTCTGCGCTGGATGCGGTCAAATGTGCTATCCCATACTTAGAGCTTCTAAGTATGGGATAGCGCATTCCCCTACGCCACTGTTACACGACTTATCTAGATCCAGCTCCAGTTCGCAGTCATTATCATCATCATCATTACAGCCCTTCACAAGTCCACTGCTGAACATAGTACGGTCCTGAGCCACCTGCGTCCATCGAACGATGATTTGATTTTCCCAGTTCGCAGTAGTGGGCTTTAATTGCGCATCCTAATTTCGAAATATTTTCATCTACACAGATATAGCTTTTTCGATGGATCCATTTACAGAGGTAAACCAGCAAGTGGAAAATCAGCATATAAAATTGGGATTATAAATGGGATCCAACTGTGGTCTTTATAAGATGCTAGCGATCGGCCCCGGCTTTGCACGGGTTATTTATAGATCTAAATAACAACGCTACCTACCGGGTCCAATTGCGAATTTAAACCACCCATGACCAACTCAAACGCACACTAAAAATTTTATCAAAATCGTTTAAGCTTTTTCGAGTTCGAATGAGACTAACGGGCAGTAATTAATTGCTTTTTATATATAATATGTAAATTAATATTTTTTTAAATGTGTTTGTTTAAAAAAAAAAAATTCTATACGCTTGGATACTGATTCTGATAACACACTTAATAGGAACCACAGGGTTTTTGTTACATGTTGTATATTGGTGAAACAGTAAAAAAAATTACTACCGTGAGTGACTGCCATGACACATACCTCATACTTCACTAATAATTATTTTTTAATGTACGCTACACAAATATATTCACTAACTAATTCACTACTTCGTATGTATTAGATAGTGCAGGAATCAATAATAGTATAATCATAACTTGATTTCGAAAACAACTCACTTGATCGCATGGATAGTAATTCGAATTATGTTTTATTTTTATTTTAGACACACAATATAGTTTCTAATAGAAATAAATAAATAAATATAAACAAGTACTACACACTCACTGCACACTTTATGGTAAAAATAGTATCTCAACACGTTTGCTATCAAATTATAACAAAACATTTAATAATATCGATCCCTTTATAGGCAGTAAAGTGATTTTAGAAACAAGGTACGTGCATGCATATTGAACACAGCTTCTGTTGTTTAATTTACCTTAGTTTGTAACCAGTTACGTAGGATGCCGGTAAGGTATATTATGAATAACAAGGTAGCTATGTTTAAACAATAAGTAAGCTACTTATATATTTTAAAATATTTATGTACATGTATAGGTGTGTACGTATATTTGTATGTATATATGTAATGATATATATATATATATATATATATATATATATATTATGTCATGATATAAATAAATGAATTATAAAATTATCTTGAGGAATAAATCACATATCAATTTGTCAGTAAGACTTAATTTAGTTCTTAGTATTAGTAAAATTATTTAATTCTATTACTGTTATTTTATTAAGCTGTTTTAAATTGTTTAATTTCCATCGTTTTTATTTATTAATATTGTACCTAGCTTACCTTTATATTTAATATATGGATAACTGTTATTGGCATACTTGAAGTAAATTTGAAAATTGTATTTAGTGATATACGCTGTTGTTATCCTTATTAAAACAAAATAAAAATAAAGCGTTTTAGGAAGAGAAAAATTACTAAAAACGGGGTTGCGTTATAGATGATGACATACGCATCCATTGTGCATCGCTAATCTGCCGGAGATTATCGATGACAACAGCGATATATATAATAGCCGAAGCAGAAATCTGAGTATTATGATTTGGAATATATAAAAGCTGGGCTAAAATGAGTATTAAATAAAATTCATAGGACCTGAGGTCGTATAATCATTTAGAAACATTGTCTGTCATCGAAATAACAGCAAATCCTTCTGACAACGGCTATATCGTCCTTATATCTTATATTGGCTTATATCTGTCTCAGAATCCTTTAAATTCATTCCTATTCCAAGTAATACCTTTATAATTATAATAATAAGGCATATCTTCCGGGGCAACTGTCTGAGGGATATCTTCCAGGATGACGGTCTGAGGGGTATCTTCCAGGGTGACTGTCTGAGTTCAATCTGGTCCTGTCTCTATATAAACATTCTCAGTACCTTACCGGAGGGCTCCGTGAGGGGATATAAGCTTCGGAAAGGAGGTACAAAAGTGACCCCCCTTTTCTATATGGATGATCTCTCTGCTGATCATCCATTTAGAAAAGTTGCTCTCATCTTATGGAATTGCTAAACATCACTTGTGATTTTGGCAATAGGGTATTACACCCATTTTCAAAAAGTATTTTAAATGAATCCTAGAGTTATAATGAACAACTATTAAAAACTACATATAATATGGCGGACAGCGTTTTGCGGATTTAAGGCACAGACGAAAAAAATTCTTAAAATTGAAATATAAAATTTATAATGCAATTTTATAAACAGAAATCCATAATTTCTCATTTAATTTTTGCAAAATCTATCATAAATATATATTTTTTTATTTTATTTAACATGATGTAAAATACCCTATTCATCTATCCTATTAAAATGGAGTTGGGGACGGATTACTGTGCGGTCCTCCATGTTGAAAGGGGAAGGTTTACTAATATAAAAACTTTATCTCAGGGCATAGACTTATCTATGCCCATCAACTTAAGGACCCTTTTCGAGGCTGAAAAATATCGATAACTGGGTATGTCACAGAACATCGTTATCGAACAGTCAGTTTGTCGACGTGTTTTATGCACGCTTGACCAAATTGATTAACAGCCTTTTGTCCGGTGTGAATAAGACACACGCATATAACGGTTGGGTCATGCTTGTCCTCATATACCTATGGCATACTCAGGTGGTCTCAGACTGAACTTAACGCCCTGGATAGAAAAGTTCGCATTACCGTGACGTCCCATAGAATGCATCATCCGATATCGGCGGTAAAGTGGCTTTTTAAGCACGCTCACCATGCATAATCGCAATGTGTGCAGTCTCCGTTATTATTTCCTGGTGAGATCGATTGATCCATTGACGTCATTTCTTGTGATAAAGGGCTTACCACTATATCCTTAGCGAACGAGCAATGGCAGGACCCGGCAGTACATAGCATTTCTGACAGGGAGACCGGTATGGAAGGAGAAGGAGCTCCACGGGAGGTTCTAGAAGGCTGTACATGAGCCTTTCGTAGATACAGTCACCTCCATCAACTGGCTACGTTTTGGTGACCAATTTAGGGAAACCGAGAATTTTGTATGCGCAATACAGAATCAGGTTATTAAGACCAACAACTATCGGAGATACATCCTAAAGGATGGCACTGTCAACAATTACTGAGCTTGTAGCCACTTCACTTCACACACTTCAGTCACTTAGCCATGTCATCTCTCGTTGTTTGTCACTTTCTAACTGAGTAGGTATTTGCATCTGTGCAACCTAGTAGCCAGGATATTACACAAGGAACTTACTCTGAAATACGGCCTCGTGGACCAGAGACTGCCTTATTATAAGTACTTTCCGGAAGCCGTGCTCGAATATTATCGCACCAGGCTCTACTGACAGGACTCATCGACGGGACTATTCTTGCGAAGAAGCCTGATATTGTACTAATGGGCACAGTCAAGGATATATTTGGTCGACTTTACCATTTCGTATGACAAGAACCTCGTGAAAACCAAAACAGATAAGCAAACAAAATAACTGGAACTGGCTAACGAGGTGACCGACATGTGGGTGGTCTGTCAACCGAAATTATTCCTGCCATCGTCTTTGCGAACGGGCTAGTCCCAGTCAGCCTCTCATATGAGGCGACTGGGACTCTGTGACGGACCGCTCCGGGCTCCAATGGAGAAGACGGTGCTTCTCATTACCGCCCGCATCGTCCTTCCCTTTTCCCCTATCTAGTACCCTAGTATACCCTATGCACTCGTCCGTTTGATCTCCCCTGCCGAGAGGTTCCATCTGGTTGGGCTTTTATTTATTTTGTGTATTATTTATTTATTTATACAATATGTAACAAAAACCCTGTGGTTCCCGTTAAGTATGTTATCGGAATCAGTATCCAAGCGTATATATATATATTTAAAAAACACATTTTTTTAAAAATTGATGATTAAAAAAATAATTTGCAAATTGTATATGGTTTTATTTCCTCTAACTTACACGAGTATCGGTACTGCGGGGTCTTTGACAATCCTCTTACTTCTCGGTCATTGCAGAGATAATAAAACCACATACAATTTGCAAATTATTTTTTTTTCATTAAAATTAATTAAGCTATTGCATAGCTTCTATCGCGGGCCTTGAGCGCGGTGATCGAATCCAGAAATTCCGTAACGAAAGAAAACCTCACGCTCCCCACTCCGACGGGCACGGAGGTGTGGCGTTGAAAGCCGTGCATCGTCTAACGTCGTTTCAGTTCGGCAGACTTCGGCACTCGGCAGACTTCGGCACGGTGTTTGTGTGCGTGCGACTAGACGTATGCGTGTACACTAGCTGCTAACTCAATGATAAAAATTTCTGAATAACCTACATGTATCGTAAGATATTAAAAATATTTTAAACAATATTAACTTCTCATTTATTCTATTATTATTAAGAGAAAAAAAATTGTTTTCTTATCGGTCACCACGCTCAAAAAGTGTAACTTGATTTAATATCAGAGACTTAACTGCATAAATAAAATAAATAAATAATTATAATTGCATAAGTTGATAAAAAATGCTATGAGCTTTACCGCGGCAGTCACCGAGTGCCACACGTATTTTTTTTAAATTATTTCTATATGCTTGGATACTGATTCTGATAACGCAGTTAACGAGAACCACAGGGTTTTTGTTACATGTTGTATATTTATTCAGCCTACACATGTTTGTGTTTTCTTTATTTATTTATATTAGTATATTCAAAATATATTTAAGTATATTTATCAATATATAAGTCAATGCTCTTTCATTTCCTTTTATATATTTATTCAGCCCAACGAGATGAGAATACTCCTTAAATACCCCGTAATAATAATAATAACAGAACAATCTACTTAATAAACCTTTAACGTGTTTTTTACTTGGTGAACACATGTATTTAACATTAAAAACGGCCGCAAGGCTTGAAAAAATAAAGATATGGAAATACTTCAAAATAATTATTATTTTATTTGAGACCTACATCCATAAGTTGTTAGTAATACACTGCACCTTAAATACTAATAATGTTAGTTTCTTAAAATATGTATAATTACTTTTTAAGACACAGTTCCAGTGACTCAGTATATGTCCGTCACATCATTCGGCGAACATTTGTTTTGCATCACCAAATGGATATGTACTATGATGAATAACTAATTCGAGAAAAGAATTTTTTCAAGAGCGAAATCATTTTACATTCCGTAATGTTTGACATCATAAAAGCTTCAGGTCATTTTTAAATAAACTATCAACTATTACAAGAAATATTTTCCTCACATGCATTCTTTCTCACAAAGGATCAGAACATGGTCATGTTTTCTGTCTGCATACTGTCTGTGGGTTATAATGACTTTCTAGACAAATCAAACATGATACTGAAATATTGCTTATGTTCTTATGCACCGCTGGCAACAAAATAAGAACATGAAATTTGTTAATTATGTATGTTCCAAAATGATAAATATAGATATTCAGGAATGATTACTTTATTAAAACAAACAACCCTTGATCAATTGTTACCAATCATTTACATAGTACCTCATATCGGTTCAGGTAATACATCAGACCCTGCATCTTTGGATACTCGTACAGCAATATTTTTATGGCACACCTCGAACGCGGAATGGAGAGCTTGGATTTTTTTTTCAAGTAATTGGATATTTTATAAATGCATATATTGACTTGTTCACAAGTTCGCAGTATGTGGATGCTTAACACTGCGTAGTTCCTGAAAGATAGTAACGACAATCCAGCAGACATTCTTGTGATTACCGATTATGATTCACACAGAAATCCCATAGCGTTAACACGGACTAAATAACTTGAGATTTAATCACTATCAAAGCACTTCTTTTAACAATTATATAGGTATTTAACTATTAAGCAATCCAATGTAATCCAAGTAACCACTTTCGCGCAAAATTCCATAACTTTTTATTCTTTCTACAAAATAGCTTTCATCCGTCTTCACCAAAGGATTAAGAGAAAAGTTATTTAATACTTACAGTTTTGTTTCTCAAGTAACTTGCTCACGATTATAATCTGTAAATACTTGTACTTGGCGCCAGAAATTTAGAGGTCTGTTAGCAATGCTATAACTATCAATATAACCCACCACAAGTTGACTGGTGAACATGGGCTCTCTCATAATGCCTCAAAGCAAGCCTGTGATGAAACACGCAGGAAGTCGATGGAGCCACCTGCATCCATCGACTACCTGCGGGTTTCATCACGTCGTCATTCTTTCTAGTGGACCCAAAACTTCGCTAGGTTAAGATGTCGCCGATCAAAAGCATAGTTTTCTCTCAATTATTAGGATATCGCTGCCAAGGTGAAGCCTTTTTTTACGTAGTAGAGCCATGCTGAAGTTATATTACGGTAGTACCCTATATGATAGATAGATAAAGTATTTATTTGTTTCCCCATCACACACGTATTACGGATATGTTGGATAAAAAGTATTACGAAAAAAGTAACAATAACTTAAAATCTAAATTTACTTTCTCTCAGCGATTAATATTGTTCTGAGAGCAAACACTGATTTTCAGTTATTACCCTGGAGATGACGAGAAGAAAGAGCCAACTTTATAATCAGTGTAAATAAATTTATGAATGATGTGTCCTTTCAGCCCTAGGACTTGCATCTTGGGTATATTTAGTAAAAATTACTGAAGGGGTATGTATGTGTGTAAGATTGCGTACAAGTTAAAGCTAGTACTTAAAGTTTAAGAAAGAAGTGTATGTACTTTGTTTTTGTTTCTCTAGAATATATGTTTTGAATTTATTTTTAAATTGTAATTGGTGCTGCTGAGATACCTATCTTATTGGTGGTGGGATGTTATTTCAACACTTCGTTCCCATACGATTATATTGAAAACAGCCATCTATATAGTCCTACAGAACTAGACAGTATAGTACACTATATAGTATATAGTATTTATTTGTCTTTGCCAACCCATATAGTCGGTACTATATAGGTTGGCTCGACCGAGAGAGGACTGCGCTCTTACAGAATATCACCGTAAAATATAGGTTTACTGCCGCTGTTTCGTATGGTGAGTGTAGAGAAACGGAGACTCTTTTTACTGGAAACGAGGAATTCCATCTCACTCTTAGTCGTCAGAGGTGACAACACATTTGCATTTTATTCTTAAAAGAGACATATCTATGGGCCACGAAATTCACTTACTATCAGTTGACTTTGTGCTCGTTTTTTACCACACATACATCCTATAAAAGCTCTTATAATTTCTCTCTTATCATGACATCGTATCATATAGAGCATTTGAAAGATTCCGATAAAAATTGTGAGTAAAATCTTCCGATTTCAAGATCATCATTTATTAAGAAATAGAAATATCCTTAATAAAAATATGAATTTCTATATGTCACACTTAGAAAAGTGGTTCCACTATTAAAATAGCACGCATCAAATAAGCTTTTAATATAGGGGACGTATTAAAAGCTTATTTTTAAAGATACTTAACTACACACTAACAAACAATAACTTAACTTTTTAAAGATGCAACTTAAAATTCGAAAAATAACATACTTTCTATTAATAACGCAAACCATGTAGCATTCCTTTTTTAAATGTTAGTAATGATCTGCACAGTGAAATCCTACATAGTGCGATTACATACATACACGATGATTTAGTCATCTACAGCATTAGAGTATCATTATCATATTTCATTATATAAATGAAAAGGATTTTTAAATTGTATATAAAGTTAAAAAAATTTAATTTCGTTGCCGGCCTAGCGATTAAATCATCATCATCATATCAGTCCACACTGCGGAACATTGGTTTACACAAGGAATGTCACACATGATTTGAAGCACTTGCATGCAATGACTTGCTGCATCTTCTAGTTTGTCACTCCATATAGTGGAGGGCGCTGTCTTATACTTTGCTAACCGATATCTATGAGGGTACCACTCTAGAACCGTTCTTCCCCTTCGGTTGTCGGATCTTTGGACTATAAGACCAGTCGAATACCACTCGTTTCGAAGTCTATCTCACAGAAAAAGGATTGGTGATTGTGTAACTGGTATAAATAGGTGATTGTTATAACATCACCTTAATGGATAAAATGTAGGAATATTTTCTTTACTTCACACCATCTCCTCAATGTATTTAAACCGTCAGATATACAGGTTTCATTACGATGTTTTCCTTAACCCCAGTGCGCTTAGTAAATCAGGTATTTAAAAAATTCAATTAACAATTTCGTTGGCGTTGGTAGGGATCAACCTTTTCTGGGGTTTGCTCATGTACTGTGAAATTTACGGCTAGTTAGCCCCTGACTTATCACGGCGTAGGCTTCTCATGTGAAATAAGATAAAATAATAATGAAAAACTAATTGTTTTCGGCCAAGCTTTATAATATGTATATACTTTACACCTTCCAAAGTTTGTAACGCAATAACGTTATTGAATAAAATATACCCCTTTATTATTATTTTTTTATTTCATTCTTTACTGCACCAAAAATATTGTACAGAAACCAAACTTAATGCTACGAGTATACGGCATTCTCTACCAGCTAACCTTGGCTAGAACAGAAAGTGAGCAATGGGCAGTTAGGATGTCGTGATCAAATTCAATAATTCAATTCAAATTATATATATAAATAAATACACATACAGTAAGTTGACTCTGAAGTAGTAAATACATACTGTAAGTTGCGGATATGTTGGACATTTTATTCATAAACTATTTCCATAAACTAGCAATAACAGCAAGCAACTTGGATTAAGACTGTGAAGCCTTTTAAGAATCCCCACAAGTTGAATGTAATAACAAGAGATTGTTGCAAATAGCTGGATTTTGCTGGAATATTCCGATAGAAGAAAATAATCCCTTATCAATTCAACGGAATGTAAATAATGTTAACATATTGAAACGAAGGTTAAAATCTTTTTATTGGCAAAAGGTTTCTATACAGTAAATGATTACATTGAATTTCATAAAGAGTAATATTGCTTACATTATTTAATTATTAATTATTTTCGACACATTTTTAAGTAAACACGATTAATGTTAATTGATTTTATTTAATATTTTATGTTTTAATTAAGTTTTCCTACACAATGTATATTGTTTTTGGAATAAATGTCTAATGACTAATGAATGTAGTATGAAAATTTATTCCAATTTAATAATAATTAAAAGAGCACGAGAAGAAGACTTCGCCATCCCGTGATGGCAAGATGGCAAGAGCGTCTCTGGTGCGCAGGGTAAAGGGGAGCAACAATAGCATCCTGAAAGTGATCGCGAACAGACTCAAATGGTGAGAAAATGGCACATATAAATATAAATGTATTTTTTTTACTTCTCAGATAATATTATGCCTATTAACCTAGTAATACGTTTAGTATAAGTACTACTAACAAAATATGAGCATTGGTTGCTTAAATAAATGAAATTGTTCTTCTTCTTTTTCTTCATAATATGCTCCGCTATACGCTGTCAAATGAGGCTAATAGTGTTATTCGCGGCAGTCGCTTTTTCACTAAACGCGTCTACTACGCCACTTATAGAAGCGTCGGTAGCCTAATGGCAGGATGCAGATCGCGAACTCAAAAGGTTGTGGGTCCAATCCACCAATATACCAGGAGTTGTTAAAGAAAATATTAGTAATGTTAGTATATTTTAAATATAGGTATAATGCTGAATGCTTTCCAGCCTGCGCCTAAAAATAGTGCAAATAAGAGAACAGTTTTAATATTCAGAACCTCTTTCTTCCTTATCAAGAGATCTTATGATCATTGCTCGACATGTACTAACGTATGATTACACATACCACACCCTACACATACCTACCACACACACTTAACATCTGGTAACACTTTAACGACCAGTGAAGTGAAACAAGAATATCTCCTGTAGAAAGAGATTGAATGACATAGCTACAGACACAGGCAAAGGAGGAGTAACCTCAATTGACAATAGATCGGACAAATAACTTAAAGAACCAGTAACTGATCTGAAATGAAGGTTTTTAAAAGGAAAGCTTTGTATGTTGTGTTAATAGCTTGTAGTCAATAAATGCTGTTTGATTGCTTGCAGTTTGTTACAATGGTTTAGGTGTCCACCTGGATAAACTACAGATTTTCTGGGTGGTTTCCTACGTATCCCATGCTTAATAGACAGGTTGGTGATAGAAATAAAGAACGGAATGACAGTAAGGAAAAGGATGTTCTTTTTAGTTGGTAGGACTTAAAATAGCTGATGAAGCGCCCGCGATACTTCTCGCTTCCCGAGGCTTTCCGCATTTTAGAAATTTTATGCTTGTTGATGAAGAGGAAGCTGCAGCGACATTGGGCTGGCATAGCTCAAAGATCTACAAACCGATGGGAACAGAAGGTTCTCGAATGGCAGCCTCGTCCCGATAAGCGAAGTTTAAGGTATAAGTCTGGGGTGTTTTTCGCGTTAACTCCATCTTAACCGCTGTTTTGTACTGCATACTCTTGCAAATAATTACTTACTTCCTGGGTGTTAGTGGTCTAAATGTAGGTTTTTAAAATTGGAACGTTGCAGAGGTATGTATTATTATTCCCCAGGTGGTTGCAGGTGGCTTACAAAAGTGCATTGTGGCATTCCTTGTGCAGATCTATGTTCAACAGTGGACTTGTGATGCACTGTAATGGTAATAAAGAGACGAACAATCCGCCTTTTGACGCCTATTACATCTACAGTAAAATATTTACTTCCATAAAACAGAGATCTTAAACAATAATAATGAGGTTAGCAATTTAAAATGTTCTTAATAGACAAAATTAATTAACAAATTATTCAAAGCACTTTTCATGTGCATTTAAATCATCAAGCAGTGTAATCCAATAAGCGTAAAAGCCAAGTATATTTGTTTCATTTTAAAAGCTAATGTAAAACGACGACTAAAATAAACATCAGATGAAAAGAAAAGTAAGAAACGGAAGCAGTTGCTAATTGAGCACTTGTTCCTTCAAGTTTATTCTTTAAAATTCAAACTTTTTCTGATTGCTGCAAAGTTTCATTTGGGAGAATATGCAATTTTTCTCTTTAGTATAACTAACTTTCGACTTCGAGAATTATGAACTAATTTATAATATTTATTTTTATTATTTGACAAGCGTCCATGTGCATGTCCATATTTTGTCAGTGAGTTCTTCAACTTTTACAGGACTCTTTTGATGACGAATGTCTTTAATATTTTATTTTTTATTTCTTAAAAGTGTTCTGTTGTTATTACCATTTTAATATTTATTGATACATATCCCAATATTTCGCCATGACTTCGGTTAATTGGTAGAGAATATTAAAAGCTTTAAATAGTGTACGCAGGTAATTGTAAATTGATAAATATTATCATACTAGCGATTCACCTCAGTTATTGAAGGGTAATTTCTGGATCTCGACAAAACCTTGATTGTCGTCTACATGCACCAATGTGCCATGCAGGTTTCGGGCCTCGGGGTATGCCCCCATTACCCGTGCTATCCTCGCGGTCCACCACTATGGACCGGTCCTGGGAGCCTTCTATTGGCGCTGTTGGATGTTATACGGGTTTCTCCGTAGTTGGTAAAGTTTTTCCCGTAGTTAACCGACTACGGGAAAAAAGGAGGTTATCTAGTATAAAGTCGGAGTTGGCCTATCAGCGGCATTGAGGGTTGTTACTCGACTCTCTAATCGATATAGAGAGGAGTTCTCTTGGATAGGGTCGCCCGTCCGGAGGGCGAGTGTGTAGCGGCGCAAGTTGGTTAAGATGTATGTGTGGCCCGTTGTCTGCACGGTCGAACAGTCCGCGCGCCAACCGGGCCACAAACTCCTAGATGGTGTCAATCTTCAGGTTGGCCGCTATGACGTCATTCCGGACGTAGCGACCCGCACCGACGATGGTTCTTAACGTCAGATTTTGCTGGGCCTGCAGTCGCCGCCTCAGAGGCTCGCTCAGAAGCGCGTACCAGGCCGGAGCAGCGTACGTAATAATGGGTCTAAAGTACATTTTGTATACTCGCACTTTTGTTTTAAGTGGTAACTTGGATGCCAGGACCGGACAGAGCATCGCCCGCGCACATCGTGCTCTGCGGACGACGAGGTCGACGTGCGCAGTCATGCGCAGCGCCCGGTCGATCCGGCACCCAAGGCAGGTCACGGCTTTCTCGTACGCGATATTCTGGCCATTGAGGGTTAGCTGAGGTGGTAGGTTCCTGAGGCGGCGAGTGAGCAGAGCGGTTGTCTTATCAACGTTGACGACCATCCTCCACTCATCTAGCCATGGTGGCAGCAAGTCCAGCAGACGTTGCATCCTGGCAGTGGCAATGTGGGCCCTTCTGGATGAGGTGAAATAAGCGCTATCGTCCGCCTATAATGCCAATTCCACGTCATCCTTCCACTCTTGCAACCTTCCTGCTAGGGTAGGGATATCGTTGGTATAAGCCGCGTACAGGACTGGAGACAAACAGCTGCCCTGAGGAACGCCGGCTCTGATGGTTCTGTTTGCGGACTCGGCGCCCTCTACGCAGACGTAGAACTTCCTGTCTGCCAGGAAAGACGCCACTAGCCGCAACATAGCAGGAGGGACACTGGTCTGTTAGTCCAGTATGCCACACCCTGTCGAACGCCTTCTCGATATCGAGAAAGACGCCCAACGTAGTGCGGCCACGGTTGTATTCGGCCGCAAGCATGTGCAGCACTTTGGTCAGCTGTGTTGCTGTAGAGTGATCCCTCCTGAATCCGTGCTGCTCCGCCCGAAGTTGGATGCACAGACGGAGGCGTCTTAGCAACAATCTTTTAAGCAGTTTAGCTATGTGTGGTAGCAGCGTGATCGGCCTGTAGCTGGCAGCTCTACGCCTGTCTTTCCCGGGTTTCGGCAAGACGATCACTTTGCCTTTCTTCCAATCCTCCGGGAAGTGGGATGTCCGCAATATCCCATTGTAGAGTCGACCAAGCTCTACTAGGACTCTATGGGGCAGCTGTCGGAGTGCAGCGTTGGTAATCCCATCGTGCCCCGGCGCCTTCCTCGGTTGCAGGCGGGTTACTGTCCTCCGCAGTTCAGCGGGGGAGATGAACCACTCTCCTGCAAGAGGCGGCGCGGGCGACGACAGGAACTCCTGTACGCGACTCTCCTTTTGGGCATGAAGCTCCATGAACTCCGCACTTGCTGGGTTCGGCATAAATTGCTCCTCGAAGTGCTCTACTAGGATATCCATGTCGAACGTCGTTATGATGCCATGGATACCCATGGCATCATAACGACGTTCGCCCGCGTTGTTAGTTAGCGGGCAAACGGGAGGTTTGGCTTTAGTTAACTGTCGGTTCAGTTTGTAGAGCGACGCATCATGCTCTTCCGCCTTCCATATGCGTCGCTCCCAGGCATCTCCTCTGTGTGCCTGGACTGCAGCCGACAGTTCCTTCGATAAGGTGTTAAGTAGCCTCTTGATTCTCGGGCAGCGAGTACGCGCCCAGAGTCTCCTTAACGCCCTTTTTCTCCTGATCTGCACGCCAATCTGTAGCGGAGATCGTCTCTCCTTGTTGACATCGGGACGATCGTAGAGGCAGCGTTGAGGGCCTCCTGTATCGCCTTTGTCATATACCGCTACGTGTCCGCTGTGTTTAAGGGGTGGTGTGCTGGAGGTCTCTCCTGCAGGTGTTTATGGTAGAGCCTCCAGTCGACACGTGTCTTAACTGTTCTGGGCGGAGTAGTCACCGCCTTTAGGCCAAGGGTAATTAAGATTGGGAGGTGCTGTGAATCCAGGTCGTACAGCACCTCTACCACTATCGGGTAGTTGATGTTCCTAGCGAGCACGATGTCCAATACATCCGGATGACTTCGTGAATCCGTCGGAACATGAGTGGGTTCTTCGGGACCTAAAACGTCATAGCCGTATCTTTCAGCGTCTTCAAAAAGTGCATGACCCGGCGGGTTGATCAGTCTGGATTCCCACGCCGGGTGTTTGGCGTTTAGGTCCCCGGCGATGATGGTCGATATTTCGCTTTCCATCACCGTCCGGACATCTGAGGAGCAAAATGGTGTCCCTGGCAGGCGGCATGCTGCGTAGATCCTAAGTTCCTCGCCCGCCGCCTCCATTTTTATGCCGATAGAGCGCATAGTTTGGTACTCCGGTAGGTCAAGTTCTTGATGGACGATGTCTCTTCTCACTAGAACCGCCGTCCCTCTATAGGCGGCCCCATGAGAAGTGACCTCGTTCCTCCTATAAATATGGTAATTAGGCAGCTTTACGTGTGTACTCGGATTTAATTTTGTCTCTCCCAGCAAGATGACCTGTGTGTCTTATTGTTGGGCGACAGTGCGGAGTTCTTGTAGGTTCTGCTGGATTCCACCTGGGTTCCAGTAGAGGAGGCGCAGGTTAGATTCCTCCATACTGCCGAGCCAGGAGGTTTGCCATCGCCTTCATCACCGCTGTTATGGGATCAGTCTCGGCTCTGATGTCCGCCAGGACCTGACTGCCGACTTCGATCGCTATGCCAACCAAGCGCTGGATGGCGTCAGCGGTCTCGAAGCCTGGCTGATGGTATTCTCATAGCCTGTGAAGGCGTTGGCACTGATCTCGAGTGTTGTTGCACTGGTCTTTGTGTGTGGGTAGAGCGCGCTCTATATGTAGAGCGGGCTCTATTTTCAGATAGAGCCCTTTCTGGCACTCTACCCATTCTAGTTTTCTTATCCTTGGTAACCTGCGCCTGGGCTATCGTTACCGTTGGGGTTGGGGTAGAAGTCAAACTCGACAAAAGCGCCACCTATTCAATTGTTCAATTGTGAATCAGAACCGTTCAGAGAGCCACTGAAACACACTCAAAAAATTTCATTGAAATGGGTCGATGTGTTTAGCAGAATTCAGTGACAAGCACAGTATAGAGTATAAAAAAATTTGATCACGAACCGGAAGCAGACAAAGTAATTACTTAATCTTGTCATTAAACTAAAATATTTGTTTTCAATCAAAAACCTGAACTTGTAAACCAAGATTTACTTTTTTACTTTAGGTTAAGTTATGTGAGGTTAGGTTCCCCCCCCCCAAACGGCTTCCCGCCTTGTCGGGGCGGGGGAGGGGATATTAATAGCGGTGGCTTGGTCAGCCACGGTGAACATAGAGGAACCCACATGGCTAGCCCGAGGTGAAGGGCCAGCCCGAGGTGGCCACTCCGAGTGGGCTTGGCGAGCCCACTTTGGATGTGTGCTGGTGGGCTGCGGCGAGAGCGGTGTCCTCTCCCCCTACCGCTGCAGCCGAGATACTAGCCTTCGCGACTCAAACGGGGCCGCACCGTTGATGCGGTGGTGGTGGGGCTGCGGGGGGAGAGGAGTATCGGTATTGCCAGGCGCCGCTCTCCCTACACTCCGCAGCCGAATCTTGGTTGGCGGCGGAGCCATAGACCAGATCCGCTGCTGGGGTCGGCAAGGTTAGTGATTCTGAGTGCTTGTTTTTCCTGGCCCCATGGCCTTCGCGTATCGGACACGGGGGCTTCCGTTGCAAGGTGTAGTTGGAGGCCGTGGAGGAAGACGCGCCATGTGTTCTGGTGCGCCTTACTTGAGGAGAAAGGGGAGGAGTAATCCTCTTCTGAGGATGCGCCGCCATGGGGGGACCGGCGCTGGTGGGTCCGCGAATGTGTGCGAAAGCGTTCCCGTAGCCTTGCCAATATGCGACGAAGGTGGAACACCATGAGGTTTTAGTCGGTTCGAGTCCGACATATCCCATCCTTGCCCCCGCGAGGCGGGTATACGTAGGTTTGTTCCCATGTAAAAAAGGTTATGTTGATTTTGTCATAAAACTAAATCAGTCTTGGTTTTTTGATTTAAAAAAATAATTAATTTCCTCAGGTTTATGATAACATAAAGTAGTAATTTTGTTTTTTTCCGGTTCTTGATCAGATCAAAAACCAGGTTTTATCATAAACCTGAAACATATATAAAGATAGATTAGTAAGTTGAAGTAGATGTCAACACGCTAGAACTTCACTTAACTTAACTAGCATTAGATACTAATAAACACGGGCTTCGAAAATATTATTATAATATTTCTCTTTATTATAATAATCGTCTCGTCATACACTCGATTTCACCGTCATATACGATACATACGTATTCAGAGAGAGAGAGAGACTTTATGCGCTCGTGTATGACTTAAAAGAAAAATAGAATTAAATTGCAGCTTATCGTTAATCTTAAAAACATATGTAAATGTTAAATTAATTCCTTCAGACATTCAGTAATTTCTAACCCATGCAGTGATGAAAATTTAAATTCGGAATTTAATTAATTGATCATCAAAATCATATTAAGAATTTCACTTGACAACGACTTTGTGTTAAGGTATTCAATATCAATTTCACAAGTACGTATAAAAATTATAACAAGTTGAAAAAAAGGAATAAAGTTCCTTTTTTGTATCATAGGAATTCCAAAAAAATATCAACATTCATACGTTTTGTGTCACGTCGTTTAAAATGTAACTTACGCATAACGTTGCGTATAATTATCATCTAACATTTCACGAGAAAAGCGGATGTTCATATATTCAAATACTCATAATTTAAATTATATATTTAAGTAAAATAAATTGAAGTAATATTATTTATATATAACTCAAATTTCTTTCCTTTTTAGACAAAAATAAAAAATATACTCTATCGCTCTTTATAGGTCAGTGAATCTTTTCAATATATTAAAGAAACATGAATATCAAGTTTTTACTTAAGAACGCAACGACTTATATATGTTTGAATATATATAGTTCTTATTTTCTATATAACAAAATATATTCGATGTAAAATAAACATCTATTAATCTTCGTAATTGAATGTCGATCCAAATAATTGTTTTCAGTTACTTAAGTTAAACGTTTCTTGATTGGTTTATTCAAATGAAGCTTTGAACTACACGAGTAAAAAAATTGATAATTTACTAACTTAGCAGAAATACGGGAAACCTGCCAATAGGACGTATATTTATTTCGTGATCGTTATCTAGATAATAATTAACAAATAGGATAGGATTAAAAATAAATAGGACTAAAGTGACACGAATTTCAATAAACATAATTTTTTAATTTGTATATGTATATGCATGACAACTAATTATTTTTTTATATATTTGATAACAACTAATTATTTTTTATTATTAATTAAAATCTTATTGAATACGCATTTAGCGTAACAATTAACAAATAAGGTTTTATTTTGATACAAAATTGTGAACAGGAAGCACACAAATATATTAAATGAAGTCAATTACCGCCGACAGCGTGTGGTGCACATCCGCAGC
The DNA here is from genome assembly GCA_907164705.1 of Parnassius apollo. Taxonomy (NCBI): domain Eukaryota; kingdom Metazoa; phylum Arthropoda; class Insecta; order Lepidoptera; family Papilionidae; genus Parnassius; species Parnassius apollo. Next base: position 3,762,809 of record CAJQZP010000001.1, read on the forward strand.
CACTAATTTACCTCAACATGAATGTAATTATCAGGACAAGTATATGCATTGGTAAATAAAAGTAATATAAAACATATCAAGTGCACGTTGTTGGAAACAGCGTACGAAATATCGTTAATTTGTGGTTTGTGTGTATTATTATGCTTTTTTATTCCCTTAAGCATGTGGCGGCTTAAGAAATATTTTACATTTAACTACCATTACAAACATTTCTAAAACTGCGATTGCCAGTCCGCTTCTTTTCAAAGTGCACAAATACAAACATCCAGACCTAGATTTTTTTTAAATTAAAACAAAACGTTACCTATACACTAGGATTTTCTCCTCTATTGTGGGGGGCAGTTTACATACATAAATTTCACAAGCACGAACATCCAAACCTGGAACAATTATTTGTAGACCTTTCAAATACTTGTTAAGTTCTTATTCGAGTTCGCACCCGCTGTGAGGGCCGCACAACTCAACGCTAAGCCGTACGTATCAATACCAAAATCGTTCCACATTGACCATACTATTACTTCTAGCAATGAGCGGTTAAAGTAAGATGATTTTAATGAAAACTAGCAATCCGCCCTGGCTTTGCACGGTTGATATCTTCAACAATTCTACAACAGCGCCACCTACCGGCTACAACTATTCCCCTAACCTTGGCGGAAGTACAAGCATTATGTTAACAAAGTTTTACCGGAGTCTGCTAAACGGCATGGCAGCGCATTAAATACATACAAACAAAAAGTTCATTCCTGTACATTATCATGATTCATGACAAAATCAAATCCAATAAATGTGATTGGAAGTCATCAAAGTTTTGAGATGAAATAGCAAAATAATATGTAATTCAAGATCTATTAAACAAAAAGCCTTTATAGGCGTTGTTAGGGCTGGCATCCAGGTTCAGATCAATTTCATGTTTCTATTTTATTCTCTTGTCATCGAAGTTATAGAAGTGTGCTAAATTTCATCCTATTCGAACGTCAGCAAGTGCTTCACAAATTCAAAAACGGAAAGACATTGTATAAAAGAGATTGACATTAAAATTTGAGATTAAGAACCGTCTTGTCACTTAACAAAGACACTGCAACCTAGTTAATTATAGGACGGCTGTTTTTTGTCCAGTCAATGACGACGGCATCCACGACATTTTCTGCCTACAGTGCAGTCCGGCGTCACTTGAAAATGAAGTATGACATTTGACAGATTTCGTAGCTGGAAAGTTAATTTGTGCGAAAAATGTAAAGCATAGAAAAGGTTTTACATTTTGGGAACAAAAAAAGATTAAAAATAAATAAACCAAACCACAGATATTCATTAAAGTTAAAATTAAAAGAAGAGTTAGAAATGTGCAAAAAAAATTTAGAACAAATCACTCAGCGATTGTTTTGTGTATTAATTAATATAATAAATACTCTAGAAACTAATAAATTTTTATTTGTGTCATTCATTTGAGAAGTTAGCTATAAATAGAAATAAATTTTTATTTATAGCTAACTTCTCAAATGAATGACATTGTGTAACAAAAACCTTCACCTTAGTATCAACAAGCGACATCTGGTGAATGGATGTATTATTAGGTCTAATTATGAAACTTCAAAAGAAGTTAAAATCCTATTACAGCCCTTCACAAGTCCACTGATGAACGTAGGCCTCCCCCAAGTAACGCCACAAAGCACGGTCCTGAGTCACCTGCATCCATCGACTTCCTCAAAAAATATATATCCTTTATATATATATATATATATATATATATATATATATATATATATATATATAATATCTACACATATATATCTTTATATATATAATCGGAATCTCGGAAACGGCTCCAACGATTTTCATAAAATTTAGTGTCCAGGGGAGTTTCGGGGGCAATAAATCTAGCTGGAATTTATTTTTAGAAAATTGTCCGTGTTTTCAGGCAATGAAAAACTGCTACAATATAATAAGGTAAATTTTAACACTTTGTTAATGGTCGTAATAGCTCAAGTGGATAGCGGTCGGATAGCGGTCGGATAGCGGTCGCGAAATCGTTATGCCTTAGTTCGCGTCCCGTCTTTGGTCCAGCTTTTTTTCCTTTTTTTTTCAAGATCCCTTCTTTTGTGAGAAAATCAATTATTTCGATATTCGATTTAGTATTTTTTAAAAATAAGAAAATTTTAATTAAACTAATTGCACTCGTGATTTTTTATTCAAATAACCAGTTCAGCTTTTTCTATTATGTCAATAGCATCAAAAAATATTATTCATCAGTATGTAATTTGTATTTAAATGTAATTTCAAAAAAATACCGAGCAAGGCTCGGTCATCCGGGAACTAATACATAATGTATGTAAAAGCGTTAATTTTATTGGGTCGCGTTACGAATGCTAGTGATCGAATTAATGTCGCCATGTTTCTCTAGCACGTAATAACGTCAGAAGCGGCTGTTGATTGTTTAAGGTACAACTGAAAAGCGTTTAACGCTTGGGTTGCTCTTTTGTGATTTCAATTTTCTTTGTTAAATATGTGCAACTAGTATTAAATTTTAATTTTGTTTACGTTTCCATGTTATGTGTATTGTTTTATTGCTTGCGTTATCATTTCGTTAGAAAATATTATATATAATAATTATATATACCAGATAACTAATAGTAGTGGAATTCAGAAGGAAATTTTACTATTTTTGGTTTAATAAATTTCCTTGAAAAGCGTAATAAATGACGGTAATTTGATTAATTTAGGCTCCAATTTGATACCAATTATTGCATAATAATAAAAAGTGTAAACCATTAAATATTTAGCTTTTTGAAAATCAATTACATTTTGCTGTTCAAAAAAATTTCTCGTTATTTTTTCAATAATAGTATCATTCATTCATTCAACTAAATCAGAAATTATCAAACTTATTTCTTTTACCGCACTCTTTAAAAATCAATTATTTTTCAGCGCTACCATTTTTTTATATAGTCCTAAAACTTAAAAAACCACAATTTCATTACTTTAATTAATTTATAGGGATTGACTTTTATAGCCAAAATTCTTGGCAGTCATTTTTGAATTCGATTTTTATTTTTTTAGTTCGTTGTCAGTTCTATAAGTTCTTTTTCCAGTTGGGGGATACTGATACGTTGACATTTGAAAAAGGATCTAACACCCAGTCTGGTATTTCCAATTTCAAAATGTCCTGGAATCTTTCAATGCAATCACTGTGGAGATTTTATAAATGTTGGTAGTAGACAAGCAAGTCGTCATTGTTGCAGGATACTAGTAAATTAGGCAAATTATGGAACTCACGTCTGCCGATATTCTACTTGTGTAAGAGCAGCCTGGCTACGAAAGCAACATCGACATTTTTTGTTTTTATTAAGCTTGAACTTAATCGTCTTGAAGTTGCAGATGCAAATCATTAAGCAACTTATAAAGATCTGTCAGGTATGCGATATCATTCTTTGATGTGATGAGGTTGTCGCGCAACACTGAGTCTTTGTTTTCCAAGAACTCTACGACAGAGTCAAACAGATTGTAAAATCAAGTCAGATAATTTTCTTTCGATAGCCAACGCAATTCTGTGTGAAAGATCAATCGGTTGAAATCTTTATCATTAGTAACACAAAGCACAAAGTAGAATAATTTGTCATTTAAAGAAAGGTTTCGTTTTATGGGTTTCCCTAATGACATGTTGCAATGATTGAAACAGTCGTTCATTAAATTTCTAACAAGCAAATGTTGTCCATATATAACGCCATGTACAGCAATCACATCTAGAGTTTTGTTTTTATACTTAAAGGCTACGAAGCCTATGAAGCCTTTATGACACACTGTCATAGCTGCAGCACCATCTGTAGCTGTTAATATAATAATCTTCAAGTGAATTCCTTTTTCATCACAAAACTTTTCCAGTGTTTAAAATATGGTTTCTCCTTTTGTAGCTGTCTCTAAATTTATAGCTAATAATAGTTCTTGACATATTTTTTTTTCATCTTTAATAAACCTAACGTAAGACAGCACAGCAACAATGCTTCATAAGTTGGTAAAGTGGACTCATCAAACTGAATTGAAAATTGACTAGTCTTCCGATGATTGTACAATCAATTCATCTTTGCACAGAACTATTGCTCAAAGAAATTTTTCGAATTATGTCTGCCGCCGATTTATGGAGCACAGTAGTTATAGCTTCTTTTATTGCCGGCAAAATTAACTTTTCTCCAACGTTGTGTGGAGTTTACCTGTTTGAGCAATTAACAAAGAGATATTGTATGAAGCTCAAAGTCTTTCATCGTCTTGCTTAGCAGCCACCGAAAAAAGTTTTGATATTTGAACTTGTTACAACTTGATTTCGTACGGCGTACCGGCTATCCTACGAAATCTATGTTAAGTATTTCTAGTTTATATACCATCAACAGGGCAGAAATATAAACTAATTATTCGATATTGAGTAGTAAGTAGATTTTAATTTTAGTAAATTTTAAAATATATAGTATCTAAATGAAATTACAAATCAACCCCCTAGATCGCTCCCCCTAAACCAGGCTAACGCCCCCCATTTTTCTGGGCCCTTTAACGGTAGGTCTAGGTCTCCAACGCCCACGAGGGAGCGTTATTGTCCACTTTGAGAAATACTGATCAAAATCATCAATCGTTTATATACTATACTACCCGGTAGGTTGGCGCCAGAAGCAATATAGTCAAGGTGGAACGATTTTGGTGTTGGTAAGTACGGCTTAGCATTAAGTTGTACGGCACCCTTATATATATATATATATATATATATATATATATATATATATATATATATATAGTATTCCTCCTCCTCTAAAATTAAGATGAAGGGTTGATCTCAGATCAATCTTAGGCTTTATTAAGGCTTTCTTATAGATATTTCTCCACAGTTCCATCAGAAACATCGAGATGGACAATCCCATTATGCTATAACATTAATTAAATCATAATCCAATTTTAAATTAGTGTTTATGAATAAAACATAACATGAAGTTACTTCGACCCACAAATAAAGTAGGTCAACGAAATACTGCTCTATCTAAATACAACAAACACAAAGGATTTATCCATTTCGTATTTCTTTTCAGGTGCTCTTCATTAATTTGAACAAATTTTATTTTCAAATGCAGTATACGTCTTCCTTATAACAAATTTTAGTATACCTTACCTTCATATATTAGTAAAATGAATCATTTCTAAAGCATGTAAGTTTTACACTTGAAAAAAGTAAATATTAGGTTCTCGTTTACAAGCCCTGCTTTTTATGTAACATTTTTCGAAAAATGGACTTGCTTGTCTATAATTTTTTGTTAATTGCATATTTTAATGTTGTTAAAAATTGCTAATGAAATTAATTTGAATTAAATTATATGGAAAAATTAAAATACGTTTTTTAGTTTTAAAAATAGATATAAAATGAGCGCAAATAATGAGTTGAGGAAAATTCTGCTAGCGCGATCAGAACAATAAAATATACGTTATTACATAATACGATACGATAAGAATTATATTCGTTACTATCACAGCTTATCAAAAGTCCACTGCTGAACTTGGTATCCCACACAACTTACCGCATACATAGTATTTTTTCCATAGTTGCCACGCTTGGCTGGCATTTATTTTATGACCGTTAACATAGTAGCATTTTCGAAAACCGAGATTCGCTATGTTCATACCAGCAGCAGCATTTATTGAAGTTATTAAAATATTGAAATGGCATAAATTATAATATTTAAACACAACAATAACAACAACAACAACAGTATTGTGTTTTCTTCAAAGGTCGTGTTGTGATTATCTGGTGAATTTGATACTGCATTTTACCTGCGGTCTTATCGCGTAAGCATCAACATCGCGCATATATAGATTATTAAAGGAGTGCGTTATATGGTCATAGCTTTATTTTTAACGTGTACGAACAGGTTACGAAAAATTTATGAAAAATATAAAACTTCTCAGCAGATAGCAAACTTTAATATTAATTTAAATTTAGCTTCCACAAAATAATAGTTGACCTAAGAGGAAACACGAGACGTAGTTGACCGACTTACAGAAATTTAAACAACTGCAGACTATACACATTATTATACTCTACTCATACGTAGGCAAATTATAAAGATTTTTTAAACAATATTATATGCAGAATTATTAATACAACATTTTGCAGCCCTTTTCACTTAGTGTTTTTATTGTAAAATCTCTTGAACATGTTCATGATGCTAAATGTATTATTATATTCTTATTAGAAATAATTCCTCCCTCTCCCTTCCACTTTCGAGCAACAAAAACTCTCGGCCAGTCTCCAACCATTTGCTGTCGGTATACCATGCATTTAAACCACGCGTTTCGCTTTGTCGAGAAATATTTTGCCAGCATCCGCCTATCCATCTGATTAAAATGTATGTATTCCAGTGAATAGTTTAACAAAATAAGCTATGTCAGTGTGTATTACTATCTTCGGCTTCATCATCACTTTCAACATCACGGCTACTACTATCGACGGGATGATGGTCAAACACTGGCTTATAATAGTAAAATATATTAAACCCGAATATCATAAATTTTAAGTTTTTAATATTTTGTCATAAAAGCAGAAGAATTAAAATTTTAAGAAGAATTAAAAAGAAACATCATGTGTAAATGTTGTCGTTAAGCCAGTAAAGTATATGAACATACGTACATATTTTTTCCACATAAAACGCATTTATCAATTAAATGGTCCAAACGCGATATTATAATGAATAAATGTAACACGAAACTCTTTTATACCAATTTCTTTATAAATATAATGATTTTAAATTAATAATTTGTGTGAAAGATAGCTCAACTTAACAACAAAACGTTATTTTAAATATTAAACCGATCGGACAGATCTAGTTTGCCGGTGACTAACAATTCTAGACACCCCCTCCCCTACCCATGCATCAATTTGACTTGCAAAATTAGCGTGCTTTAATTTTTCGGATCGTTAAAACAAATAAATTATTCTAATGAATATGTATACGACGATTTCATAGCTACCATTGATTTTTACATTATTATTGTTTGCTAGCGCATTTTACAAATTTTCCAAGTAATATATTATTATATTTACAGACGCATAAGCTATTTCAGGTCCAATACCCTCGCATTTCATGTATAAAATATTACTATTGTCAATCCGCTTGCCTAGCATGGCAACTATGGTAAAATCGCCCCTCCCCAGGGCAGGCAGTCTAGGAGGCATGTGTAGTTTGTAATGATAATTATGATAAAACGTAGATATCAAATCAAAACGGCTCTGTAGCGACGGTAGCGACGTAGCTAAGCGTTTGTTTACCGCGGTCCGGGGCGTAGATTCGAATCCCGCTTTGGAACAAGTGTGTATTTGTAATTTGTATAATTCTTTCATTTATTAATTGTTGCCCACTAATGAACATAGACCTCTCCCATAGATTTCCTCATAGAATAATGTTTTCTATACCTAGCAGCCACGTTTGGCGGACAGGTTGAGAAACGCAGTTTATATATATATATATATATATATATATATATATATATATATATATATATATATATATATATATAAGTGAGTTGTAATCAGGAATCACGCAATGCAATCTGGAATACAGCTGCACATCTCCAGATTCATTTTTCCTCCGTCGTTTTTTGTGATGATGCTCGGTAGGTGAGCTGGCCTCCTCTCTTTTCTAATAGGGGTTTAAGGAAAAATGTGACCGCCGCACTGCCCCACTGCATGTGGGCGAGCTTAAAATGTATTTGAAATATGTTTTTTCCCCATACACGTAGGTATTCTCACGATGTTTGCCTTCACTGCCGAGCACGTGGTAAAACAGCAGTTATAACTTTAACTATCAATTGCATTGCTGAATTTCAATTGCTGAATTCATTGTGGCTATCCAACCCGTTATATATATATATATATATAAAATATATATATATATATATATATATATATATATATATAAGACGTATCGTATCGTATCGTTCCTCGGGTTTCTGACATGTACCGAGCGCTTAAATTAGATGGTATATAAGCCAAAAAAAATTTTTAAGTGTTTCAAATTTAGCGAGTGTTTTGTCACAATGTAGCACACAACTCCGCAGTTTGAGTTATATGTGTATTTGTATTGCTTAAGGTACCCACTGACAATACGTCCGTTTAGTATACATACTTCCAAATGGACACCACACCAAATAAAATTGTATCCAGATACGGTACCATTGACGATACTTCCGCTTGGACGCATAGCTTCACTTCGAACTTAGCAGTCATATGGAATGGAAATTTAAATAATAATATGGATAATAAAACTTTACTGGTGACTGCAGCAGCGTGTATTTGATTAAAAAGGTAAAAAATTCTAAACGGAACAATCCATCGTTGTCTTCAAAGATCATCCATCACCTTAGACATCATCACAACATCAGACAACGCATCTTTATTTTGATTCTTAATTGAGGATACATGTAAATGTCTACGAGCCACAGCACCCATCACCAGGTGGACTGCATGCTAGTTTGTCACTCCCATTCTAGATATGGTATAGATTATAGTGGAGCAATATCGTTGACTGAGGAAGAAATTAAAGAAATCAACATATAGTGGATATTTTTCATTATAACTATACGTGGTAGAGCAACGTTGAATCTATATTATGGCTGTAGCACCAATGGGTCGACTCGAACGAAGAAAGACCACGATCTGACAAAATAGCATAAAATAGCGGCTTAAATCTGCTGTGTTTCGTATGCTGAGTTTCGATTTTGGACGATTACAACTCCATTTGGATTAATGGACGTATCGTCAGTGGTTACATCGTAAGTGCTTCACAGTATAAAATTTAACTGTCAAATTAATCACACTACGAATCTTACTCCCGACTAGGTACATACTAATTACTGCGATAGTTTTCACCTTCACAAATTGCAGTTATTAAGGATAATTAGTATATCAGGCGTTGGCTTTTGATTTATTTCTTTCCACCGCGACTTCACCTGTATCTATTAATGTGACTTTATTTTGATTTAAGATATGATAAGATAACCATCAAATACCATTTATTTTATAAGTTCTCCGATTTCTCAAAAATTCAATTTTTTCGGAATATAAGATATATTTATAAGAATATAAGAACGTCAGCAAGTGCTTAACAAATTTGAAAACGGTAAGACCGGCTTTTCACTTGACACTGCAACCCAGTTTATTGACGGATATTATCCACATCCACGACTTTTTCTGCCACCAGTGCAGTGCGGCCCCACTTAAAAATGTGGTGTAATATTTGACAAAATTCGTAGCTGGCAAGTTAATTTATTCGAAAAATGTAAAGGTTTTACATTTTTTGAACAAGAAAAGATTAAATATAAACCAAACCACAGATATCCATTAAAGTTGACAAATTAAAAGAAGAGTTAGAAATGTGCAAAAAATTAAGGAGCAAACCACTGAGGCTTTTGCCTGTTTTAAGCACTCGGAAATTAAAAGAAGAACGTCTTCCTATAGTTATTTCTTTTGAAAACAAATAATACAACTTATTTCTATACCAAGACTAGAGAGTTCTACGGGAAGTGAACAAGCACAGGCAGCTTGGAACGCGATTGTAGACTGGAATTCAGAAGATAAAGTGCAAATTCTTTGTTATGATACTACTGCTTCAAATACAGGTCGTATAAACGGCACCTGTGTGCTTGAACAAAAACTCAACAGAGAAATGCTTATTTTCGTTAGTAGACATCACATGTATGAATTGGTCTTAAAAGGGGTAATACTCATTGTATTTAAAATCAGTCAAGTAACTACAAGCCCTGATATTCCGCTCCTTAAAAAGTTCCGAGAAAACAAGAAAAGTATTAATGCTTATAAAATACAGAACTATAGAGAAAACTTACACAGCACGTGACGTACTCCGAAATTGACAACTTGCTAGAGTTTTACCGAACTGTACTGTAAAGAAATAGTCAGAGATGATCATCGAGAGTTAGTAGAGCTTTCTGTAATATTTTTAGGTGGAGATATCAAGAAAAAATCCGGCCTCCAGGTGCCATTCACCAAGCTCGATGGATGGTGAAAGCGATTTATTCCCTGAAAATATTGTTACTTAACACTCACTTAACTTGGCGTTTGCTTGTTCATCATAATATCCTACGTTAAACCAAGGCTTTAATGCACTCCAGCAACAAAATCACCTTACCAAGATTTGTGATTTTTGAAATCAATGAAGACTTACGAGAAAATTGATAAAACGATCTCAAAAGCAGCCTTGCGGAACAGATTACTCAGCATTCGTGGTATTTAACTAACGAAGTTTCTATATTATCACTGTTTGATGATGATTTGGACCAAGAAACTAAAGTTAAAATGGTTCAAATTTTAACCAAAGAAGAAGAAATATAACTCATGCAAAACCATACATCCCATCGAAAGAAAAACTATGCGGTTCATTGTATGGTAAGTTTATTAATTTTTTTTACGTTCCGTACACGAACACCGGAAAATTTAATCTGACTCTAAAAGTCAAACGTTAAAAAGAAAATTTTAACAATAGTAACATTTTTAATGTAAAAGAATAAATAATATATCAATTGCGTGCATTGCAATTTTCATGTCAATGTCAATACAGAGTACTACACTCGCTTTTTATTGATTTATGAATTACATAATAAAGACTAAGGTTCAAGGTATATAGAGAGAATATCCACAGTAGATTCAACGAACAATACCAAAGGATTAGTAAGCGAAAGCGCCGAAGATCTGTAATGATATTTAATATCCAATATTCTGATAGATGGATACGTTGACCATATAGTTTACAGAATCATAACCCTCAAAAGGAAAGAAGATATCTTCATTATAGCCATTTAAAATCACTACAATAATAAGGAGTGTTTGATGGTGATCATCCGGATATAAAATATCAATCGCGAGGGGTTGCAACAAAGGTATAAGACATTTAGAACTGTGATCGGCCAACCGCATGCCAAACGTGAAGTTTATAAAAAAATCTTTCCTACAACGAGAGAGCTCCCTGTTCAGCAAGGAACTCTTACAGGAAAATGAAATGAAGAAGATTTAGCAAACACAAATATGAAATGTATACATTTATTGATCATTGTATAAGCGGATACTCCAGTAAGTAAATAATAATTAGTCTTAACGTGTAATCAAACGTTCGGGCTGGCGAAAAATTTAAATATTATGTTTAGTAGAAAATAAATAAAGTATCCTTACTTCTTTGAACATTTTTTCAAATGCGCTTATTAGTTATCCTTCTCGATATGTACATAATGTATCCAGAATCGTTGTACATAGAAATTAAATTAATACAAATGGTTCAAAAGGCATCATCAAAGATTTCTTCCAAACAACCTTATTACAACAAATGACTAGGAAGGTGTACATAAACTATACGGAGTATGGTAGAAATTATAAGAGTTCCAAGTAATAAGCTTTGAGTAGATTTTGGAAGCAAAAGATAATCGAGCACGGCGAATATGTTGATGGAAGGAGTTCCACAAGCGATAAGGATAGTAGGTATAGTTATAGCTATACGTGGTAGGGCCATGCACGCTGTAGCTGTATTGTAATTGCAAAGGAAATGGGTCGGCTCGACCCGGGAAGGACATAGTACCTCAATCCTGGTGTGTTTCGTACGGTGAGCCTAGAGAACCGGAGACCCTTTTTACTGGATCCAAGGCATTCCATCTTAGTACTCAGGGGTGACAACGCATCTGTTTTTTGAATCTTAATCGAGGATAGATGTAGATGTCCATCGGCCATAGCATCAACTTACCATCGGGTAGGTTGTGTGCCCACTTGTCACGCTTATTATATAAAATAAAAATAAAATATTTGATACATATAGATATGATTTTGTAATATTGTGTATATTTGATTAAAAAAATATGCATTTAATTGTGTACACACGTACGAAGTGAAACTTTTTTACGACATATCATTCTTCTTTTATTTTATATTTTACATTAGTAGATTAAATAATAGTACACTCTTGCAGCACCTGACACCAGAACCAACAGTATACTCATGAGTAAAGAAACCAAGTTTCCTAATTCATGTGGCCGCGGCCGTGAAACGTTACAAGAAAATGAGACGTTTACCCAGTATTATAATAAGTCTATGGTGACGTTTTGATTTTTAATACTGTACGAATTTGTCAACTATGTCGATAAAGAAGTTTCACTTTAATAACAAGTTATTGATACGATAATAATAATAATAATGTCCTCCAGACCGAGTTTTGGCCACGGCGGCCTGCCTCAACGGAGGCTAGCCATCGGCGCAGGACAGGTTATAGTGCCCAAGTGTATGTGCAAGCACAGGTGCACTCTCTATTCCCTCACTCTCATAATCAGATGGGACGGTAAACCGACACGACCGGAGAGAGATCAGGCGCAGGACCAACGCCTTTACTTGCTTCCCGAGCCACAGGGGTGAGACGCCGCCAACTTCCTGACTCCGGGCAATTAGTGAGAATTTCTTGACGAAAAAACTCAATAATTAATTTTTTGGCTCGACCCGGGATTCGAACTCAGGACCTCATGATCAGCAGTCGCACTATTACAATCACTAGAGCAACGAGGCAGTTACATAGAGGTAGTTAGATACAATAATAAGTAAGATATTAATATAAAAGTTATTAATAAAAGTTAAATTTTTCATTCAAAAAAATACTAAAAGCATAAACGTTTTCAGATTTTACCAAGCTTATCGTATTAAGTAAATTTTACTATACAGCTAACAAACGAGGTAGAAAAGTAATCTGCTACTTTGCGACTAAATAAATCGGTTTATATTTCTACTAAAGGTCTCCTTCCTCTATTTATTTATTTCTGTACTTAGCCAAATTCAATAACATTGACTATTAAATATAAATATGCCATTTGACAACGACACTGTTTGATTCCATGTGTTTTATTAGAAAATAATAAAAAAGCAAATTTGAAAGTAGTAATCAACCTTTTGCATAAGGAATAAAAATATTTTTGTCTCATTATGACGACCTGGTGCAGGAAGTCAATGGATGCAGGACCGTGCTCTGTATCTGTACCATTCTTTGAGGGAGGCCTAAGTTCAGCTGTGGACTTGTGAAGGGCTGTAACGATGTTCATGATGAAATATAACAACAAAAAATTATAAATTAAGAAGGAATAAACTGTCAAGACTTCAAATGATTGCAAAGGACCTTATTTATTAAAAAAAATAGATAGAAATTTTTATAATAAAAATAACAGGTCATTTCTTTCAAATACTTAAGGAACTTGAAAATACTTTTGTAAGCGCCTATCTCATTTTACCATTTAACCTTTTTATTTTATTTATTACTAGTTTTTTGACCCGCAATATTAAATCGTATCAAAATTGCTATGGAGAGCTCAGGTTATCAGGTGGATATTTTCTCATATTTTAGAATGATAATGATCGCAGATCTAAAGTTAGACTAAATCGTTCTAATAATTTACCTTCGTACTCCAGTAAATTCATCCTCTTTCATCAAAAAATAAATATCTGTTACACCTGTACATTATTAAAATAATAATAACTTTAACGTTTAAAATAACTTTAAAAATCGGAACGATGATATTTCCTATTATACTTTCTGAACTTTCTTGTATCTATCTACTATCTACACTCATCAGCTGTTATCACGTTGTATTTTAATTTTTTTATTTTTTACTCAAGTTTACAATTTATGTACCAACTTCTTCCTAAACATTCATCGTGAACAATTCTTTACGTAATAAAGTTGTCTATGTAACGTAATGGATTATAGATTTGTCGCAGCTAACTGGCTTAATCAGCCTTTCAGTTGACAGCCTAGCCTTTTAAATAAACGGCGTCGTTCAAAAATCAATGTAGATGCCTAAATGATATTCAGCCGTGGCGTTTGTTACATGTAATAAACTGGTTGGCTAAAGCTTGGGCTATTCGTACGATAGCGTGAAACTGCACCGTTCAACTAGCGGCCAGAATGATATTCAGCCCATTCGTTTCAGCGTCTAATACAAAATTTCTTGCCTATCTATGCACTATGTGCTATATTATAGGAATATACGCGGCTTTGTTCCACCCCAGCCGCACCCTAACCTACTGTCGCTTGTATTACAAGATAGTTGCAATGTTGAATTAGACGCAGCAGCTGAATATAATTCAGGCCCCTAGTTAAACATAAAAAGGCTAAACTGTTAATTGATCGGCTAATTAAGATAGTTGGCAGCGACATCTAGTACTATTTTTAATTAAACTTAGGAAAACACCATCAAATGAGATGTTCCAAAATGTATGGAGCCTGGGCCAGGTCCTTGTACACTATATTCAAAAATAGGGAAACACATTTTAAACGGTTCTCAACCGTCCAATTATTTTATAATGGCTTTGTTTGCTGGTAAAGCACAGGAAATTACACTTGAAATTGCAGCACACAACCAAAACCCGTCAAGGCGGTAAGCTGTCATTTTTATTGATTAGTGACATTTGACATGTTTATTTCACGTATTTTGACACTGTTGTAACAACTGACAGTTCTCTTTCTATGATCAATGGTCGTTTTTGGCTTACTTTCATTGTCTATAAGCACAGAGTAACTAAATCGGTTAGACGCCATGTTGAAAGTCGATAAAAATAATTTATAAGCATCAATTGCTTACCACGACAGGATAAATTTAAATTAATTATCTGGATTTTCCCAGAATTATACAGATTTATCTCTTTTTTTTTGAGTTTATATACACTAGACCCGGCCCATTTTGAAACATCGGCTTTGTTGTTTTTCGACGCTATAATGACAGTTTTGAGAGTTTCAGCGCTAGGTGGCAGAAGGTGGAACTAAATTGAAATGAATTGATGAATTGAAAAAATTTATACGTGGTGCAGTTATATTAGTAATATAGGAGTAGCAGAATGGGTTGGTCGACCGGGTAGGACCACGCTCTCACAGAATACCAACATTAAATATTAGTGAGCGTAGAGAACCGGAGACCCTTTTTACTGGGAAAGAGGCATTCCATCTTAGTCTTCACGGATGACAATGCATCTGCATTTTGATTTGTAGTCGTATATATATATATATATATATATATATATATATATATATATATATATATATATATATATATATATATGGGCCGCAGGAACCACTTACCCGCTCGTTTGTCACCCTATCCTATAAAAAAATGAACCTGCTAGGTAATGAAACGTCATCGATCCAAGTCATTTGCCTAGCAGTTTTATCAAATGGCTGAATACCATTCAGGCCGCTAGTTAAACGGCGCTGTTTGGTAAAGAGGCTAGGCTATTCATTGAACGTGTGATTAAGCTACTTGGCTGCGACAGACATAAACAGGAAAGTTTTAGATTTACTACGTGCATAGCTCGTAGCCGAGCACTGCAATTTAACGTGAAATAATGGTCACATCTACAAATTTATTGTAGGTTAAGTTTGATTCAAGTTTTTTACTTATTATAAGCCAGTCTTGAGCACAATCCCACCTGGTGATAAGTTGATGTAGCCCTAGATGGTAAATCGTACTGTACTAGCATAACAAAAGCCTATTCACTCTTGCCTTAAGACGAATATTGTAATCAGACGGAAATATAGACGACAGGAAAATATTCCACTTTTATCATTAAAACACAGAAGCTATTTTTGTTGAAGGACAAAAAGGTGTATTACGAAAGATTTAGATATATTTAAATGTGGTCATACCGAATAAGTTACAATTGTTCAAATTCAGCGTGTTTTATGAAAAATCAAAGCGTTTCATATATTATTTGCTAAAGGTCACGTCCACGTTACCTTTTGTCTTTTTTTTTTCGATATTAAGCTGAAATATTTTCAGCATGACCCATTTTCACATCAATATAATATAATAAGTTTTCTATTAAAAACTCACAATGTTTATTGTGGTACATATATTGTGTTAATGGAGATAAATACAATAAGATAAAAATATGTTTGATTCATAATACATTTTTAAAGTTACGCGGATAAAGTGCGAAAACGCCTGGCTGGCACAGACACCTTTGGTTTCATTTTTCTACAAATAACCCATTCGGGGTAGCGGAGCGAGCCAAACGAACATAAAAATTTATTCGGTTGGAAAAATTCTATACCCATCTCTTCTATTATATATAGTGAAATGAGAGAGAGAGCAGCTTTAAGCATTTCTTAAATTGACGTTGATTTTATGAGTAAGGTATTTTAAACTTAGCGAACAATTTACATTGATGATTCGTAAAAACGACATAAGCATTAAAGTTATCAATATATCCGTCACAACCTATCAAGAGTACACTACTGTATATACTTTCGCCATAGATTGCCTCATAGGAGACACTTGCCAAAGTTGCCAGGTTTGGAATACGCTGATGCTTGCCCTGCTTTTGTTTTCCTCCGTTACCTCTTACGACACCCACGGAAAGTCATATAAGAGGATGTTTATACAGAGTTCAACTGTTTCACATCTGAATAAAACGTACAACGCATGCGCTCCAGGACTGTAGGTATAATCGAGCCAAGGACGGATTATAAGCTTACAGCGACATCACGGCCTGTTAAATAAGTTTTTATGAGGGCTAAAAGTAAGAGGCTTTTTGATCTCGATAACGGCGACTAGGTATGGCAATATAGAGCAGTTATTACTTTAAGTTTTTAATTACGTGTAACTTTATAAGAAAACGTAACGTAAAAACATTTAACGTATGTAATGACTGGAAATGTAGAAATCTTTTAACTGTTTAAATTGTGTTCTTATACAAGAAATATTTATTATTATGTTTGTTGTATGTTAACAATTAAATTACTGATTTGATGAAAAATAAAAACATTTTATAAACGAAATAGGCTAATAATATAAACTTACCGATTACCTAAATTTAATAAGCGCAATTTGCAGTCTACTCTACATCAGTAAACGTTCTTCAACGATAACCAGTAGTATGCTTGGGTTTGGATTTAATTTCATTAATTATGGGATTCCAAGCAGTTGGTGGTACTCAGCCATCTTCCCTTTTTGAAACTGAGATGTTATTCTATTCAATAGCCTTGGCTGGAATCGTTGTTCTTTTGTGAGGAATTGTGGTCTATCATATACATATATTTACGTGGGTTTTTATGGATTTTGGATTATGGAAATACTTTTTTATCCTATGTACTCGTAAGAGAGACCACATTCACAATGAAACTTGTACACTCCAGCATCACGAAGGGATAATACATTTGATTGATCTTCTTCGGCGGCTTGTAGTGTATTCTTACGGAAGCTCGCTTCAAGATGATGCCAATATTATCTGTGTCTCTTCTGACATATGGTATAGACAGCAGGCATACGCTCGACTGTGGCCGTTTTCACGAAAAATTTTTATTTCATGTTGGTACTCAAGTAAATAAAATAAGAAATACATAATTATAATATTAACTTTAAGGTTATTTACTATCCCTGATCCCATAATTTTACAGTGGCTGCTTATTGTATTATATAAACACTCACGCCTGTCACCCAGAGGGGTAGGCAGAAACTACAGACTTCCATTTGGCACGATCCTGACACACCTCTCTCGCCTCCTTCACATCCATACACCTATGCATACATGCTCGTCGGTTAAGGGTACTCCTAATTTGGCCCGTTTTCAATTAATTGCCAATTTGGTCGATAAATTTTCGCCTAGGACGTCCCTTTCCGACTCTACCATTCACTTCTGCAACATAAATTTTCTTTGTCACTCTTTCCTCATTTATTCTTTCCACATGACCAAACCACCGAAGCATTCCTTTCTTAATCCTGGTCACAACATCATCTTGCAAACCACACTCTTCTGCTCTTCTTCTTGCTTGTTGCTAGTTAATATTTGAACATATTTTCTTAAATAATTATAAATATAAGGGTATCAATGATGGCATCAACTTTTGATCCAATTCAAGGGAAACGGGGTTAATGGGAGGCAATAAATGCAATAAAACAAATTATCTAATGAAATTTAAATAAACTAGTTTCTACGGATTATATCGCGTATATTAACTTATTTTATATTCCCGACGTTTCACGCATTTTACAGCACCCATGGTCACGGAGGGGACTAAGGTGTAAAAATGTCAATTAACCTCGGCTAATTCCAGATTAAAATTATTAGTTTTTGTTCCGATCTACGCAGTATGAACTTACAGTATCTTAAAGTTTTGCTGTTGTATACTTGGGTTGGGATTTAATTTAATTAATTATAGGATACATCCTCTTTATTAAAATTAGGATGTTTTATTTTATTTCAATAGCCTCGTAAATCATCCATGGAAGCAATCGGTGTTCTTTAGCGAGGATTTGTGGTCTATCAAATCTGATGTAGTGACGGGAGCGATCTTGCACGGGTTCACAGAGTGCAGACTTCCCAAGTATATCCACCATTGTACTGTTTTGGCGATGGTGGCCAGGCAATTTCAAGAAAATTCATAGCAAGTTGCACAAACTATAAAAAATGAACTTCACATGTAGTCAGCGCACATAAACCAACTTGTAGATTTTTGACATTTGGATACAAATTTGCACATTACCACATGCATTGCACTGAAGAAAATGAGCTTCTAAATTACTTACAGACGGGCGCAAGATATCGTAAAACGAAATAGACTATCCCAAAGTTCAACCGTGGTCTCTGGTGGGTTATGGTGAAGACTGGAAGCGATATGTTCTTGCATAGAACAGATTTTTTTTAATATAAAATAATTGTTGAAACTATTTGCGGCCTAGCCTTAGCGTTTATCCTCCTGAGCCTGGAAAAGATACTGGTCTTTTAAAAAGATACCCAAAAGTAAACACTTTCCAATGGTAGCCAAGAAAAAAGGATTCAAAGATAAATTCTGGATTAGGCGAATAATGTCCCTTCTTATTATCGAATATGTATTTTGTTTTTAATTACATAATTTAAAACGGATAAACAACTCTTAAGTTTTGACTGAATTTATTAAGCACCGAACACTAAAAAATATAAATAAAAATATAAAAAATATAAACTATACTCGTATAATGACAGACTCTTATCTATCAGGACCAAATCCCCGTTAAATATATTACATTCAACTACGAGTAAGCGAATACGCACTACAATCCGTAGTAAAAGTACGATACCCTTGCTGTTAAGCAGAATGTGACCGAAGGGATGACCTCTATGCATAAGTTCACCGACACTGAATGGAGCGCAGTAAAAGTCAATGAACGCTGAAGGCTGCAGAGACGTACCGCGCGACTGCAGCAACCTGTGATATTTCAGCCTCGAGGAAATGAAACTCCCCAAATAACTTTTCAGTATATAATTTCATATCGATGAACTTTTTGCACGACTGTTCAATTTTTTTGGCGTAAATATGGTATCAGCGTATATACGGGCCCTGCAAGCCAAGGATTAGATATAACCACTTCTACACTCCTTAAATTACTATTTACATAAATCAATAAGTCAGCTTTTATCAGTAAGTGGTAAATTCGATTATAGCGAGACATATATGTTTCACACATTTAGTTTAGCATTGAAATTATATCTGACACTGAAATTATATTCGTATGCAAAAGATTGCCTTAAGAGTAATATATGATTTAAAACCTAGTCTCTAAGACAAAAATTTAAGGAAATTTATAAATTAATTTTTGGTTCTCTCAATTGATTTACTAAATGTAATGTATCTGTGTATCTACACAAAAATAAAGTGGTTAAAAAAAGTAATATTCACTCAGCAAGTACTAGGTAACAGACACAAGCAGTAGTACTAATTACTCGATCCACAAATTCAGTTATTCATTCATGGGATTATGTATGCTTTTACAACAAAATCCCATAAAATATACAAAATTCGACTTCCGCCAAGGTTAAAATCTTTATTACTTAGACAATGATCGTATAAAAAGGTTTATTACATATTAAGGAATTTGTGAATTATATTAACCCCTAGGAGTGAGGGAACGATACGCTACCAAGTTATTTCTAATTTGTTTTGTGCTTTTAATTATTATTGTGTAACATATAAAATTATTGTAAACTGCTATCTTTTACATAAAAATGTCCCGCTAGGTTTCTTGCTGGTTTTTTTCCAGGACAGAAGTATTTTCCGAGCAAATGGTAAATTAGACATAGGAGTAACTTTCAATAAGTATTATTTATAATATAAATTAAATAAAAGTTTCTATTCTATTATATTTTACACCTTATAGTGATTTCGCAATTTTTCTGTTATATTTCTTCGTCGATTGTGACGGCAACTATGCGTAATTCAGTTATGCTATTAAATAAATATATATATAAAAGATGTTTCATAGTCTTTTGTGTTTATTTTGTAAAATTTACTTTAAATGTACAAACGGATATTTTGCGATGTGGTATCGACGTAAGAGAACCCACTACCCCATATCATCCGTCCGTTTCCCGTGGGTGCCAATGTGTCTTTACATATGAAATTGGCGTTTTATACGGAAACGCAAAACGAAAAATGATATGAAATTATAATATATTTAATCAATCGAATTATGTACCATTGTTATCGATGTACTTTCGCCATTTTATAGGTAGTTCATTGAGGCCTTTGCTAAAAAATTTTTGGGAGCGAGATTCGATAAAATCTTTGAAGGCGGTTTTGACTCCATAGTCGGAATTGATATTTTTTTCTTGCAAGAAATTGTCGGAATTCTTATATAATCTGTTCAAAATAGGTCCGGGGAGTATGGTTAAAGTCAGAAACATTCCAATCGCAGTTCCTCTAATCAGTTGGTTGTGGTCTAGCGTTGTCCTGCGAGCAGCAGTGGGTTAGAGCAATTAACCAGTCTCGATTGTTTAACGGCTAGCGGCTTTCCATCACAGCATAACTGAATTACGCAATCAAATTTGATTGCCGTGGTTAATTATGACATTGGGACGTCGAACACCTTAGTCCTCTCGTGGCCATGAGTGTTGCAAAGTGCACGAAACGTGGTAAATATAAAATAAGTCAATGTATTTATTATTAAGGTCGTACAATCGCTAGATTGAGTTAACAAATATAGTTATACTTTATGATAAAGGACGATCTTTGAGTATTAAATAGTGATGCAACGAATACGAATACGAATATTCGTATTCGCCGAATAGTAGACATTTACCGAATATTCGTTTTCATTGAATACTAATCACGAATATTAAAAAACTAATATTTTTGTACGTTACTCTAATTACTGACAGACTTTGAAAACGCGCGTCGTTGGCGCCTAAAAAATACGACGATGTGCATAAGCCCTAAGCCACAACGACAGCTACACGAGGGCAGGGGAGTTATTACTCATTTTAACACTCCAATAACTGAAAGATTTTCAACAAGCTAACATTATACCGAAACATGTTTTGTTTCAAGATATTGAAACAAGATGGTACTCAACATATCAGATGTTTAAGAGATTACATGAACAACGCATAGCGATTTAAGATGTTTTACCATCTCTACCAAATAGTCGTCATGAAATCATAGCAAGGCAATGGGCTCTTATGAGTCAAATTATTGATATTCTGGCCAATTTTGAAGAAGCTACTAAAGAGCTTAGCAAAGAATCAACGACATTATAACAAGCAATCCCCATAATACGAAGTCTTAAATCTTGCCTATGATCCATTAGCCTTTTATTTGGCGAGAAGATGTCCGTTTTCCAAGGCTGAAAAAACTCGCACAAAATATTTTTCACTGAAACCATGTACAGTCGCCTCGGAAAGGCTTTTTTCAACGGCTGGGAACATCGAGACTGAAAAAAATCACCTAAAACAAAAAATCTACAGATTTTAGATTTTTTAAATAATTATTTGCCTGTTTTAAATTTTAATTATTAGAACAATATAAAATCATCAAATAAATTCGTTTTTCATTACCATGGCGAGATATTCGTATTCGTATTCACCGAATATAAGATTCGATTTTCATATTCGTATTCGTAAAAGTAGTATTCATTGCATCACTAGTATTAAACTACTCAAAGACGACGATAAATGTTATAGGGCTAAGCGATGTCCATCAATGAAATATTATATAAACCGCTACCACGAATTTACCAATTAAATGTTATTCATGCGGGTCTTAACTGCCACGAACACAGTAACCATTATCGAGGTACGAGTATTTCATAAGCACAGTTACGAGTTTGTGTAAGAGAAAATTTAGTGTTTTAAACATAGTTTAATAGGTAGCTTGTTTAGGTAGCTACAGATGCATTAACCACTTAAATAGAGATTATAATAAATTACCTTAACTTAAATTAATATATTTGTGCAAGATCATTTTGGTTTGTACAATATTTAGTTTATTTTAAAACATAAAATTTATATATATATATATATATATATAATTTAAAAACGAGCTATCAATTACAGGTGGTCGATTCTAGGGCATTTTAATAAAGATTTTCGACACGAAGTTCTAAGATGCTGTAATTAGACTTCTATAGTAGAATAACAAGACTAAATATTTTATGCAAAAGTTGAATAGAAATATCAGAACGTTTATTTTTAGTCGAAACCAATGATTACTTTACATAAATATAATATATATAATATATAGTACGCTTCCATCCCACAGCGAAATCGTCATTATTTTTTGTAGGAAATTCCTTTAAAAGAAAACTGTTCATTTAACAAAAATTACATTACAGACTTCTTGCCCAGAAAGTAAACCATTTTTATTAAGTACAACCCATTCATTCTAAAACCATAATGTAGCTGTAGCAGTGTGAAATTGTCAGCTTTTTGTTTGGTTATGTGTGAGTTTCGTGTTGGCAGACGTTTGTTTTTGTGTGAAAAAAATGTCTGACAATTCTGTATCGGGGAAAACCCAATGGCCACACCCCTCCAGTCCGCCGGCGGTAGTCTGTTTTGCTCTATGTGTAAACAAGATGTAAACTAATATATCACATACGAGGGGTGATCCAAAAGTAATGATAATCGTTTACTACATAAAATATCCGGTCCGCATAAAAATCCAAAAAAATATTTTTTGCTTGCTTATATACTCACTACGTCAGCCTAAAAAAATCATATAAATAGATCACGATTTCCGGGAGATACATTCATTTAAATACGAACTGTCAAAGAGATAACATCAACATGGAGAAAAACGAAATTAGAGCTGTCATCAAGTACCTCTGTTTGAAAAAAATGTCTTAAAAAAAATATACACAGTGACTTAGTGGAAACATTGGGGGACTTTGCTCCTCCATATTCTACAGTTGCACGCTGGGCCAAGGAGTTTAAACTGGGCAGAACATCCACTGAAGATGAACATCGCGAAGGACGCCCATCCACGTCCCTCACTGAAGAAAACGTGAAAAAAGTCGAAGATGTTGTGTTGGCAGATCGAGGAGTGACCATCAGGCATGTAGCTGAGGTCACATCGATCTCATATGGCAGCGTTCTAAGGATCCTTGCGAACGAGTTGCATATGAAAAAGGTCTCTGCGCGTTGAGTACCCAGAATGTTAACCGACGAGCAAAAGAAAAATCGAGTTGACATTTCGAGGGTCAATCTCGAAAAGTTCCAAGCAGATCAAGAAAATTTTTTGTTCCGTTTTGTGACTATGGACGAGACCTGGATCCACCATTTTGATCCTGAAACGAAACAACAATCGATGACTTGGAAGCGAGCCTCCTCACCGACGCCAAAGAAATTCAAAATATCAAGTTCGGCGGGAAAGGTTATGGCACCTGTTTTTTGGGACGCTCAAGGCATAATTATGGCGGAATATTTGGAAAAGGGCCACTATTACGGGCTCTTACTACGCAGACAAAATAAGAAGATTACGGGAGGCCATTAAGGAAAAAAGACGCGGCAAACTGCGAGCTGGAGTGCTGTTTCACCAAGACAACGCACCGGCTCACAAAGCCGCAGTTGCGATGGCTGATATTCAAGAAACGGGATTCGAACTGCTCAAACACCCTCCCTATTCGCCAGATCTAGCTCCTAGTGACTTCTACCTCTTTCCTCGAAATTCGAAGACGATAGCGAAGTAATGGTCGTTGTTGAAGCGTTTTGGGAGGGTCAAGACAAAGAATTTTTTTCAAAGGGAATCCTGGGTTTAGAAAAAAGTTGGACTAAATGTATTGATTTGTTAGGAGACTATGTAGAAAAATAAATTATTATTTTAACTTTAATTACCGTGTTTTATTTTCATTATCATTACTTTTGGATCACCCCTCGTAAAGCCATAGAGCAACACGGGCTAGTGCAGCGGTAAAAGTTTAAAAAAATTTTAATAGGTGTTTGTAATGACCATAGTATAATGTATAAGGTAAAAATATAAAATCGCCACCTAGAAAAAGTTTACTCCTCGCAATAAAATTAAAATGCCGCCTTACCACAGAATAAATAATAGGCCTTACACAGACTAAACGGCAAAGTTTAATCCCCAACACAACACATAGGTAGGTTCTCTCGTAGTAATTGTTCCCGAGTGTAGTTTAAAAGCTTTAAAGCGTCGAAATAAAATTACTGTAAAATTCTCTGACGAGATTTTTTGATTGATCTTTTTGAAACAAATTAACAAATACTAGTTGATGATATTATTGAAGTAATATAGAATTAAAAATAAAACGGCAATGGTATCTTTTTTATAAGCGCTATTTCCTTTGCATCTTTTAGTAATATATAAAAAAATCGTACAACAACGTCACGTTCAACATGCGTTCTAGAATGTTTAATTAATGTAACAAGTTGTAGATACAACAAATTATGCTTACTGCTAATGGTATACTAGTATGATTCAGTTTCATCAGAATCGACACGGATCACGATCCATTTCTCCAGTTGCATCCATTGATTCCAGTTGCATTTCAATCTTGGGGGTGAGCCATTTGATCTATATTACGGCTAAGCCACGCAGTCGGTAAGAAATATTTTT
Organism: Parnassius apollo; assembly: GCA_907164705.1. NCBI lineage: Eukaryota > Metazoa > Arthropoda > Insecta > Lepidoptera > Papilionidae > Parnassius > Parnassius apollo. Next base: position 3,787,687 of record CAJQZP010000001.1, read on the forward strand.
TTAAACTGATAGTAAATACATTAAGAACCTCATAATCGTCTCTTTAGTAACAAGAAAATAAACACTAAAGTTTGACAATAAGATCTCAAGTAATTCAACAAACAGTTCTCTTACTATGGCAAGTATTACCAACAATAAGCATTTCCAACAATGGCAAAAGAGTTGAGCGTACTCATATACACGGCCTTAGGATCATAGACGAAATAAAATGATTTAAGTACACGGCATATGATATTATCATCACCTAGTTTGCCAAGGTTTAGATTAGAAGAAGCATATGAGAAGATGCTATTTATGAACCGATATTTCACGATAATGTTATGTGGGGTGTAATTAAATCTATTTAGAGAAAACAAGAGTAACACTAAATTTTCTTTAGTATTAAATTTGTTGATGACTGATGGAGAAGAAAGGTTTTCAAATGGCAACCTCTTACCAGCAAGCGTTGTGAAGTAAAGTTCTTAGGGTAGCCCTATGTTGAGCAGTCGACTTGTGATAAATTGTAATGATGATATAGACAATGATTCTATTATTTACATAAACGTTGCAGTTCCACTGCTTAGCATAGGCCTCCCACGTATAGGGGGATATTTGCCGTAGTTGCTTAGTTCGCTTGGCAAGAGGTTTGGCAACCGCATTTTTTTATTCTAAGTCCTTATTAAGAAGACTCTGCTGCCCATCTCCTGATTTGATTTCCTCTGTCGCCTCTTACGACACCCACGTCAAGATTTGAGGTGTAGTGAATATTCCTACACCAACACTACACGGTAACTAATTATTTACATCAAACTCAAACATTTCAAACTCAAACATTTTATTGCGTTCATGTGGTTACATAAATAGTTCTTAAGTATAAGAACCAAACATGAGCCCTGATAGGGCGTAGCAATATTATATTATGTTATATATCAATTTAATCTAATCAATTTAGAAAGACGAATTTTATTTTATTTACTTAAACTACTTACTTAAACTACTACATTACTTTTAGGTTTAATAAACATTTGCAATATTTACAACGATATTAAAGAGGTATACATATTCAAAGTAAACAATTATTATTTTTCACCGAAAAACTCTGACAACGAATAGAAACTTTTTTTCAATTAAATATTGTTTAAGCTCTCTTTGAAATTTATACAACGATCCTTCTTTTTTGTAGACATTTGGGAATTTTATTATAAATTTTTACACACATACCATGGGGTCCTGATTTAACTGTTTGTAATTTTGTCATAGGTGGAGCTAATTTTTTACTAGGACGTAAAAAATGAGGCCGGGAGTATATTGAAAAAAGGTAAACAGCCCCTGTAAATATATATTTTTATTAACTCTATTTCTATTATTATGGTTTTTTTAAACACAACAGAAACAAAAATGATAAGACTGAAGTGTGATGTGTGTTCTTTTTGTCACTTAACAAGAATTAATACAAACTTTTATTTTTTACAGTTTGATCAAATAATTTGTGACGTATTTTGTCCAAAATTAATCTGTGACTATTCGTAATAATAAACAAATAACGGAACAGGATATTAAAAAAAAACTCGTTTGTAGATGTATTCTTATTACCTGGCCTATTTAGCTCCCTCTCTTCACATGTGTACAAGTATAAAGCGGGTCACTGAGGACGCGTTGGTTAGGGCGTATGCAGACTTTTTAAATTCAAAGTGTTTATTACACATACAAAGAACACAAATAAAGTATTAGTTCATTTCGTACATATTAATCGATAATACGTATATTAAGATTCCAACGACAATTTATATAAATGGTTCATGCTTTTTGACATTTTATTATTTCGAGGCTATTCCCCGTAAAGAATGTCAGCCCTATTCTGCCTAGGGCTGTTTTTTTATCATAGAATAAACATAGGGTTTAAATTTTGTCTTATACGTGGTAGAGCCATGCTGCAGTTATATTAGTAGTATAGTTGTAGCACGAATGGGTCGGCTCGACCGGGGAAGGACCACGCTCTCACAGAATACCAGCGTGAAATAGTAGCTTAATGCTGCTGTATTTCGTATGGTGAGTGTAGAGAACCGGAGACCCTTTTTACTGGAAACGAGGCATTCCATCTCAGTCCTCACGGGTGCCAACGCATCTGCATTTTGATTTTTAATGGAGGATAGATGTAGATGTCTATGGGCCGCAGCAACCACTTACCATCAGGTGGACTGTGTGCTCGTTTGTCACCCTATTCTATAAAAAAAAAAAAAAAAAAGGTAGAATGACCCGTAGGTAATAGTAGATTGTATTGTTAAATAGGTAAATTATAACGAGAACAATATTTAAATTTTGTCATTTATTTTGTGTATTATATTTACTTATTTAATATAATATTACATGATATAATATCATAATTACATATTAATGATATTTTTATCTGAATATTCTAAAAGATATCTAAATCAAATATAAAAAAAACATACTAAATTTATGTTTAACAAACTTATTAACACAACATTTAAATTACAAATATATTTATTTAAATTAGAATAAAAGTCGTTCGTTAATGCTGGGCACGCGAGAGTTAAAAATGGACGAATTTATACCACTTTGACTTTGAAATGGAAACCTAAAAATAAAATAAAAGAATAATAAGCAGATTTAAACATGAAAAATTTAACCTAATAATAATAACTTATATATGTTTCTACAAAAAAAAAGTACTTAAGTATCGGACGAATATATTAATATATTCGTCCTATACTTAAGTACCCATAGAAATGTCGCATCTGAACATATTAATTTCATAGTCTATATTCAATGACACAAGATGGCGTCTTAGGAATAATTTGTTTATTATTAATCTATAATACTTTTTTATTGATTAAGTATCTTATTAACCGATGAAAAGTAATTCCTTGGTTTTTACTGACATTTCTTGAATTATTTGTGCAATATCTAAGTACATACGACGGCATATTTTTATCAAGAGATTTTTTTTTAAATCAACACAACACGTGAGAACTCTACAAGCGCCTAGCGAGTGACTGATTAAAGTGCGGTGTATGCACCGCAGTTGGGTGGAACAGAGTAGCTGAATGCAGTGTCGCCTCTAGTACGTAGTACATAGTAGCTCAATGGCTGTATATAAACTTTTTATGAACACTAAAAAGATTTAGTCGTAAATAATTTAGAATTAAAGTATCAAATTCAGTCGACGTCGGAAAACAGTAATAGGAGCAACATTAAATATATTGTGCATTTGCAGGTAATTATATCTGATTTCACGTGTATAATTACGTTATTAGGGTGGAGGACGCATTGAGCATCATAATTTTCGGTGAATGAGTGCTTTGCTTTCAAATAATAACTGCAGTGTTGATTGCACAGGCGTATTGATTCATGACATATTCGTGGTTTCGTTATTTACATTAATTAACTTCAAAATTAATGAACCGTTGGCATAAGAGATATTCAATTTCAGTTTAATTAATTATAGTAATAAAGCAACAAATTGTAACGTCAATGTGTTCATTTATAAACACATTGACGTGCAACACAACTTCATAGTAATAAAGAATTTTTTAATCTATATACCTAGTCGGTCCTTATATAATGTTACAAGTAAAAATGGTAATAAAAACAAAAGTAAATCTTAATTAAAAATAATGTTTTTGTTTATTAAAAGAGTATTAAATTAAGATAATTATGACATAAAATTTATTCGAAATATGCCCCTCCATTTTTTATACACTTTCTTAGTCTTCGCAGCCAGCCAGATAGCAGCAGGCATCATATTCATGTCTATGTCAGTCTCTATATTTGTCAATGATGGCTTGAGACTGTCCAAGTTTTTATGAGGTATATATATACAACACACCTTCTCCTCGGTATAACCTTGAAAGAGCGTCTGAGAAAGATCTTTTACGATGCCAAAACAGTCTCTTGGTATACTTTGCCACAAGTTTTGACATATTTTTCGCAGAAATTAACTTCAGTAGGGCCGTAGTACGAAATCCTTAACAAAATCATCACTAATGATGGACCCGTTGTTGCACCCGGGAAACGGCTTAACCAGGTTTTCCCGAACTTTTGGCGTACACATTATCCTTCTGTTTGCTTGAAGTTTCTTAAATATCGAAAAATTTTGGCGCGTGAATAGGGTGTTGCAATGCTGATTTCTGTGTGCCGTAGTAGTAACGCGCGGGATCTTTGTACTCTCTACATTTTTTTTGACTCTTGTTTAGAATATGACTGCTCTTTCTTCTGTAAGCACGCAGTCCAAGGCTTATGTTGACCTCAGACTGCATGCACGGTTTTTAGAGTCTTTCTGCTCAAACCTATTTGAAAAGTCACCAACTGCTTGTGGACGGGATTTCTATCGATTCGTGCTGTTATCAATGGAGATATTACGGAACGAGATCGACCGCTTCTTTTTTCGACACCCGAACGCTCATCGTACCTTTTGGTACGGTACACTAACTTCAGTGTGATACTTACGTTTTGAAGTAGCTTGAGTATCGTGGTTGGTGAATAGCCGCAACAATATAATGCAATTTACTGCTATACAATCCTATTTAAACTCTTTTTGTGCTTTGTGGCGTTCCTTGGGAGAGGCCTATTCTCATCTCAATCAATGTTTCATGTAAATCTATTTAAAAAAACATTCATAAAACGAACACATTACAAATAGAATAAAATTTTATTTATATTATTTACTTTAATTTACGCGCCAGATATTTAAGGATTTGGGGATTATTGGGGATGTATTTAAGGATTGACTGGGTACGTACGATTAACTTTAGCAACTTTGCATATTTTCAAGACGATCTAAAAACCATAATATATTTTATTTTTCAATTATACCAATTTGATCATATTTTTTATTTGGAATCTAATAAAATACTGCAGTTATTGTATAGGCTTTTCGCAATCTTATTTGATTACGTAGCTTTTAAAAATTGGAATAGTATAACTTTATCTATAACGTAAGTATAGATGTAACAACCAAGGCAACAATTTAATAGGAATTTTTTATATTGGAGGAAAAATTTCGTACTGTCGCTGTGAAGATTTTAGATGCTTTATTTTTGATAGCTTTGCCGATTTGGAAAAGGCTCTGATAGAATTTTTATTTGCATCCGTTTGGGGGCAGCGTAATGATCCATCACCCTATTTCGTGCCATGGGTGTCATGTAACTGCCGTAAAACGAGTGTGGGAAATAACAGAAAAACGAAATGGCTTTTCATAGATGTTTGTACAAACCATCTCGTTTATAAAATATACAAAGTGGTGACGGGCAACTGCGTTACATGTGTAAGACATCTTGTACTGCAGTTTAATCCTCCTGTCAAGTGTGGTTAATCCTATACCTTTAAAAGAGCAATTCTTGCATATATATATATATAATCGGGATCTCGGAAACGGCTCCAACGATTTTCATAAAATTTAGTGTCCAGAGAGTTTCGGGGGCAATAAATCGATCTAGCTAGGATTTATTTTTAGAAAATGTCTTTTTGTCCGTGTTTTCAGGCAATGAAAAACTGCTACAATATAAGAAGGTAAATTTTGACACAGTGTTAATGATCGTAATAGCTCAAGTGGATATTGAGCGGTCGCAAAGTCATAATGCCTTGGTTCGCGTCCTGTCTTCTGTCCGACTTTTTTCCTTTTTTTTTCAAGTTCCCTTCTTTTGTGAGAAAATCCCTTTTTTTAGTATTTTTAACAATACGAAAATTTTAATTAAACTTATTGCACTCATGATTTTCTATTCAAATAACCAGTTCAGTTTTTTCTATTACGTCAATAGGATCAAAAAATATTATTCATGCTTCATCAGTATGTAATTTGTATCTAAATGTAATTTCAAAAAAAAAACCGAGCAAAGCTCGGTCATCCGGGTACTATTTATTTATTCTTTATTGCATTCCCTAAAACAAAAGCAATGTTCGGATATTATTTTAAAACTTCAAATCAAGTCCTGCCCTCGTACGTAGATGTTTATCTTTTTTACTTTGTCTTAAAATTGAATGACATCGATTAAAATTAGGACTGTCTACTGTTTTTGTTTATAACGTAGTAAATTAAGGTGTGAACTGGTAAAACATACAAGAGATTTTAAGGGAAGCAGGTACCTGCTTAAGTTTTTAAGACTCAGTAGTTCAACGAGGTGACTGATAGTAATCGTGTCGGGACTCTATTAAGCTGCTTTAATACTGTAATAACGGTTCGTTACACAAAACCTTAAGATCTGAGCTAAGCTTATGGAAAATATTATGTTTCACTTATTTTTCTGTTTTTATGCTGACTACAATTCAATAAGAAAACGTGATAAATCTAAACAACCCAGTATGTATAGACATACTAAGATGTTTTGTATCTTCGTTTGGTCAGTTGGGCTTCAATTAAATTAATTTGTAAAAGAATATAAATACATTGGAAGTTAAATTATTACACTTTAAATTAGCTTGACCCGTGAGTATTTTTGTACGATTGCTATTGAATTTGGTGAAATTTTGCAGACGTATTAAGAACCTTTGTCAATACAATAATTTCGTGGCTATGGCCTAGTTATTGTATCTACGATCAGCACAGCACATGTTTAATGCACGTCGGGTTATTTTAGTTGGTTTCGATTGTATATTATTTATTTTGGCTTTCGTATGTATTGCGACTGTGCCACCATGGAAACGCGTGTCCCCATACTATAATCCGTAGTTACTTCTACGAGTATGTTACGGCAATATTTTCGCGCGATTGTTCGGTAGTAAATGTTCATTAGATTACTTTATTTAGTTATATCCATTACAGCTCACATTTCATTGTAAATTTAGGAACATTACTTTACTTTTTACCTAGGTTCAGTTCTGGTATATTATCAAAAAATGAAGGCTATACACATACGATGTCACCTCCAAGGACTAAATTTAAATAGCTTACAGTCTGTAATTATACTGAATCTCCACATTCTACAGACCGGAATACAAAATTAGGTATACCTTTATCCAGTGTTTTTATTTAATGCTGCGATGCTATGCTATAATATTAATACCTAGTGACACAAAACGTGTAGCACAAACTTAAGTTTTTTTATAGGATAGGGTGACAAACGAGCTCACAGTCCACCTGATGGTATGTGGTTGCTGCGGTCCATAGACATCCACATCTATCCTCGATTACAAATCAAAATGCAGTTGCGTTGTCACCCGTAAGGACTAAGATGGAATGCCTCGTTTCCAGTAAAAAGGGTCTCCGGTTCTCTACACTCACCATACGAAACACAGCAGCATTAAGCAGCTATTTCACGCTGGTATTCTGTGAGAGCGTGGTCCTTCCCCGGTCGAGCCGACCCATTCGTGCTACAACTATACTACTAATATAACTGCAGCATGGCTCTACCACGTATGGAGTTCCTTTATACATCATTTACAACACAAATCTCTTTGTATTACACTTCGGAGTACGTCGCCTTATCGAAATTACTCAATAAGACATTAATTTCATTACAAGTTACGGGAACAATGTATATCTATACTATCTTTTTTCTATTTATACAATTCTTCTGTCCGTGTGTAAGTGACTGACTCCTCTTAACGGCTAAACCAATTTTGATGAAATTGAAGTAGATTCAGGAATGGTTTAGATTTACAATTGGACACCGTAGCTTGCGCTGTTATCGAGATCAAGAAATCACCCGTGCGATGCCAGGGCGGATCGCTGGTTATAATAAATATATATATATATATATATATATATATATATATATATATATATATATATATATATAATTATTACAGTATAATTTTTACCTACGTTTGTATAAGAATTTTTTTTATTTATATGTAACAAAAATTTAGAATGTTCCGCACATTTGTTATTGGGTTACAGTGTATATCAGAGAGTGTTAAAATGTGTGTTTTCGTAATAATGTCATATATGTATAGTGTTAGTGTATTTAGTAAATGAATTAATTAATAAACACTTAATCATAATGGTAATCAGCGTTTTTATAAATTCTGTATGTTTTCACCAAGGCTGAAACGCTGCAACCATATTATGATTAGAGCACGAATGGGTATAGTTTCGACCAGGAAAGGTTCACGCTCTCTTAGAATAAGCCATAAAATGGCAGCTTGAGGCTGCTACTGTATTTTGCATGGTGAGAGATCCGGAGACTCTTTTTACTGATAACGAAGCATTCTATCTTAATCGTCAGGGGTATCGCGTCTGTATTTTGATTTATAAACGAGGATAGATGTAGAGTTTATTGGCTTACAGCAACCATTTACTATCAGGTGAACTGCACGATTGTCAAAATATTAATCTATCTGCAATTAGATGAGTATGTTAATTTTAGTAATAGCATTTGAATAATTAATAGAATTAAATTATGCACTTCCGACAGGTTTTAAAATTGATACACTCAGAGTTCAGAGTTACGTGAACATTTTCTTTATCTTATTACACAAAAGCATGAGGACTGAGGTGTGTGTTTTAAAACCATTCCTGAAAGACGTCTTAAATCTGACTGCAACGTTGGTTAATTCTCTCTGAACAAATTTCTTTGTTAATGTTAAACAATTGAAGTGGTTATTTAGACTTTTATGAGACAGTTGTGGAAATACAATAATAAAAATATTTCTTAAGGATAACGTAATATTTGGTCGCCTTACCGAAATTATTAGGTAAATATGCCTGTACTTATATAAGTATCATATCGGTTTTACTTATAATTTTTGTATAATTATAGAATTACATTACCTACGCACTTAGGTTTCTTTTAAATTGATATGCCCCGAGTTCAGTGTTACGTGAAATTATTCTTTATTATTACACAAAAGCATGAGAACAATGGCGTGTATTTTGAAAACATTCCTGTAAGAGATCTTAAATCTGACTGCATCGTTGACTCAATTTTTTCTTAACAATTTTCTTCGGTAATATAGAGCAGTTGTTCCGTTTATATATAAAAGTTTGTGCAAATACAATAACCAAAATATATTTAAAGACATTTTTTGGCTACTATTTTACTATTTTTCGCATCACATTGTAGTAATATTGTATAACAATTTTATTAACTGTAAATTAAATTTTACACATTTTATATTATCGATATGATGAAGAATACCTTTGTCGGTTTATCGTGTGTTGTCCGTTGCAATATAATTTGACGAACAACTTTCGGAATCTTTTATCCTAGGCGAATGTAAAATAAAAGTGTCAAGTGCTCTCACTTGGCACTTTTGATGAGCACAATAGATCCTCTCTTGTTTTTGAAACGCAGCTCTCCTTACGTCACCCGTTTTAATAACGATGTTAAATGGTGCAAAACTGTTACGATATAAACGCACCATTGTTACTTATAGTCCAAGGCAACGCTGATGTTTTCGCCAGCTTTCTGAATTAACATGCGACGTCTGACAGTGATAAGGATTACGTAGGCAGGTTCGCTATGCAAATAAGGCAACACATTCGCATTGGCAGTTCTTCATATTGTTTATTAATATATATATATATATATATATATAACCTTAAAATTAAAATGTAATGTGTAATCTTTGAAATACAGTTTTACAAAATATATGTCATCTGTAATTTTAACGCATTAGTAAGATGTGACACCAGAATATAAGCATGATGTGTATCGCGGATAAGAAAACGAGGCAAGCAAGTAGCGGAACGAGAAATATGATCAGGTCGGGCAAGGTCACCTGGACGACAATCGTCCTAGGCAAGGACAGAGGTGACTCACCGAGGGGCTGATGCAAAGCTGCGTGCGCGTCGCAGTCAGCACAGATCGCAGAGCGTAACATCCGTTCACGTTGGAGCCTCCGCAGGAGTTGTAAATGCTGCGGTGTAAACACCGTGCCCGAGCGCTCGCCCACCAGCAAAACGTCCCCCGCTTCCCACCAGGCCTGTTCCCGCAGGGTTCCATCGCGATTAAAAAGGCCCATGTCTTTATATCCCTCAGGGGGACTGAGCGCTCCCGGCTCCTGCTCCTGGTAGCGCTCGCACGCGCCACATCCCGAGCACTCGTCATTCTCATCCTCATCAGAGTAACCGCACTCGTCTCGTACTACGATGATATAGTCGGCCTCGAAAAACTCATTTGCGCTCTCGTCGAAAACCACCCTGTGTTTTTTGGGCTTGTTTCCCTTTTTGAGCGACGATTTTAAGTTTTCGTGATCCGTGTTGTGGCGCGAGTCGCGATCGGCGCGGTCGCCGCGCATCGTCGCGTGGTGTCGCGGCGCTGACGGACGCCGGTGTGGCGGACGGCGACCATCGACGGCAGGCGACAAGCGGATCGACGGCGACTGCAGCGCCGCACCCGCCCGCCACCGCCCGCGCCCTATCGATCGCGCTTACCGCCCGACGCCGTCGCCACACGACACAGCATCGCCACGGTTTGCCACTCGTTAATAAACATGCCACCGCGAGTCGCTTATCATTTGGGCACAGTAAGGTGGCGGCTTTAAAAATTAAGATCGAATTACATAGTTTATTGTTGGCATTGCATAATTATTTGGATTTCTGTGGCATCACGAACGTTTGTCGCAGGTACGTCTTTGAAAATCTACACGAGGAGAAAGACAGACCGTATGAAACGAGCATGCTTAATAAGGTAGTTTTGACGAAACTTTTTACACCTAATTATAAATTAGACGGAGGAGTCAACCCTTAGGGCCACTCTAACTCTACATTATATAGCCTGTATATTTACAGTTTTATAAACTGAAATAACTATAACTATATTCAATGTTCCTTTCCTCCTTGTTTATTTCTTTCTAATTACTTAATGCTAAATGAGAATTTTCATAAGAATATATCCTTTTTTATTTTAAACTATTTGTTCAGGTTTTGAGCATAGAAAATGTAACTTAACGGTACGGCGACTGGACCAAAAACTTAAATTTTATAAATTTGTAATGCAACACAATGCTTTGTGAATGTTATACAATGTAAATACAAACAAAAATTTATTTTATATTATGAATATACTAAATAGTTATGTAATTTATAGATAAACGTTCTTTGGATACAGACATCGACGATGTTTCATTGAGGGCTTTTCGCCTTAACATATCGACCAAGATTTCTTTCTCTGTGGCCAGAAACCTTTAGCCTTACCGGTAACTGGGCATTTCTATATTTTGTTGTGTTATTTATCTAAAATTTTAAAAAATATATAAAGTAGTTTTATTGCATATAGACAGCACAGTGTGGGATTAGAATGTCAAAATTACCTAAAATCTAAGGAGTCTCTAAATTAGTCACCAGTTAAAGATATAATAATTGGCTTTTAGTGTTAAAGTCGAAAGAAATCGTTGCATTGAGAAACGAAATGTTTGTTTGTAAATATTATGAATCAAACTACTAATACTAGAGGACACAGAATATTCACATCCGTACTTCCTATGAGTTACATTACTGATTGTACCACACTTTCAATCTTTCTAATGCTTTGATTAGCCATAATTTTAGGTTGAAATTAAAAAAAAAATAAACAATAACACTAGCACAAAGAAAAACAAAAATATTGTGACTATAATGAAACCAATTTAGTAGGACAGTCTCTTAGTGGAAGTGGAACGTAACAAAACAGTAAGGCTATGTTCTCTTTCTATACCAAAATGGAAAATCTAAACTTTAACACAGATAGACACTGCTAAGTTAATTTATTTTAATCAAATCAGCTATTTATTATCTCATAATTACGAGATCAGCAACTAGAGGCAATTTTTGGTAATAATCAAAGACATAGTCAGTCATATTACATCAACAATTTGAATAATAAAAATGTTCATTTCTGATTTATTTTTAGCATGCTAGAGCCACGCTGCAGCTGTATTATAGTTGTAGCACCAATAGGGAAGGACTATGCTCTTACAGAATGATAGCGTAAAATAGCAGCTTTGTATTGCTATTAAACAAAACTATTTTTATGGATTTTATCGCGTTTAATTACTTATTTTTAAATCCCTACGTTCCAAGTTCTTTATTGTCTTTGTTCTTTGTTCTTTATAGATGTTTGATAGTCATCATAGTTATCCCGGCTACCTTCAGTTTTTGAAGCAGCAGAATAAGCTTACAATATCTTGAAATCTTGCAGTGATTTGCTTGGGTTTAGATTTAACTTTGTTAATTATCGGATCCCAAGCAAATGGCAGCAGCCAACCATCTTCTCTATTTTTTTTTAGGGTGACAAACGAGCACACAGTCCACCTGATGGTAAGTCGTTACTGTAGCCCATAGACATCTACATCTATCCTCGATTACGAATCAAAATGCAGATGCGTTGTCACCACTGAGGACTAAGATGGAATGCCTCGTTTCCATTGAAAAGGGTCTCCGGTTCTCTAAACTCGACATACGAAACACAGCAGCGTTAAGATGCTATATTACGCTGGTATTCTATGAGAGCGTCCGGTCGAGCCATACCATTCGTGCTACAACTATACTACTAATATAACTGCAGCATGGCTCTACCACGTATTATTGCAATTAGGATGTCTTTTTAATTTCAAAAGCTTCGCGTATCAGTCTTAGTAGGAATCAGTGTTCTTTTGCGGGGGTTTGTGGTCTATCAAATCTAATATAAGAGTGGAGATGAACTTGAACATGTTCACAAATACAGACTTCCTGGACCTTCGGTGCTTCACGTCAGCGACATGTTCTTTAACGTAGGCTTTTATAAATCTTTTTGTTTGTCTACTACTCTAAACTAGTTACTCTTGACGGATGATAAAAATTGACTAAACTTCTTCGGCGGCTTCTAGTAGGTTTTAATTAAAGCACGGAACAAGATGTATACCACCTTATCTGTGACTCCTCTGACATATGGAAGTACAGCGGGCACACTCTCGACCGCCACTGCAGGATAGGCCGGTGACCCGGAGCTTGCTTTCTTGCAATACTTACTTAACGTGCTAAAGCTCCGTGGCCTGATTTTTTATCACAGATCCCTTGTGCTCTCTGCAATAAGGATTTTCCCACGGTAGCTAACTGTGATGGATGATGGTAAGCTTCACCATTTAGATATTGGTTTGTATGAATCTTTTTCCTATACACAGTGTGACCAATATTGTAATCTAGTTTTTGGATGATTAAAACATCCAGGATAAGCTAAATAATTATTTACCTCTAACTCTATTGTAAATTGTATTGAAAATAGAGTTAGAGGTAAATAATATAAATATATAAATAAAGGACAAATGTAGTTATGAAAGTATCGTCTGCGTACCGCTTGTAGAATTTTTTAATTTGGTGACTTCGACAATACCATCATGTGCCAAACCACCGAGGTTAATAACCATACTGATAATACATAAACCATATTGTCCCTAATTCACTCAAAATTATTACAACTACTTAATTCAAGATCTCCGTCATCTGCCGTACTCACCAGACCTTGCGCCTTTGTAAGCGCACTTCTACTTTTTCCAAAATTTGGATAATTTTTGCGGGAAACATATTCAATACCCGAGAGGCAGTATAAAATGCCTTTGAAGAATTTGTTGTTGTAGAAATAAAAAATATACAAAAAATTTATGTTAAGTTATTTCATAAAAAACGGCAATTTCATAGGGCCTAATATTTCGTAGACGGTAAGCATAATATAGTTTTATTTTGCCAATAACATTTCATTGATTTTCCGACTTAAAAGGAATTATTACAATATAACGAAGTGAATAAGGCTATATCAAACTTGATATACTGGTTTTACGTCTATGATTCTCTTTTAAACGATAATAAGACGAATAAGTAGTATTAAATTCATTACACCTAATGGTAAGCAGGTGAATGCCAGTGTGGTTTTAAACGGGGAGGAGCTGAACAATGTTGTATCCACTGGTTTTCTCTGAATTAATTTTCATCAATCAAAATAAATTACGTGAAACATCAATTGGGCGCTCATATATCTAAACTAGCAAGAAAACTTAGTTCTGCAGCATATGCTGTAAAAATAGATTAGAGGCCTTACATATGTTGAAACAGCTGAAGTAGTTTATTTAGTCATTTTCATAGCATCATGTCATATGGAATTTTGCTATGAGGTAATGCGGATGACATTGAAACTGTTTTTGTTTTGCAGAAGAGAACGATACGAGCAATTTATAAATAACCTAGATCCGAAGGAATCGCTTCGAGATAATTTTAAAGAAGTGAATAACTACTGTATGTATTAACTTCGGCTCTCAATATACTTACGAAAATTTAATGTGTGTACACAAAAACATTAATAGTTTTATTAATAAGAATAGTACATTCTATAAATACCAGGAACAAGCACTAGTTAGTTATATCAGTTACTCGACTCCAAAGAGTCAGTAACTGGTATTACTAGCTAGTGCTACGCTTTTACAACATAGTCCCTGAAAATATCAATAAGTAAAAATTTTATTAGGCAAATATTGTCTAGTAAGGGTTATTATACTTGATGACTACCTCGTTAGTCTAGTGGTTGTAGCAGTGCGACTGCTGATCATGAGGTCCTGGGTTCGAATCCCGGGTCGGGCTAAAAAATTATTGTTGAGTTTTTCCGTCAATAAATTCTCAGTAGTTGTCCGTAGTCAGGAAGTTGGCGGTGTCTCACCCCCGTGCCTCGGAAAGCACGTAAAGCCGTTGGTCCTTGATGAAATATAACTTTCAATAAGCGTTCTTGTAATTTAAAAATTATTTTATTATATAGTAAGCTAAATTTTTGACGTGATTAATCTGTGACGTGACGTTTAGGTAACGTGACTTATATGTGGCCATGAACCTGAAATACATATAACATCTGTGGCAGGTTAAGTCAGCCAGTGTCCACAACTTTGAAATGGGCACGCTGGGCAAGAGGGTTAGGGTTCTCCCTGAAAAGTCACCAACTAAAAATATATATTTATTTTACAAAAATATACTAGAATTCCCTGACTATGATACATGCGACTATGATACACTGGCGAATTCAAAATTACTTTTTTTCTCTAAATTATATTTCACATCAGCCTTTTTATCTATTCCTATATATCCTATATATCCATTTTATAACATTGCAGTGGCTGGCTGTAACATTGAAACACAATTGAAACAACAGTTGTTGATTAAGCTGAGAAGAACTCTCACTTACATGCCATTAAATGTTTGCCTGCCTATCTATCCTTCTGTCTGAGCTAATTTCTACGGATTAGCTAAACAGATTGTAATGAAGACTTGACGAACAGATAGCATAGCAATGCCAGGAGCGATCTAGGCTTTATTTTATCCAAAACCTTAAAGACATTTATTTTGAGAAACCTTTGATAATTATCTTAAATCCAAATAATGCATCATTAATAATCCTGCGTAAGCGAATATGTGGCGGGTAGCTACTATACAATACGGTAAAACAGAAGATGGAATTTTCATTATTATTTTCAATTTAATATCGTATTAAAATTCAAAAAAAAAAAGATCTGTCCACTACACAGAAATCTAAAATTTAGATTTCTGTGGTCCACTACGAGTTTTCTTATCTCAAATATCGTTTACAAAAGCTATAGTTACTTATCAAAATCTGCATATCCAAAATCTCATAAATAAATGTTGGATTACGCAGTAACATTATTTAATCTGTGCTTTCACCTGATAAATTGTGGGATTTATATTTGATGTTATTAATAACGGATATTATTAACGTATATTATTTTTTAATAAAATTAATAGGAATTAAAAGATTACTAATACTCTCCCTAACCATTCAAAGTAAGCTTGTAACTAGAACTAACTTGTGTAAGGAGTAGTTCACTGTGATAGTAGAGTGGCGGAATCGAACGCTCGACTTTCCCAGTTTGCAATTCGCACCCTTGACTTGATAAGACTATTGTAGCTTCATTCATAGTGTGCTAGCATACCAACATAATATATCTAATTAACAAATCTTATTGTTTAGAAACGCTCGCAAAGAGCGGGCATAAAGAAGGTCGGAGCGTTCAGCGTTTAATTTTTTCCAAATTCTAAAAATTGTTCTTTAAATACTAACAATGATTATTATATTACTAAAGCTCCCACATTCACGCCGTGAACACCTGTGAAAGGCGTGAACCGCGAATGTGGATGGCTTTCGCGCCCGTTCACGGGCTTCGCGTCTTTTCACGCCCTGTTCGCCGTTCAGTGTCGGTATTTTGTGCCCGCTTCAAAGGGTTTACGAGGTGTGAACCTCCCGTGAACGCAAGCGCATCCACACTCGCGCGTGAAACTCGTTGCTGTGAGGTTGTGCTTATTTGTGTTTTTTTACGTAGGACGGTGTGTCAAAATGAGCGTCAGTTGAACGAACAAGCAGGAACTCTTGTTGATCGAGTACACAAAATTCATAAAAATAAAATGAAAGTGCATAACGCATGAATACTATTAAAGGAAATAATGAGTATTATTTTATTTTATTTTATAGGATAGGGTGACAAACGAGCACAAAGTTCACCTGATGGTATGTGGATGTTGTGGCCCATAGACATCCTCGATTACGAATCAAAATACAAATGCGTTGTCACCCGTGAAGACTACGATGGAATGCCTCGTTTCCAGTAAAAAGGGTCTCCGGTTCTCTACACTCACCATACGAAACACAGCAGCATTAAGCTACTATTTTACATTGGTATTCTTTGAGAGCGTGGTACTTCCCCGGTCGAGCCGACCCATTCGTGCTACAACTATACTACTAATATAACTGCAGCATGGCTCTGCCGCGAAAAGCGTAGAAGTGACTGATTGAAAAAAAGTCTAATGTCCAGTTATAAAAATTATAAGAAAAAGGATGAAGGATTCTGAAAGGAAGTCTGGAGCAAGCAGCGACAAAATTTACAAGCCCATTTGGATTGCCTTTGACATGATCGATGCTTTTCTAGGAGAAAGCGATAATTGTAAAAAACTACAAATACGGTTTTTTATCTTTTATTTACACCTAATTGTCGTGAGCCAAAGCGCATAGCGTCACGGCGACAGCAATGCATATTTCAGCGTCCATTCTCGACGAGCGCGCGAAATAAACTGTGAACGATTGCGCATGTGGAGGGATATGTTTTTCTCGCCCCCAAAATTACTTCACACCGTAACAAATCTGGAGCCCACATAACATTCAAATTAACTACATCAAGTAAACTTTAAATTCTTGTGTTTGTTGTGCTTTATTGCAGTAGTAGTCGAATGGTGGATTGGAACCAACAATTTTTTTACGTACGCTGTCCGTACATTTAACTATTAGGCAACTCGACAAACATCACGCACATGTATTAGATCCCTAAGTGGCGGCCGTTCAACTTATATATTACAAATTGTCTACTTAGTCGCAAGCGATTTTCGGAGAGTGCGTCATAACGCACGACGCGAAAATCGCCTAATATTAAGATATTCTAAAATGTGCTACCATATTTTTGTACGTTCATTATTTCTTAGTAATGTTTTCTTAGAAAATATCATATGGATAAAACACTAATAAAATAAAATAAAAATTTCGTCTTCCGAATTACCCCAGAGGTTCTTTTTCAGATTTTCCTCCAATAAAGACGATAACGCCATATCGAAGAATAATAATCTGACTTCCTCTTTGAACTTTGAGACTGCATACAATTTTCAAGAACGTAGATCCCTTATCGGCTTACAAAAAAGCTTAAGTACTACAAGTTAAAATATTACACATTTACCCAATGTGACAATTACGCGAAGGTTCAAGAAGAGCAATCGGTACAGTGTAAATAAGTCACGTACAGGTGGTACTTTAGTTTATTTAACGTTACCGAATTAACTGTAGAAGTGGTGAAGGAATAATAGCATATTCCCAAAACTCTTCACCGCTGTTAAGGACGTATTCACATTCCAAGTGCTGATGAGCTCAAAACGTACTTTTCGAACCTGTTGATATCCATCAACCGTTAAGCTCACACAAATACTAAATAATGAATGAACTTTAGAAAATTTTGTAGTCTGATAGTTAGTAAATATTTTTTGAGATTAATACAGTATTTATGGATGCCAATAAAAAACCCAAACAAAGGTTTTATTAATTTCCCAGTCCCAGAAAACCTGTACCAGCGAAGGAAGGTACCTATCGATTGGACCCCAATGAATGCATATTTATTGTGCTTTTCAAGACATGATTTTTTTGTTTTTTATTTTTTATTTTGGTTTTATATATAACTTTTTCTGTGTAGTAATTCTTAGAGATGTTTTTGTTAGTATTATGGCTAGCATGCGTGTTCGTCTGTAAAATAAACACCAAAATTCTAACTACTAATAGCTCAGATTTAGCTCATAAAATTAAAATTTCTATTTAAGAGAGACTTTTATTTGATTTCAGCTTGAAAAGAAATTACTTAACCCTGACTGAATAACTTCCTGATAAACCCATTCCAGTCGAGCCAACCCATTCGTACTACAAATTTAGTATAAAAAAACTGCAACATGGCTCTACCACGTATAAAATAATTTATTTATTACTGTTTTCTCAATAAATGTTGATAGCGGGGGTCGAAAGCGGTAAAGGGTATGGTACCGGTATCGAATTTACGATACAGCTTCGATGTAAAGGTAGAACCAAAATGGGTAAGAATTACCGGTACGGTTGTGAACCGTTAAAAAAGGAATTATACCAAAGAGATTTAAATATATATATATATATACTATAGAGCGGACATTGGGAACATTTTCATGCAAAAATTGTGAGTTCGCGCGTGTGTTAAGCCCTCTAGCGAAAAATAGCAATACTACGCTGAATATTTATTTGTAAAACATTTTAGCTATTTCCCATTAGGTGATGCTTCTAAATATAAGGTAAAAATCGGTTTTAGGCACGTCGTCAATTACTAACATATTTGTAAATAAATAGTGACGTTACTAGATAACAGAGGGCACTTATTACAATAATTTTTCTTTCTACTAGAACAGTCTACCAGAAATAATAAAATTTAAAGATTATTTGGTAAATATCCATTATTCTTAGGAAAATAAACCGAAATCATGTTCATTTTTTGCTTCATATCATGGCTTACTATATCTTAATGTACAACCGGGCATATTTTCTTTAAAAACATTTTTTAAATTTATGAAACTAATTTCGTAATAAAACGTCTTAACCTTTCGGTGATGTCACTTGGCCATAGTTCACGGCCAAGCCCTATGTCTTCAATGAATAGAAGAAGGAGTTGCTTAGCCGTGAGCAATTTCACTTCTTCTGGGCGGAGTAGATAGTTTCCCAGATAAGTGTTACGTTTGCGCATTAGAGGTCCGCAATCAGTTAGGATGTGTAGAGGCGTTTCTTCCGTTATGGAACAGAACCGACACATCCTTTAATTGCTTAGTCCCAGGATGGGCATGTGCTTTTTAAGACAACAGTGTCCAGTTAGGGCTCTTGCCAGATGCGCAATTTATTTTTACTACTAATCCCAGGGCTTCTGAAGCGAATTTACGATCAAAATCCCGGATCAAGGTTTTAGAATGTTTTAAGCCTGGTGTGTCAGACCAGATCTTAAGTGATTTATTGTGATAAAGAGTTTCAAGGGTCAATCGGGCTAGGCTTCTTGAGATTCCACAAAATGGCTCAGGTCCAAATTGTGTGCACTTTGAGAACTCCCGTGCAAGTTTGTCGACAAATTCGTCGCCTACAATACCCTCGTGACCCGGAACCCATCTTAAAACGACCCTGTTGTTACATCCCAGGGCGTTTAAACGGTTCACGCAGTCTCCAACTAGCTTTGAGTTCACTAAGTTTGATCTCAGCGCTAGCAGTGCTGCTTGACTATCAGAGTTTATGTAAATTTTATGGTTGACGTAGCGTTTTTGCAGATTGATATCCGCATACCGAAGTATTTTTATTTTAATTTTTTATTTTATTTTATTTGGAACACCAACAGCATATAAACGTTACATGAATACATATTGGTCATTTCGACAAAGCCATTTACAGTATGGCGAAAATTTTTACCTGGAAGATTGAGGTGTATCTACCCAAATTCATACTAAGTTTGAATTTGGGGCGTTCCCCGTAAATTCTAAAGCTTACGTCGAGGCCCATTTTAGACCCATCGGTATACCATATGAGGCTACCGACCTCACAGATAACCTGGCCATTCAGCCAGTCTTCTCTGGAGGGTAATCCTACTATATACTTTTTATCAAAAGTGTGTAGTGGACGCATGATATCTGAGATCATGCATAAGACCGGTGATTCCTTAATTGAGTCGAGCATGGATCTCAATCTGTAGGAGAGCAAGCTCAGACCGCCCTGGGCGTTAATGCTATACAAACTAGCCCTCGCCTCCTTGTTTAGATAGAGATCAAGGGGCGTTAGGTATAGAAGTGCATTAAGAGCCGCTCCAGGCGATGATCGCACAGCTCCAGTTGCCATTAAGCAGGCAGTCCTTTGTAGACTATTTTGTCTGTCCGCAGTCGTCTTTTGGTTGGCCTTGTTACACCAGACAATAGAGGCGTAGGTGAGAATCGGCCTCACTATTCTGCTGTACAGCCATAGGACCATACTGGGACGCAAGCCCCAGTTGTTCCCGACCAAACGACTGCACGTACCTAAAGCAATTTTTGCCTTATGGCATACGTTGCTAAGGTGAGAGTTCCACGTTAGTTTTTGGTCGATAGTTACGCCCAAGTACTTAACTTCCGTAGAAAATGGTACTTCTTTGCCATTAAGTTTTGGTTGGACTAATTTGTCCAACCGTCTCTTTTTGGTAAAGGGTATTATAACAGTTTTATCAGCATTAACTGATAAACTGTTATCCTTACACCAGTTACTTATGGTGTTTAGGGCTCTTTGTATTATTGACGATAAAGTACTTTGGCAAAAGCCCCTCGCAATGATCACAAGGTCATCAGCATAACCCAATGTGTCAATGCGTAGGTCTGCCATTTTGTATAATAGTTGGTCAACCGCAAGAGTCCAAAGAAGGGGTGACAAAACACCTCCTTGTGGGCAGCCTCTTGTGGTTGCAACCTCAATCGAAGTTTGAAACAGCGCTATTTTTGCCTTTCTGTTTGAGAGCATCGACTTCACCCATCTGATGGTTGTGGGGTCAACATTTTTAGATGTCAGGCCCCCAATCAGCAGTGATGTGGGGCTACTGTCGAAGGCACCCTTAATATCTAGAAAGGCACAAAGAGCTATTTCTTTATCCTCCAGTGCTCTTTCGACCCTGTCAATGACACTGATCAGGGCTGTTTCTGTAGATTTGCCTCTGCGGTAAGCATGCTGGTTGTAATGTATAGACCTCGTAGCTAGAGCTACTTCCCTTAGATATCTATCTATAACCATTTCCAATGTCTTAAGAAGAAAGGAAGATAGGCTTATAGGTCTAAAGGACTTTGGTAAAGCGTAGTCCTTTCTACCAGCCTTAGGTATATTGACAATTGTCCATCGTTCTGGAATATATCCCCATCCAAAACTTGCTCTGAAGATTTTCTCCAGATAAGGAAGAAGGATGTCAATACCCCTCTGTAATTGGATGGGAATTATTCCATCCTCCCCGCTTGATTTAAATGGTTCAAAGGAGTCAACAGCCCACTGCACCAGGTTTGGCCTTATTATCTTTGCAGCCCTACACCAGTCCTCAGAAATAATTCAAGGCTGAAGTCTTGTGTGACCCTGGGAAATGGGTTGACGCTAGTAACTCCAATGTTTCTGTTTCACTATCAGTGAAGTTACCATCCGGCTTTTTAAGAAGCCCGATCTGACTAGGTTTAGCTTTCGATAGCATCTTGTGTAGTCTTGCACTGCGAGGCAAAGACTCAACTTCCTCGCATAGCTTCCTCCGCGATGCTCTCTTGGCTTTCCTGATTTTTTTATTATATTCAGTTAGGGCTGCACTATAAATATCCCACTCTTAGGTTTTCTTACCCTATTAAATAGTTTCCTGTTCTTTTCCCTAAGTTCTTTCAGCTTAGAATTCCACCAAGAAACTTTTCGTGTTGAGGTCTTGGTTTTGACGGGACAAGTGTCCCCGAAGGCTTCACGGATACCTACGGTTACTGTCTCCGTCGCTAACTCCAGACCTTCAATTGCTTTGATGCTTTTAGGAAACGTTTCCGAATTCCCCCTTAGGATATCTCTGTAGATATCCCAGGAAGTCGCTTTCGGATCCCTAAACGTAACGGTTTCAAAGGTTGGTGATTCTCCAATCACAAACTTAATGTGCTTGTGATCAGACATCAAGTTTTCGCTACTAACATGCCAGTCATTTATCCGCCTGGCCATGTTATTGGTAGCAAAGGTTATGTCTAACACTTCTTGCCTAGCACGCGTTACAAAGGTTGGTGTACAACCTGAGTTTCGGCTTACCAGGCGGTTGGAGATGAGAAAATCATAAAGTAACTCACCTCTTTCGTTGATATTGGTGCTTTCCCAGGCTGTGTTCTGCGTTGTGTTTTCGGGCGAACCACAAGTTCTGCGTTGTGTTTTCGGGCGAACTCCGCCACTCGCTCTTCGATGGTAGGATCTGCGTTCTCGCCGGGAAGATAGGCTGAACAAATGATTACTCTGGCCCCTGTGGATCCCTTGAGATTTATGAAGGCTGTAACCAGGTCATCATTGCGGTACTCTGGAACAGCTAAAAGTTCAATATTTTTGTTATAAATTATACAAGCTCTGGGTCTACTGCCTTTTGGTATTGACAAGAATCCTACCGGCAGCCGCCAATCCCAGAACTTGACCGTTGGCCACCCAAGGCTCTTGTATAAGGGCGAGGTCAATGTTGTCCTCTGCAAAGCAAACCTCAACCACGGCAGAAGCAGCTGCTGCATGGTGAAGATTTGCTTGGAGGACCCTCGTCTTACCCTTGGGTTTAGCCATTTATGGGCGTGGGGGGGGCAGAGGTGTTTTCGGCCTGTTGAGGACGAGGACGTCCTTTGCCTGCGCACTTGACCCCCGCCTTACCTTTCGTCGAACCGCTCCCACCTCCCCCCCCGGCCTGGACGACACCAGCGGAGGCCGTCGGACCGAGACGAAATCTGCTCCTTGGGTCTTCGTCACTCACCGGTGGCGTTCCAGCCTCACTCCGAGAGGTGGAGGGCTGGGGGGATTGGGGTTGGGACGGTTCGGGCTCCATTGCCGCGTCAGAGCCTCCCCTGACTTTAAAAGTTATCATCTTAAAGCCAAGGATGACTATACCGCCTGCCTTCTGAAGAGCCTCCGCCGATGGGTCGTCCAGAGAAAAGGTTACTAAGAACCCACTCTCCTCGTCCCTACGGCGGAGGATTCTCCAGAGCTCAGTATGGAGCTCTTCATTTTGTGCCTCAACAGCACAGCCGCCTCCTCCGGAGAGTCGGCTTTGCTGCTGGGGCAAGCAGGTAATGCCTAGCTTAGGCTTAGGCAGTTCGCCCTCGGATATTACCGAGAGCTCTGCCTCCGACCAGGGCTTCATTTTTCCGATTTCACCCACTGTGTTAGTGCCCGGTGGACCAGCCGAATCTGCTCCACACTTATAGGATTCGAATTGCGAATTCCTATACGCGCGCAGCCAGCTACGGCACTGAAGCTTAGCTTCTTCTCCTCCGTTGCCAGCTTCACAGTCTTCCTGGGCTGGTCTTTGGGGGACTCTTCCTCAGACCGACTGCGTTTTTTCGCCTTCGGAACTGGGCGAGGCTTGGGCAGAGGAATTTCGTCCCAAGGCTTCTGGCAGAAAGAGAGGGCCTCTTCGGCTCCAATCTCAGCTGCTATCAGCCTGCGGTACCTTTTCCTCGCTGCCCCACTAAGCTTTTAAGGCCTAGCGAACTTTTTCTTTTCCCCTCCCTGGTTCGTTTCCGATTGTGGTTCGGCTGCAAACGTGCCCTCCACTTCACGGCTCGTCCCAGCTTGGGGCGCAATGTTGCAGGGTGTTGATGCGGCTAAAAGAGCCTCTTCCAAACCTACAGTTCCATTAAAGGATCCATTTTGTTCCCACGAATACATAAAAAGGAAATACTTGGTCACCCCCGGCAGAGCCCCGCATGCCGAGGGAAGGGCTAAAATACTACCCGAATCGTCCTGGTCTCGGGTTGCCTACCCGAGACCAGGACCGTTTACCCCGTTTGCGACTGGACTCCCTCCAGCCACGCATCCATCGGCACGGTACGCTTGACACCTTGGATTGAGTTAGGATAGGAAAAGGGGGAGGGATAAAATAAAAGAAAAAGAGGATCGTCCGAGTGTTTCTCTTCTGTCTGTTTCCTTGAACCAGACCAAATAACTGGCGGCAACCACATGAAGGGGAACTCCTCAGATTAGCCCTGAGGATCAACACGACCTGCGCTCTCCCCCAGAGCCATACGCCAAACTGCTCGCCGGATAGGAGAGCAGAATAGGTGTTAATCTAGTCCTATTTATAATATCAAAAAGTTAGGAGTAGACTAACCCCCGCCCATTATATTATTTTTTATATATATTTGATATTATTATATATGGTTGCGCGGAAAACCATTCGTATTTATTTTATTTGACGGTAGGTTGCCAAATCGGTTATCCCTTTCCAAAACGATATCATTCGTACCCTCCTATCGACACATCGGGGTGGTGGGGTGGGAGGGGAAAGAAGATGATTCTAGAACATCACGTAATCATCGGAACCGAGGATATATAAGACACGCGCGACCGACGCGTGGCCTCTTCCCGCCGCGCTCGCCGTTGAAACCACACCGCCTAGGATAATAGTGTCCTAAAGAGCTCTCTTCCTATTATTACTACTACATATTTAAATGTCAATGAATTATACATATATTTTTTACGGTGTCGTTATATCTGTATATTACTAATACCTTCACAGAAATAATTTCGGTACCGCAAAAAAGGAGTATTTTAGGCTTATTTAAGTGTATTGTGTCTAGGACCTTGCTCAACGTTATGAGACTTTCATTCGATTTGGACTTTCTATGTTACTGTATTTCATGTTCGAAGAAAGTATAACATCTTTATCATATTTGTATTGTTATTTATTATTAGTCAAGTATTTAATTAAAAACGTAATATTATGTTTAACATATGGGTACCAATTCTTAACCCCTAGCTCTTCAGAATCAGTTAAAGGAACATCTTTAAAGTGCTTCCCTTCCAAGGAATTAAGGAATACTTATATTTTTGAGTACACACGGGATCTCATACAAGTTTTTATATTTTTCATCCCTTTTTTGTAAGTGAGCTAAAAATTACTGCCGTGTACTGGCGATTAAGAACATCCACTACCCCATATCTTCCCGTGGGTTTCGTAAAAAACGACAGAGGGAAATTGAAACAGCTGATGGGCAGCGGCATCTTCCTGATAACATCAATTGTACAACTACAAAACTGCTGTTGCCAACCCGCTCGCGAAGCGTGGCAACCCCCCCCCCCATGAGCAACGACACAAGTAAACGGCCCCCAGTCCCCGGCGGCTGCGCTATTCGTGGCTAGATGCGACCATGACAACGGCGGGGCAGGGGATGCTAAGAATCTCAGTTGGAGGTTCGGTTGCCACCTATGACGTCTCGTCCTGGCAACAAACAACGGACGTACCCTGAGGACTAACGATAAGATTCTGGAGCTGGAAGAAGACATAGACTAGTTGCGCTTGAATATTATAGAATCATCCGAGGTCCGAAGAGAATGAAAATGCCGCATTCTTTTAGATAGATTCATCTAAAAGAATGTGGCATTTTATTTATCACCGAGAGGGCGACCATCTGTCCCAAGGAGGTGACGGATTTATTGTCCACAAGTCTCTCGTTAACAACGTTGCAAAGATAGTTAGTGTGTCGACGAAGGTTGCGTACCTCATACTCACAATCACCAAACGGTATTCACTGAAGGTCATACAGGTCTACGCACCAACCTATATAATATTACTAGAAATTCTCTATATTTCTAGAGCTTTGCATTCTTCCAAAACCCACTATACGGTGTTAGTGGGAGATTTTAACGCAAAACTAGGCACAAGGAAGTAGTAGTGAGCTGAAGGTAAAGAAATTTGGGATAGGCTTGAAAGTGTCTGCCACCTGTCTCAATGCACAAACGGCACCGACGCAAAAAATTCTCGAAAGGCTTGGATTTTTTGTCTTATTATTGAAGTAAAATTATTTTACGCACGCTTGACTTGGGGAGTAAGCTGGCGAACGCGTGACGAAAGCCTTACGAAAAGTGTGATCGGGCGAGATGAACGGGAGTTGAGAGCAGTGCGTGCGCATCTTTTTTTTCTGATTAATTATTAGTGTGTTTTAAGTTTTAATTGGTATTCGGTAATTAGTGTCAATTTTGGTAATACAATCGGCAGTTTTTATTGTTTTTTTCTTGTAATTTAGTTTTTAACTCCTCCATACTAGAGAATTCGCTATGGTACACCTAATTCTTTATAGCATTCCCAGAGATAAAAAAATCTATGTGGTTTAGGTCAGGGGATCTTGGTGCAACAAGTAATACCTGGTACATGGCACTAGCGCCATCATCATCATGATTTTACCTATGGACGACACAGGGGGTGTCCGCACCTGAAGTCAACGGCAGCAGGAGATGGACTAGAGACGATTTGGTGGTACAACACCGCAAACGTCGAATGGCCAACTGTCGACCACGGAGGCCGGCCTGTCGGAAGCTCCTGCATCTGCAGCATCTGAGTTAGGTGCTCTGATGATGATGATGCAGGAGCAGGACCGCCGACAGGAGGAACAGGCTCGCCGACAGAATGAAATAGCACGTCGATTGAAAGAGGTTTAAGCATTATTATGTAATTGTTTGTTGTCCTGAATAAATTAAAAAAAAAGAGGAGCAGTGCGGACAAGAGGAACATGCCCGTCGGTTGGAAGAGCAGCTGCAGTACGAACAGGAGGAATAGGCCCGCCGACAGGAAGTACAGGCCCGTTGCTTGGAAGAGCAGATGCTCCTCGTGAAAGACCTTCACGCTACCTTAGAGAAAGAGATAAGGGAAGTGAAGGATAGGGTTGCTCAACACGACTACCGTCAGTCGGAAGCTGAAATCCGAATCGACCAAGTGAGCAATCGGGTGGACAACGTGATTTTTTACGTAATGAAAACGCTGGACGACTTCAAACTTGGGGATGGAATTACAGCTTTCGTGGTAGCTGCAACACCTTCGCTACGTGGATTCAAAGTGCCGCCGTTCGACGAGACTTCCTCTTGCTCGGCCTACAAAATCCAGTTCGAGGTTGTCATGGACGCGAGCGGCTGGAGTAGGGGTCAGGCTGTGACTGCTCACCCTAGACCTGCATGATCGGGCCTTAACAGTTCTGCAAGCTCTCGGTAGGGTGGTGACTTGCGGGCGGCTCTTTGAGGTGTTAGAGTCGGGATATGGCGACGCTCACCTGTAACACGTCTTTCGTGCGCACCTATAAAACCTGCAGCGGTTGTCCCTTGAGATGGGGAAGCTGATTCGAAAGGCATATCGGTTTGTGCCTGCGCTCATTGAGGGAACCTCCTGAGGACATTCATCGACGGCGTCCGCGACCTTGAGGTCAGGACTGCTGTGATCCATGCACGGGAAGTGGACGCCGTGCTGCAGGATCGTCATTCCCATAACGTTACGGAGGTTGCAGTGGCTACAGTTCGCGACCGCGGTGAGGGATGCAGTCCTGGGTGCTACGGCTGTGGGGAAAGAGGCCATCTTCGATCCAGTTGCCCTAAGCGAACTGTAGAAAGCAAAGGTGATCGATCTCGAGAGATTAGTGAAGCTTAGAACACCGCCCAGCAGCGGCAAGAGGATAAAGAAGTGGTATCTGCCCAGGACGGACCAGCTCAACAATGAGTGGAAGGGCAGCATACAACATGCACAGCAGGAAAATTTGGACATCAAGCCAATCCTGTAAGGGACAAACATGTAGACCTAGAACAATAATTTACCGATTAAAAACGGCTGATAAACAAAAAGATATTATTCTACCAAATTGTACTCGCGTATACAGGCACTAGCTCGTCCTAACTCACCCGATAAGTATTAGGATGTTTAGGTTCTAACTAATTCTGGCCAAATGGGTAAATATTAAATAATGCGCCGAAAAATATTAGTGGGATAGACGACTTTTTCGAGGTTATATTTACTAAATAAAATTATTTTAGATTTTAGAGCTACTGAGCAGTTCAGTAGCACACTTCACACTGTCGACAGCTGCTAAGTTAATTTCATGTAGCTGT
Source organism: Parnassius apollo (assembly GCA_907164705.1). Taxonomy (NCBI): domain Eukaryota; kingdom Metazoa; phylum Arthropoda; class Insecta; order Lepidoptera; family Papilionidae; genus Parnassius; species Parnassius apollo. Next base: position 3,815,739 of record CAJQZP010000001.1, read on the forward strand.
TTCCTATAGCTACTCCAGCGCTGTTGTGGAAAGTTTATGAGCTGTTATTTATTGCTTACAGATGGACACTTCTTCAACTACTTTCCTATGAGAGACTGTTCTTCTTACCTCTACACTCCATAACCTCTACCTTCATACTTGACGTAGACAGAGAAACCTATAGACTATGGTTCCTAAAAGATAGCTTGATCTCTACGACAGCTGTCAGTAAAAATCACGCCTATGAAGTCCTAAATTTCTTAGTAGTACAGACAGTACCTGTCAATGTCATACTTTATGGGCATGCCGACCTAATTAGTGCATGCTCATAAAGTATGACATTGACAGGTACTGTCTGTACACTGACCTCTATCTTATATATATAGAGGTCAGTGTGTCTGTACTACTAAGAAATTCAGGACTTTATAGGCGTGATTTTTACTGACAGCTGTCGCAGAGATCAAGCTATCTTTTATGAACTATAGGTTTCTCTGTCTACAATACTTGACATGTATTTTTTAATCTGTGGCTGTAGTTTTACTCTGTACCTCTCCATAGATAAAGAATAGACCTACTTAAAAGCGAATCCAACGTTACCGATTTGTTGCTGATTTTAAAGCGGACAACTGCAATAGACGAAATACGGATACTGTAGTATATGACAATAAAATTTAAAAATTGTATGGCATTTAAGTTTAACCTTTCGAGCAAAATGCTTGCAACAAATATAATATGGGAAAGGTTTAACAGTACGCGGTGTACCGTGTACGGTACGGTAGTTGAAACTTGTTTCATTGTTTAAAATTAAAATAATATTGAGGGAAATTTATGGGGATTTAGCAGATTTTTGTCCCCAAATTTAGAGAATTTTATTTGGTTTTTTGGGAAATTATTTACCAATTTATGGTATTGGCAACATTGTAAATATCTTGACATGTCATAGATTAAAAATGATAGATACTTACCGTATACAGAGAAACCTATAGACGAATGATTAGCGTGGCCTCGAGTGAGAAAGGACGACAACGTAGTTTTAGGTTATACAATAATCTTTATGACTTTTAAACATATTTAGATAACATGTTTAATTGTTCTAAGAACTGAACTGAACAAGATTCACCAATCTTAAGCTCACAAAACACTTTTTTTCTCACTTAAACCAACTTGTAAACTCCTTAGATCGCTACGAACCGTCGAAGTTGTTTAGCAAAGTGTAGTTTGCTAAACAAAAAACCGGCACGGAGAAAGGAACAAACAATCACACCGCTCTATCTCATTTCTATGCAAGACGTATGCATAAATCTATCTTTTTCGTGTGCGAATGCGAAAGAAGGCGTCAATTGGTCTCTAGATTTCTCTGTCTACAATACGTACACTCAACATGAAGTTATATATACCAGTGCTACCAGATACAAGGTAATTACCGTGAATGCATTGAATTTTTTTTACCGAAACACGGTTTAGGGTATTGATATTACCTTGTCGTTTTTAACGGTATTTTTAATACCAATATAATAATAATAAATTACCGTGTAAACAAAAATCAAATTTGAATCCAACATTATAAAGTTTCGTAAAATGAAACACATATTCTAATTAGGTAGATAGTTTACTAGTACATGAAATATTATTTTTTTTACAAAATCGTACAATATAGATACAATAATGGGCTGTGATGAAAGTGATAGTGATACTTAGGAGACTGATAGCCAAACGGCAAAAATGGAAGTATTACAAACAAAAGTTTAGAGGTGAGTAGTTATATGTTACTATTATATAGCCTTTTTATTCAGATCAAAAATTACATAAAAAGAGAAATACATGCAAAGCTTAATACTACTGTTACCCTTAATCTAGTCTTTTATTTGAGGTTTTCTTATTTTTTGAAGATCTGTTTGCCAGTCGGCAAAGGCCTCCTCCAACCTTTTCCACTCACGTCTTTCTTGAGCCACCCTGTTCCATGTTACGCCTGCCACTTGCCTGATGTCATCATCCCACTTTTTTGTGGTCTCCCTCTTTTCCTTTTTCCTTCTCTTGGATACCATTGCGTCACATTTTTGCTCCATTTATCTCTTCCTCTTATCATGTGCCCCGCCCATCGCCACTTCAGTCTTCTAATTTTGTGCGTTATGTCTGCAACCTTTGTTTTGCTTCTTATTACACAGTTTCTCAGTCGGTCCGATTTTTTCACATTCATCATGCTTCTTTCCATTGCGTTCTGGCATGTTGCAAGTTTGTTAGTCAGGTTTTGTGACAAGGTCCATGTTTGACTGCCGTACATGAGAACTGGCAGTATACACGTGTTAAAAAGTTTGCTTTTTATATTAATATGCTGATTTTTATCCTTCATTATCTCTTTTAAAGTCCAGTACCTTTTCCAGGCGTTGGTTATTCTTCTTTCAGCTTCTTTGCGCATGGGGTTATCATTCGTTATTAGTTGTCCCAGATAAACATATTCTTCCGTATACTCGATTTGATTACTCCCTAAGTTTATAGCTGTTCTCTCTCCATTTGTCAGCACCCTAGTTTTTTCTGGGTTCAGTTGTAAACCCACCTTCTTGCTTTCCATTGCTAAGTCGTTTATCATTTTTGTTAAATCTTCGGGAGTTTTTGCAAATAGCACAATGTCATCCGCGAATCTCAGATGAGTTAGTGAACGACCATCTACGTTGATACCGAGATTTTCCCAATGAAAACCTCTGAATATTGACTCAAGCACCGCCGAGAATAATTTTGGTGACAGAGGGTCTCCTTGTCGTACGCCTTTGCCGATTTTGAAACATTCGCCTTTCTTTTCCAGTTGTATTCTCGCTGTACTCTTGTTGTAAACGTTTTTAATTAAGCGGATATACTTGTGATCAATTCCTTGTTCTTTTAATGACTCCCATATCTTTGCGTGAAATAAAGAATCGAACGCCTTGCTGTAGTCGATGAATCCAATATAGTAGGTCAATTGGTATTCTTTATACTTCTCCATAACTTGGCGTACTACGTGAATGTGGTCGAGCACTGAGTAGTCTTTACGAAAACCCGCCTGCTCAATGGGTTGGTGTTCGTCTAATGTTTTCTCAATCCGATTTAGTAAGATCTTAGCAAATACTTTATATAAATTGGACATTAGGCTGATGGGGCGATAGTTCCCGATTTCATATTTGTCTCCTTTTTTATATAGAAGAATAATGTTTGATTGTGTCCATTGCTGTGGGATAATTTCGGTGATTAGTATCTCGTTGAATATGTCGATAAGGACTGGTGCTATAACTTCTTTACTTTCTTTTAAGATTTCATTGTTTATGCCATCTGGTCCTGGTGCCTTGTCTCTCTTTTGGCTATCTATAGCATTTATTACTTCACTCATAAGGATGTTAGGGACGTTTGAGGTTTCCTCTAAGTCGTCTTCGTCTTGAGCGATGTTGTGTTCGTATATCTTTCTGTAATAAGATGTGGCAATTTCTAAGATATTTTTTCTGTGGTGGCTGTATTCTCCGCTGAGGTTTTTAATTTTTGCGATCCAGTTTTTTGAGTTTGTTAATTCCTTGTTAGCTTTTTTAACACCTCCTGTTTTGATTACATGTTTTTCGATAATTTCCATTCTTCTTCTTTTGCTGTCTTTTCTTATGCTTTCATTGATGTCTTTACTGATTTTCGCTATGTGCTTTCTTCTGTGGTTTATATCTTTTGTGTTGATTAGCTGGTTTCTTTGTTCTAGCAATTTTATAGTACTACTTAATAATACGTTCCTGGGATCAGGTTTTATCTTATTAATGTGTTGTAGTTGAACTTTAATAGTAGTCTCTATCCAGTTGTATTTTTCCTGAGTCCCTGCTATCTTTACGTACTCTTCTAGGTCTGTAAATTTGTCCTTTAGGGTGAGTACTAGTTGCTCGTTTTGTTGCTTGCTGAGCTTGATAGTTGGTAGTTCCTGCCTCGGTCTAGAGATTTTCGGTTGTACTGATTTTATTTCAGCTCGAATTAGTCTGTGGTTGGTATTGAAGTTGAGCTTGTTGATGACGTCAAAATTTGTAAAGCAGTTGTTTCTGTTAGTAATCATGTAATCAATTTGGTTCTTTGTTTTCCCATCTGGTGAAACCCATGTCCACATCTTCTTTTTGTTTTTCTTGTATACTGAGTTTAAAATAGTTAGGTTATTTTCTAGTGTGAAGTTTATAAGTTTTTCTCCATTTCTGCTCCTACTTTTATTTCTGTAGGTGAATGGTCCTAGTGTTGTTTCTTCACCCGGGCGCCTAGTTCCAATTTGGCCGTTGAAGTCACCCATGATGATTAAATTTTTGTGGGCCTGTTATTGGATAGTGTTATTTAGGTCGAGGTAGAATTTATCTATGGTTTCTAAGTCAGATTGTTCTGTTGGTGAATATATTTGTAAAATAGACCAAGGATCTTTATATCCCGGTAGTTTCAGGTTCATCATTGCTATGCGTTCCGAAATTCCGATAAATCCTTCAATAGATTTTTCAAGATATTTTTTGACGATGAAACCAACGCCATGAAGACCTGGCGTCGTTCCTATATGATACATTAAGAAGTCTGGTTCCGAGGTAATTTTTTCTCCCATTCGTCTTACTTCACTGAGGCCGAGGATATCCCATTTAATTTGTTTTAACGCATTATTTAATTCTATAAGGTTTTCTTCATTTTTCAGTGTGCGCACGTTAAGGGCTGCGACGTAAATGTTTGTTTCTTTGTAGTTGCTTCTCTGTGTTGTTGAAGGGTTATGGTCTTTGTCCCCCACGAGGACCAGTCGGCTTGGGGGAAGATGTGTTTTTCCTGTTTGTTTGCTTTCATAGTTTGTTTGGGTTTTCCGTTTCTCGTTTAATTGCTAGTGTTTATTGGGTATAGGTTTGTTTGTCAGAGAGTTTGATCTAGGTCTTGTTGCATCGAAGGCATGCATCCTGTTATTTTTAGCAAAGTTTAGGGTAAGTTGTTTTTTAGGTTGAGTTTTGGATGGTGACGGTGAGGTAGTTGGCTCCCTTTTCCTTTTTTCTGCGTTGAGTTCTTTGACTACTAGTTTGTCGTAATTCAGAAAAGCTATATTTCCTTTCTCTCTCTCTTCTTTTAACCGTGGTAGCAGTGCTTTCCTTTTCTCCAAGACTTCCTTTGAGTAATCCTCTGATATATAAATGTTATTTTGATTTTTCCTGTTCTTCATTATTTCATCTTTTTTTCCATGCATTTATAAGAGAGCAAAGTACCGGTCTTGGTTTATTCTGAACTTTATTTTTTCCAAGTCTGTATAAATTGTTTATTTCAAATTGCTCCATATGTATGTTTAGGTCTTCCTTCAGGATCCCCTTGACACTTTCAAATAGCTCCGAAATCGAGTTTTCTCCCTCTTCTAGTCCGAAGATAATAATGTTGTTACCTTTCTTATCTCTTTTCAAAGATTCTACCTCTTTCTCTAGATCGCTAACTTTTTGTTTTAATTTTTCATTCTCTTCAATAATAGGGTTAAGTTTTTCATCCATCCTATCCATTAAGTTTTTTGTAAGTGATTCGTTTAGCTCCGCTATTTGTTTCTGCATTTCTGATTTCATGTTGTTAAATAATAATTGAAATTGTTCCTCCATATTTTTAGTATAAGTAGCGTAGAACGGAACTTACTATAAATCGTAGTTATTATTTTTCACGTACTTGCAACACTGATGGTCACCCTATCGTTCGCTCGCAGGTATACCAACTTAATGACCTGACGTGAAGTTAATTATCATTCATTCATTCATTGGCGATAATCATAGATAAATAAATATATAGCAAGCTAGCGGTAATGCCAACTTAGTAAATGAACGTTAGGTTCGCTCTTTGAAGGTAATGTCAACTTGACAGGGTGAAGTATTTTGACAGAATGAATTTCGAATTATGTGAAATGTTCTAACCTTAAATGTTATTTTGGATTTTATTATGCACTATACTGGATATATCTTGCTCGTTTTCTTGCTTCTGTGTCACCGGAGTGCCACTTTGTGATTTATAGTAGTTTTGACTGCTAAGGCGGCTTCAAACTATTTATTTTAAATTATTTGTTACGGATAGAATCACAGTGATGTTAATGTTACAGTGACCGGAAAACCCGCACGTCAGTTAAGTGCGCTTCTCAATCCCACACGATCGCATGATCAATCCCTATTTGATATGTTACTATATTAATTTTAAATAATTTTAATCAACACTCTTACAGTTCAGTAATGCTTTCATTGTTCACAGAAAGTTCAGCTGAAAGGCTCTAGTGGAGAAAACATATTTAAATTTCTGCCCATATTTATGTTGAATATTCTGTCCTTGCCTTTCACTTCCTTGCGCTTCACTGCAATGCTGCACGTGAAAGACTGTTTAGTCAAGTAAATTACATCAAAACCAAGAAAAGAAAGAGACCGATTACAAAAACCTTAAAGCGAAATGCTCTTGCCAAACACTTCATTAATCTATGACCAAGTGGAACTTTTGGAAGAATAATTTATTTCTAATAAAAAAATATTAAAAAAAATGTTTTTTATTTTACATTGACATGATAATATACGCGGTAATTTAAAATAAATCTAAGTTAATTATACTTAAAACATGGTAATTTCAGTCCGCTGACGTGGCAGTTTGCAATTTTTATCTGGTCTACGCCGTAGATAAAGTGACCACAGACTTAGAATTACGCCAGTATATTCTAAGTCTATGAGAGCAAAGTATTAAACCAAAGGAGACGGCATCGCGAGGCATACGAGTACCCTTCTCAAAAAGGTACGAGAGTCCGACTCATAGCCGTTATACAAAGCTATAGTTGCTCCGAACCGTGCGCCATTATGCAAGTGATCGTGGCAGTCAATTGAGCTCCGACACAATTGAGCTGCGCGCGCGTGTATATGAATGCGCACGCGGACGCGTGCGTATGTGTGTGTGAGTGAGTGAGTGTGTGTGAATGAGTGAGTGAACGAACGCATGCGCGTGTAGCGGCGCTGTCGTCGCCGCCACAAGCGAAAACATACCGAAGCCTAAATCGCGCTATCAACATTTCGAATCATAAACAGTATATATAGAACATCTCCGAACTATCACATGGAGTGTGGCCACTCCCCGGGCACAACACCTTGCCCGGCGGGAGATCTCCGCTTTTCCATCTACGGTCACACGCGCATTTGTGTGTGCGTGCGTGTGTGTGTGTGTGTGTGTGTGTGTGTGTGTGTGTGTGTGTGTGTGTGAGTGCGTGCGTGCGTGCGCGTGTGTGTGATTATTTTACATTGCTTAAAAGAGCCTCAGTATCATCATCACTCATCATCATTACAGCCCTTCACAAGTCCACTGCTGAACATAGGCCTCCCCCAAGTAATGCCACAAAGCAGGGTCCTGAGCCACCTGCATCCATCGACTTCCTGCATGTCTTACCAGGTTATCACTCCATATAGTGGGGGGTCGCCCTACACTACGCCTACCGGTACGAGGCTGCCACTCGAGAACCTTTCTTCATCATCGGTTATCGGTTCTTCGAGCTATATGGCCGGCTCATTCCTACTTCAGCTTACTAATCCGTTGGGCTATGTCGGTCAATCTAGTTTTACTGCGGATATCCCCATTTCTGAGTTTATCACGCAGAGAAACTCCGAGCATAGCCCTCTCCATAGCTCGCTGAGCTACCTTGAGCGTCCTCATACGGCCAGCAGTGAAGGACCACGTCTCAGATCCGTAAGTCATCACTGTCAACACGCACTGGTTGTACAATCTAGCTTTCAGAGTTTGAGGTATACCTGACGAGAAGATGTGTCGTAATTTCCCGAACGCTGCCCAGCCGAGTTGAATCCGTCGATTGACCTCTCGGTCGAAGTTGGACTTACCTTGTCGGACTATTTATCCCAGGTAAACGAACTCATCAACAACTTCGAGTATAGTGCTCCCAACAACTACCGGAATAGGTGTGACATGGACATTAAACATGATCTTTGTTTTGTCCATGTTCATCTTAAGACCTATCCGTTTGGTGACACCATTGAGGTCATTGAGCATAGTGCTTAAGAGGATCTTTTGGAAATATGGAAAATCAATCCTTGTGCACAGGTTTGAGGATATAGGTATAAGGGGTATTCAGATTTATTTAAAGACTATCTTAAGGATCGCAGGCAGAAAGTAAAGATAGGTGAATACTTAAGCGATAAATCAGATATAACATTCGGAGTTCCACAGGGCAGTGTTCTGGCTCCTACTTTGTTTTTAATTTACACAAATAATCTAAGCAACATGGACATTAACGAGGCAACATAATCTCCTATGCAAATGATACTGCAGTAATATTTACTGGCGACTACTGGGATTCTATTCGTAGATCTGCTGAAGAAGGCCTTGCTAGGATCTCTAAGTGGCTAAACACTAACCTACTTGCTTTAAATTCTTTGAAAACTAGATATATATGTTTAACAAATTATATTCGAACTCAGCCTAATATTAATTTCCAAATTAAACTTCACACATGCTATGATCCCTTAAGTACTAGTTGCAGCTGTTCATTAATTAGTAAGGTCTCTGAGACCAAGTATTTAGGAGTCATAGTTGGCGAACATTTGTTATGGCGTAGAAACATTGAATTAATCACGAGGAGGCTAGGTCTATTCATGATTAATTTAATGTTTAATGTTAAATGTCCATGTAAATTTCCTAAGTCTTAGGAAATTTACATGGACATTTAAAACACTAAGACGATAAAGTTACTTTACCGAATATACAGAATGTCCGGTTTCCGGTGTCCGATACTTTAAGGGGTTAAAATACAATTAATTTTATCGAAAAATCAGGGATCAATGATTTTTTTTCGCCATCAATAAAAAAATGGCAGCACTTTAAAAAAAATTGTTGGCGAAGCATAGATGCTTGTATTAATTTAACAATATCTACCCAAGTAGAAGACTTTCAAAAACAAAATTGGTCTCAAATGTTAGTTAATAGTGTAGACAATAAATCTAGATTCAAAATATTATTTTTTAATTTTTCAGTATTAGTAAAAAACATTTTTGAAAAAATAAATTAGACAACAAATTGATGTTGTTTTTCAGATTCTTAGCTTTAAAAAAAACCATCGTGTTAACCAATTTTTTTTACTTGTTTTTATTATAATACAGGATATTTGCTATAAATGCACATTTAAATCTTAACTCTGAGTTAGATAGTTTAGGAGCTATGATAATTTGAATGTAACTGTTCAAAGTGCCTCTACCCCGATATTAGATAACTAAACACCCATTCCAGTGAGTAAGATAAAATTCTTCATTAATTCAAGGAATCGTAAGCAAGCACAATAGCATCCTTTGTGTGAGCAGGTAAAAAACGCTGTGCACAACAGTGCGAGCGAGACAGAATAACGGCTGTCTCCAGGTAAAAAGGGTGCAGTGTGCGCTTGTGCCGTCGAGCATTCGTCCCTCGCTCTGCGTTGTGATAACATTCCTGGTTTTAAGTAAATCTACTTACTGTACATAATTATTGTTTGTTGTTAGACTTTGTTACGTTTTTGTTTTGTTGTTGAACTGTTACTTTTTGTTTATTACAATGAACGAGTACTCAAGCCAGCATATCGCTGTAACAGTTCAACAACAAATGGCAAGTACAGGCAACTGAACAGACAAATCTCCAAATGGATGCGGCTTACGCAACTTTAATACCAGGAAACCAGGGCTCCAAAGTCTTTGCCAGAGTGTGTCTGCCAGAAAGAGCCAACTGTCAAAGCTGAAGACCGAGTGTGGCAGCACCGTTTCCGGGACACCTGAGATTTTGAGTGAGATTGATAGGTTCTATGTGCAGCTGTACACATCATCGTTGGAACCACACGCAAGTGTGAGTAACGATCCAAGACCAAGTCTTATCCGACACTATTTCGATGATATCCCGGACGTCACTCTGAGCGAGATTAGAATGGCTCCCCAGCACCTTAAAAACGGCAGGGCCCCAGGCGAGGATGGAATTACAGCGGAGCTTCTGATAGCGGGTGGAACATTGGTACTTGAAATCCTTCAGAAGCTCTTCAATTCCGTCCTCCATCATGGCAATACTCCGGCGGCGTGGAGCTGAAGTGCGGTGGTCTTGCTCTTCGAGAAAGGCGATAACACTCTGTTGAAGAACTACAGACCGATTTTCCTTCTGAGCCGCGTCTACGTGCTGTTTTCGAGAGTCATTACGAATCGTCTCGCACGCAGACTCGACGACTTCCAGCCTCCCGATAAAGCCGGTTTCTGAAAAGGCTTCAGTACCATAGACCACATACATACCATGCGGCAGATTGTACAGAAGACCGAAGAGTACAATCTGCCACTTTGCCTGGCGTATGTGAACAATGAGAAAGCCTTTGATTCTGTCGAAATTTGGGCGGTGCTATAGTCCCTTCAGCGGTGCCATGTTGACTCGAAGTTAAGCGGCAGGCTTAGATTTCAGTTTGTAGAAATCATTAATCTTGGATATGTAAACGGACTAGCACCATTTGCCCCGAAGATTTTGATAAATCTTATTTTATACCCCAAGTTAATAATAAATATAATAAAAGAAGGTTAGCCGATACTGCTGTATCAACCTTGAACTTGTGGGAGTGTGATGTCTAGCCGTAATTATATCAATAGATTAAACAGTTTTATTATTACCCTTGACACCAATATTGTTCTTCTTGAAAATAATTTAGAATTTCGACTTGTTGGCTATGTCGACTACGGGTTTGATATTATTTCCGATAATTTCGGTGAAGCTACTGACGCATTAGTGTTTTTATTGATCGGTATAAACACAACGTGGAAAGTACCCATAGCCAACTTTTTGGTTAAACTTGTATTAAAATCTGTTTGATCAGTCTTTCAAAAACTGGTCATAATTATATTTACTAATAAATCATAATTTTATATTACACTAAAAACCCTTCACTGCTGACCGTATGAAGAAGCTCAAAGTCGCTCAGCGAGCTACGGAGACGGCTATGCTCGGGGTTTTCTACATGATAAACATAGAAATAAGAATATTCGCAGTAGAACCAGAGAGTCCGACATAGCCCAACGGATTATTAAGCTGAAGTGGCAATGGGCCGGCCATATAGTTCGAAGAATCGACAAGCGATTGGGGGAAAAAGGGTTTCAAGTGGCAGCCTCGTACCGGTGGATGAAGTGCAGGGCAACCCCCCAATAGATGCAGTGATGACTTGGTAAGACATGCAGGAAGTCGATGGATGCAAGTGGGTCAGAACCGTGCTTTGTGGCATTCCTTGGGGGAAACCTATGTTCAGCAGCGGACTTGTGAAGGGCACAGCCCTCAATATAAAAATACTAAAAATCACTTGTACCAACGCCGAACTTATGCGGCTTATGATGATTTGTTTATTGAAAAAAATATCGACATAGTCCTGGGCTTACGTTGCTTACGATGGACCAGCGGGCACCAGTCTATGGACACGTTTACAATTTAATGGTATGCGTAAATGCAATGAGCACGAACACAAATGCTGTAGTGTGCATGTATTGTTTTTTTAAAAACGCGATTTAATTCTACATTTGTAGTGAAGTATACAGTAGTGTATTTTTCTTGCGTCCCCTGATATTGACAGACTTATTGCTTAGTAATTAACGCGTATGACCTCTCCAGTTGGTTGAACACTCAAAGCATGGAGTATAGAAGTAAGGAGGACAATCTCTCATAGGAGAATAGTTGAAAATATGTGCATCTGTAAGCAGCAAATAACAGTTAAAAAACTCTCCACAACAGCGCTCGAGTAACTACCCGTAGGAAAGCGCTAAATAAGGGTAGAGCCACCCTTATTTAGCGCTTTCCTACGGATGCTTTTTTATACAGAGTCTGTACTCCTTACCTCTATACTGGAATGTAAAGGTAAGGAGTACAGACTCTGTATAAAAAAGTGTCAGTAGGAATACCATAAATAAGGGTGGTGCCACTCTATCTACGAGCTACGGCTTCCCGAGAAAGAGCGCAATTGGATCACCAGCTTTTATGCAGATCGGAGCATCAAGGTCGTTGTAGATGGTGCAAGCTCCAATTACAAGCCTATTAATGCTGGTCTTCCACAAGACTGCGTCCTATCGCCAACGCTGTTTCTTCTGCATATCAATGATATGTTGCAAACCCGTAACATTCATTGCTATGCAGATGACAGCTCTGGTGGTGCTCTGTACACCGGCCGTGCCAATATTTCTCGGGAAAACGTCTCCGAGTACCGGGACAAACTTGTGTCCGAAGCCGAGTCTTGAATTGGGGAACAGAGTCTTGGATTGGGGGCGACTAAATCCAGTCCAGTTCAACCCTCAGAAGACACAAGTTTGCGCGTTAATCGCTAAAAGGAACCCCTTTGTCGTATCTCCTCAGTTTCAACGTATTCCCCTTGTTGCCTCAGCCAGCATCGGAATCCTCGGCGTCGACAAATCGATTGACGTGCAGTTTCGTGGTCACTGGGAAAAGAAGGCCAAATTGGTCTCTAAAAAGCTTGGCGTGCTCAGCAGAGCGGGACAGTACTAGGCTGCACTAAAAGTATCGGGAATGGAATATTTCCACTGTTCCTGTCATATTAAAACCTTGTTAATTGAAAACTCCTTGGTTTTAAAAATCGAATACCATTTATTTATTTAAAAAAAGATTCTCGGTCTTGTCACAAGGTTTTGTCAAACTTGTTTAGTCGTTGAGAAAATGGAATTGACTCGAGAAAATTCAAGAGCGGTTTATTATATGACTTTCGAAGTGGTTTAACACAAAAACAGTGTGTTGACTGGATGATTTCTGCATTTGGTGATAAAGCCCCATCCAAAACCACAATTTATCGCTGGTTTGCTGAATTTCAACGTGGACGAGTCAAGCTCAGTGATGATCCCCGTCAAGATCGTCCAAAAACTGCAATCACCCAAGAAAACGTTGATGCTGTGCGTAAGCTGATTGAGGAAGATCGACATGTGACATACCGCGAAATTTAGGCAACTTTAGACATTGGCATGAGTCAAATACAAATAATCTTGCATGAACATTTAGGTGTAAAAAAGTTGTTTTCCCGATGGATACCGCATTCGCTCTGTGAAGAGCAAAAATCGGCTCGCGTTACTTGGTGCGTCAGAACTCTCGACAGATTCCACGCAGGATCTTCAATCGATGACGAATTCTGGAAATACGCGTACGAACCCGAAACAAAAAACCAGTCACGAGTTTGGGTGTTCGAAAATGAGTTAAAGCCAACAAAAATTGTTCGTTCACGGAGTGTTGCAAAAAAAAATGGTGGCCACGTTTGTCTCCAAAACCGGCCATGTTACGACTATTCCTCTTGAGGGACAAAGAACGGTTAATGCAGAATGGTATGCTAGCATTTGTTTGCCACAGGTCGCTTCTGAACTCCGTAAAGAGAACTGCAACCGCCGCATCATCGTCCATCACGACAATACGAGTTCTCACACCGCACACAGAACAACAGAGTTTTTAGAGCAACAAAACATAGGATTGTTAGACCATCCATCGTACAGCCCCGATCTAAGCCCTAATAATTTCTATACTTTCCCTAAAATAAAGAATAAATTGCGTGGACAGAGATTTTCATCACCTGACGAAGCTGTGGACGCCTACAAAACGGCCATTTTGGAGACCCCAACTTCCGAATGGAATGTTTGCTTCAATGATTGGTTCCATCTTATGGAAAAATGTGTCAAATTTCGCGGAGAATACTTTGAAAAGCAATAAATACATTTTTAAATAGTAATGTTGTGTCACTTCCTTGATTCATGAAATTTTCAGTGCCGCCTCGTATTTCATGCCGGCACACCGCCTGCAACTTTACAAGGCGCAGGTTCGGCCGCACATAGAATACAGTTCCCATCTCTGGGCTGGAGCTCCCCAGTACCAGCTCCTTCCACTTGACCGCATCCAGCGCTGAGCGGCTCGAATCGTCGACGACCGAGTGCTTTTCGATCGGCTCGATTCACTAGCGCTGCGAAGAGATGCCGCATCTCTGCATTTTCTTTCACATATGCCACGGAGAGTGCTCTGAGGAATTGTTCGGATTAATCCCAGCGTACCCCATGAATGCACTACGCGCCAAAAGTTCCGATACCATCCACACCATCTGGATGCTTGGCGGTCCACCACTGTATATTTCACAAGGAGTTTTCTTCCGCGTATGACCTCTCTGTGGAATAGTTTACCACTGGCGATTTTTCCGGACCGATACGACCTGAGGACCTTCAAGAAAAGAGCATAGAGGAAAGTAATATATCGTACAGAAAAGAGCTTACTACTTTCTAAAGGGCCGGCAACGCACCTGCAATTCCCCTGGTGTTGCGGTTGATCATGGGCGGCGGTAGTCACTTAACAGCAGGTGAGTCGCATGCTCGTTTGCCCCCTCTTCTATAAAAAAAAATGGTCTACGCTCGCACTCACATCGTCACATCACAGTTAAGTGCACAAACCATAGAATACTTTTTAAATAGCGAAGTGCATAGATCGTAGACAGAGAAGAATGCTGTGTCTACGGGTAGAATCCACTAGTTAGTCTGTGGTCTACGGCATAGATTGAAGAATTGAAGTGAACTGTCTAATGTTTACAATTTACAAGTAGGCATGTCGATTTACTCTTAAATAAACCGATCTTTGAATCGAAGTTACTTGAATCGATTATCGATTAAATCGAGGATTAAAAGATCGATTTTCGATTAATTGCGACATTTTCAAACATGAAATTTCAAGAATTTTCTATTTTTTTTTCTTAAACTTCTAAACTGTAATATTTTTTTAAAATAATATATTAGTAATCTTATTGATTAACATTACTAATATTCCTTTTAACCACTCCTGGTAAACTTGAAACGCTTGTGTTAGGAGTGGTTCGCACATACTCCACTCGATCATTTTTTTACAAAGTGATTCCACGTAACACTTTTATTTGACATTTTAGGCTAAAAACAACAATACTTTAATAAAAATGCAAACCGCATGATTTCTCGATAAATCTGTTTCAATCTAGTAACTCACTATTTATCATATTGAAATGAAAAAATGAAAAAATGAAAATGAAAATGAAAAATCTTTATTCGGTATCTTTTACATAGTAACATAACTAATGGCCGGAATCTCCTTTTAAGTATGATACTTGTGTTAGGAGACTCCGCTCCTTCCCAAGATTACAAAAGATACATTGTGCTATAGTAAGTATTACCTACAGCAAGATATATCAACAATTAGGATTAAACGGTGTCAAAAGAGAAGCATTATGGTTAATAGTTAAGTGCTAACTTAGGTAAGCGCAAAAGCAATTAATTAACAATTTAATTAAAAAAAAAAAAAAAAATTGTTAAGTTTATGATGTGTGTGTGTGTGTGTGTGTGTGTGTGTGTGTGTGTGTGTGTGTGTGTGTGTGTGTGTGTGTGTGTGTGTGTGTGTGTGCGCCCCTCCGCGTGTGTGTGTGTGTGTGTGTGTGTGTGTGTGCGTGCATGTGCGTGTGTGTGTGAGTGTACGTATGTGTGTGTGTGTGTTGTGTTTGCATGCGGGTGTATATGTGAGTTAGTGAATAGAATTATGGCTATATATTACACAGCATATGTTAATGTAGGATAAGATTCTCAATTTCATCATAGTTTTTACCTCGAAGCCAGCTCTGTAGTGTGTTCTTGCACGTGTGTGTCATTGTAGGGTAAAAATTCAGAATTTTATTTAATTTATTATAAATATGTGCAGATTGTCTTCTAAATTGTCTCCTAGCGTAGGCAGTTTTAACGTGGGTTACGGGTGCAACATTTAATATTCTTCTGTTATTTTGTCTAGAGGGGTTGTAGGGCAGTTTTCTGTGAAGTTTTAGAATCGCGTGTAAAATGTAAAGTTTCCTTACAGATAGTAGGCCACATTGGGAATATAGACTTACGGTTGGAAACCTATAAGGTTTAAAATAAATCACTTTAAGCAAAGATCTATGAGCTCGCTCTAGTTCCAGAAATTTGGTTTTGGTGGCTCCACCCCAGACTGTGATAGAGTAAATAAGGATAGATTGTGCTAGCGATATATATATTTGTTTTAATAAATCTGCATCGGCAACGTGTCTCAAAGTTTTAAAAATCCAAGTTAGTTTGCGAATTCTGCCAATCAGTAGGTCAATGTGGGCACTCCAAGCAAGGCGCTGGTCAACCATTACTCCAAGATATTTGGTTTTAGATATTTTATCTATGCTATCACATGAGCAATTTTGGTTGGAGAAATTGTTACATGAGTGAATTTTTATTTGAAAGTCTGTATTTGGCTGAGTACTGTTATAATTTGTGAAACATATATAATTGGTCTTAGAGGCGTTTAAAGTCAATAAATTTTATCTAACCATTGAGCTATTTGGGCCAGACCTTCTTGAGCAAAGCTATGTACTTCGTCCCATGTTGAACCAGAGAAAACTACAGCGGTGTCGTCAGCATATGAAAATAATTTACCATTACGAATATCCAAGTTACAAAGGTTGTTGATATAAATTAAAAAGAGAGTTGGTCCCAACACACTTCCCTGGGGGACACCATATGTTGTGTCTGCTAGCTCGCTAATACAGTCACCAACCCTAACACTCTGTTTACGATCACTCAAATAATCACACAGCAAAGCTAGGGGAGTACCCCTGATACCCACTGATTCCAATCTGCGCATAAGGATGGGGACAGAGACGGTATCGAAAGCCTTCTGAAGATCTAAAAAAACTGTAATGCACTTTTTATTTCTATCGACTTTTTCAGTAATGTGAGACGTTAATGCGCTTATAGCGTCATCTGTTGAAATCCCTCGCCTAAAGCCAAATTGTGAGTTAGATATTAGTTGATATTTGTTTAGGAAGGTAATTAATCTGCTATTTATAATTTTTTTCTAATATTTTTGAAATAACCGGAAGAACTGATATGGGTCTGTAGTTACTGGCTTCGTCTCTATCTCCACCCTTATGTATCGGAGTGACGACAGCATGTTTGAGCGCAGTAGGAAAAATACCCTGTCTTATGCAGAGGTTAGCTAAGTGAGCAATGACGGGGGCTATTTCTTTGCCAACATGTTTCAGAAATTTCGTTTGTATACCATCCCAGCCCGCGGCACTGTCCGATTTTAATCCCATTAAAATTTCACAAACCTCATCCGGGTCAGTTTCTAATAAGACAAAAGAAGAAAATGGGCTTAAATCACTATAATTATCAGACAGTGTACCCCAATTTGTTTGACGCTTTAAAATATTATCAGCTAGAGATTTGCCAATATTTGCAAAATAGGCATTTATGTAATTTACAGATTCTTTAGGCGTTGATTTACAGTTAAGAAGTCCTATATTATTTGATTTGTTTAGTTTACGATGCGTGATGTCATTTATAGATTTCCAAAGTAACCTGGGATTTTTTTTATTTTTAATTAGTTGATCTCTTTCGTAATTCCGTTTTAAGTTTTTAATCAAAGCATTACAGTGATTTCGATAGCGTCTATATGTTATTTTTAGGATTAAGTTTTTTGGGTCACGTTTCAGCCTTTTCTGCATATTGTTTCTATTTCTTATACAACGAAGAATACCTATTGTAATCCATGGTTTTAAAATACGATTTTTGCATGGAATTGCCATGGTTATTGTGTTTGTTAAAATACATTGCCTTAATTTATCAATTAACAAATCAGTAAGATAAGTGGGATTAGTATGTAGTAGCATGTCATGAAGATCCAAATCCTTAAATGATTCGATTGCTTGTAGAAGGTTGATAGAGGTCCTTATTTTAGTAGAATTAGTTTCATCTTTTATATTGGATAGTTTTAGAAAAATCATGTCATGGTCAGTAATAGTAGCATTCAGAACGTATATAGAAGCAGCATTTTTGGATTTATTTAGTTTTAAAATAAAATGATCCAAACAGTTTTTGTTTCTAGTTGGCAGGGTATGTCCTGGTAACATGCCGTGTGTAGCTAGCATGTTTAAGTAGTTTATTTTATTTTTACGTTCGTTTGTCTGTAAATTGTCGTCATTTATTATATTTATGTTTATGTCTCCCGTAATAATTATAGTTTTAAATGTCTTTAGGTTATTCAAGTGATTATCTAGTGAATATACGAATTTTTCTGCGTCGGATGTTGATGGTGAGCGATAAATCCCTAGGATAGTGAGGTCATT
This sequence comes from Parnassius apollo, assembly GCA_907164705.1. Classification (NCBI taxonomy): domain Eukaryota; kingdom Metazoa; phylum Arthropoda; class Insecta; order Lepidoptera; family Papilionidae; genus Parnassius; species Parnassius apollo. Next base: position 3,833,821 of record CAJQZP010000001.1, read on the forward strand.
TATGGTAATCTGGAGACATGAAGCATTTGAAAGCAGGATCTCGGTAACCTTAACTTTATAATTCATTCTTACGTAGACTACAACTCCGTCACACCGATTTAAATGATTTGTTGTTGTAAATGATGTATAATTATTTAACTGTGGTATGTTTTTTTTTGGATCAATTTGACACTCAGTCAATACTATCACATCTACCGAAAACTTGAAATGTGACAATGTAAGGCAAAGATCATCAAAATTACAATAAATGCCCCTTATGTTTTGTGAAATAATTGTGAGATCTGTGTTAAGTATTTTAACTACTGAAGATGAAAAATTAATAATATCACACATGCTAGAGGTTGCAATTTCCGTTTTATCAATCTCTGTTACGGTTTTTAACAAGCTATCCATATAAATATTGGATTAAATACTTCCTGAGGTTCACATAAATTCTATTATAAAATGAAGGAGCTATTTGAAAATTGTGACGGTTTTTATAGAACACATTTTTAACATGATTATATAAAGTACCAGTGAGCAGCTTTTTATAAATTATCATATGGTTATTTTGTGTAGATTTGAGGAAGTTGTTAATGTGTGTTTGTGTAAATAAATGTGTATGAGTGGAACAAAGAAAAATCAATTTTTGGAACAGTGTAGTAGCAATGAATATTAGGTATGTGTATTTACAAAACCTTACCTTTAAAGTACATCTTAATATGTTTAGTATATGTGCGCAATAAAACAGGAATACATCATCAGTACAAATTAAAGCGATATTTATAGTAAATATAGTGTATAATAATAACGGTAGTACCTGCACTATAATATCACTGCATAGTCACGTTTGTTGTATGAGGTTATGTACTTGAGCTTCATACCTTATCGGAATAACAGGGGAATCGGTTGTCTTCCGTACATAGACACGTCCGTACGATGTCCAACAAAATTTATATGATTTCGTTTTGGCGAGGTCGCGGGCAAGATAATGTAATCTAGCCCCCTTAGACGTCAGTTGCTCTGATACATATATTGGTGTGTCTTCCCTCGATCTAAAACCCAGGTGTTTAGCTCGTAGCTTTTCTTTATTTTTAATATTATAAGCCTTGCATTTTTGTAAAATCGAAGACTTTAGAATAGCCGAACTTGTTTCCACAATAATTGGGGTACTATGTGTGGTTACTCTCTTTGCTCGTATTCTATAAATGTCAGTGATATCATTTTCGGTTATAGGGCAGTCTATCGTTTTTGATAAGGATAAAACCATTTTTATTAGATCGTCTTTGTTTTCTTTGGGTTCAATTTGTGGCACATTCTTTATTTCAAAGTTTCCTTTTTGATTTTTCTCTTCTAACGTCCTCCAGTTGATCTTCAAGTAAAGTTATGTACTCTTTGTCCTTTTTGTTTTCGCACTCCAATTGTTCTATTCTTTTTTTGAACTCCTCATTTTGTGCGGCTAAAAATGATATAGAGTTTTCTATGTTTTCATTTGTCTTTTTAATATCTTGAAGGATTGGGTTAATTTTCTTAAATAAATTCATTCTAATTCATTCAAATCTGTTTCAATCTAGTAACTCACTATTTATCATATTGAAATGAATGCTACAAAAACACAATACTGGGTATTTCCTTACTATAAACCTCTATAAATTTCATCGTACGGTATAATATTTATTTACAGTATCTAGGTATTTAAAAAGTACTCTGTCTGTACTTACAGCTCACAGTATGTATATTTTTGATAATAAATAATGTAAATTCACGAGTTCACAGTTCAAACAGGTTCACAGCTATAATATTATATTATATTATAGTACAGGAGGTGAAATATAATATGATAATATATATATATATATATATATATATATATATATATATATATATATATATATATGAAATATTTATTGTTTGGGATGTAATATATATTACATCTCAGTGGAAACGGTTCCATTTTAAAGTACGGTGAGCGATATTAATTTCTATCTCGAGATGTAATATAAATTACATTCTTACTCCTCTCCACCTTAGTGGAAAGTGAGCTTAAGAATTTTGGAAGTGAAAATGAAATGACAACTTTTCGATATTGTTGGATGCGTTCATAAACATTTATTTTATTCAAATATATATTGCGTTCAAATTATCAACCAAGTACGACCGGTTGTTTTTGCGTCCCCCAAACAGCAAAAAATTAATAAACTGTGGTATCTTACCCCAGCCAGTTTGGGAATTTTGGCTAGTTCTTGAATCAAATGAATCAGTCCGATTCAAGAGGTTTTTGGATCGATTCAGTGAATCGATGCGGTGCTTCGAATCGATCTAAAAAATCGATAATTTTACTCCAAAGAATCGATTTTTCGATTAATCGATTTTAGATCGACATGCCTATTTACAAGTATAGTTTTAATTACCTACCTATCAATCAAATAAATTGTTGTTTTTGGCGCTTTCATTAAAGTTCTATTGAGTTTTGTCTAAGAGAAATGAATAAAAAGTTACGGTAAGCAACTTATTTGCTATGAATAATTGGAACCAGATGTTGAAAACTTGCTTAATCCAATTTTTGCATAAACAAAAGATACACAATTCCCTTTAGTTATAATCTAATAGATGCTTTACTGTGAAGCAGGTAGAATTTAACACTCCATTACGCGCGCCCCTGTTTGGGACGCGAGTGCTCGCGCGCTCTACATATGTAGAACTATTTTGTGTAAAGATTTTACAGGAACAATAAACAAATATAAAAATACTTCAATATCATATGAAAAAAAACTTTTATAAGAAACTAAAATAGACGAAACATAACTGTTACCATTTATTAGGCACTTAATATCAGACTTCTTGTGAATTTTGGGCAAAATCAATGATTTTTTAGCATCAATCCTTCTAAGTCTCATTTTTTACTCGCTCATATCTTCCACACGGTCTTTATCATTTTTACAACAGTCAAGGCATTGAAGAACTTGATGTTGAGGACGAAATTACATCACATTGTTTTCTAGTGGACTTATTGCGCGCTCTGCCACAAAAGGAACATTTCCCGACTCGACCAGTATTGGGGAGTTGTGCTGGGCATGGTTGTAATTCCGATGGCTCTTTCATGCCCAAAAGCATTTTCCCTTTCATTTTCAATGATTTTGGAATACTTTCAATATTTATTCTGCGTTGTATGCATGGCGCGACTAGGTGAAAACCAAGTTCATATAAAAAATCCTTGGCCCTATTTCTGTAGTTGTTTATTGTATGTACAATATAACCATTTATATCACTTATATTCATTAAATTGAAAAAAATGGTAAGTGAGACGTCATAAATACTACAAATAATGTCCACGCCATATTTTGTATTATTGTAAAAAGTTATTATTTCCGGCTTACGTTTCTCTGCTGTTTGTAAATCGATATGATCATCACAGTGCATAGGTGAGTAAATAAGCAACACTTTCTTTGATTTTGGCATGTAAGATACTAAAGTACCACTTCTGTTTCTTGTGATTTTGAATTCTTTGGGAATTTGTACCTTTTTTTTTCACAGTGCCTACGACAGTAATTTTGCTACCTAAGAGTTCTAAGCATTGATGTATATTCGTGAATCAATTGTGCATTGTGACGTTATAACCTAAACCATCCAATGGGGTAAGCATTCATTGCACAATGTCCACGACTTCATTTGATTGCGCATAAGGACCATCTGGCTGAGCACCTGCGTATATTTCCATATGGTAGGCGTAAGGTACCTTTGTATCCGTTAGTAAAAATATATGTATCCCATACTTTGCTGGTTGCTTCATCAGTAATAACTTCTTCCAACCATCTCAAAATATGTGCCATCATTGTACGAAATATAGTTACTTCAGTTAAAATTAATATTATCAAACAAAAAAATTCATAATAACAATATTTATACTTAATATAAACACTTACATAAAATAAAAACGATAGGTAAACTTCCGACAAAAATGACACGCGAGTGCTTGCGCGCTCTACTATTGTAGAATTTTGATTATTGAAAAAGTTTTGGTGCAAAATTTCTTACAAGTGCGATCGCGCAGTTTGCCGAAAGGGTACTAATTGTGATCACCAGCAAGTAATAGAGGAATACTATGAGTGTGTGCGTTAGACACCCACAATTAATGTTAAAATCCCACGAAATGCATGCCTGTCCTACAATAGTAGAACGCGCAACTAATGGAGTGTTAAAAAAAATTTGTTCTAAACTTTAATTTTTAAGAATATATAAAAAGGGCTTGAGAAAATTTTATAAATTCATATATTATTTGTATAGGTAATGGGTGTCTGCTGGTGCAAAGGTGGAACTTCAGATGAGATAGAGTCATATGCACCTTCAGGGTCGTCACAATGGCCAAGAGTAATCTCACCAGAAGAATCCCGTATAAAAATTCATAAAGTTGTAGATACAATAATTGTAGATCAGCTCGTATTAGAGATATTGGGTCTTATAGCATCCTTTGTTGATAAGTAAGTCCATATAATAAGTTTTACTTTAATTATACATTTTATTCCTGAATAAAGTGATATAAAACCATGCTTGAAATACATCAGTTTTTTGTATTTACCTATTTATATTTGAAATGAATTAATTTGGAAGGAATGGGAAGTTTACCTACAAATTTTAAATTTTGGAAAAGCAACTCTAGGTACTACATAACTGCATGTCATTCATTTAAAAGGTAAACAACTGTAATTTGTTTCACCTTTATTCCACTTCTATGTTCATGCAGATTATAATCTATTTGATGGATAACTTTTATGTTGTGAATGAAAAATCATATTATTATTCTATATTTCAAAAATTTGACTGTATTTCTTTTGATTAAAGCAGTAGTGGGAGGCACATATTGATAAACTACTAAAAGGATTATTAGGCGGACTGATGAAGCAACAGCTAAATTGCATATAGTTACGTAAAAAGGATTCAACTCATGATTGGGTTAAAAATGAGCCTAAATTGTGTTTACTGCCAATACTTTGTAATGTCTAAAATTAAAGTGCAACTATTTGATACAAAACCAAAAACTTGTTAAGGAAATTTTGTTTAAAAAGCTTCTATAAAATAGACCAATATATTTAAAAAAATAATGTGTGTGAACTCTTAAATAACACAACTTGCTATACCCCAGCTACAAATTTTTTAAACTGACATTTAATAATATATAGACCTTTGACATTGAATTTATAAATGAAATTGTTACTTGGCACTAAGAAAATTAAAGACCCTGGAGTTTCTCGCTGGTTATTTCTGAGGTAGTCTTGTTTTTGCAAACTGGTGTAAATTTCGATGTTCATAAGAGCTTTAAATAAGCCTAAATTGAATATACAGTTTTAACTTTGACATTCTTTACATAAATTTAATTCTTGGCTTCATATTTACATGCATTTGTTTTGTATTAAAATTCTTTGTACATGAGCAAGTTACTTAAGTGTCTTAAATTTTGCAGTTTGTTATTTATAAACTAGATTTTATTTTATCTTTGTGTACTTGTTAATGCGAATGCTTAAATAATCCTTATCTGTTATTACTATGCTAATGTAACATACATCAGCATAGTAATAACTGAACTTGTTGTCAATGAGTACTTGTTACAACCATTTTCGATATGAGAACACTATAATAATTATATATAATTAGGCTCTGCGCATTGGGAATCAATAGTAATTATATATATATATATATATATATATATATATATATATATATATATATATATATATATATATAAAATTATATTTTAATGATCATCAACCTTAACTTGCAAAAATCAAGGACTCCCAAGTATAATATAGCCAGGTGCAACGACTAGACTACTTGCAGGAAGAATTAATTATACTTACAAATTGTCCAGACAAATTGTGTTTAAATGTTGTTTGCAAGAAACTTTTTTTTATAGTATAGGATGACAAACAAGCACACAGTCCACCTGATGGTAAGTGCATAACTGTGGTCCATTGATATCAATATTTATATTCAATTAAGAATCAAAATGCAGATGCATTGTCACCCCAGAGGACTAAGATGGAATGCTTCGTTTCCAGTAAAAAGGGTCTCTAGTTCTCTACACTCATCATACAAAACACAGCAGCATTAAGCTGCTATTTGACGCTGGTATTCTGTGAGAGCGTCGTCCTACCATGGTGGAGCCAACCTATTCATGCTACAACCTGAATATAGCTGCAGCGTGGCTCAACCATGTAAAATAATGATTTGCTGGCGTTATTAGATGATGCTGTATTAATACCCTATAAATATAAGTGCTATATTAATACCTAAATAACTTATAGAATACTAATAAACTAAGTCTTATTTATAAATAAATAGTTTATAATGTATACTTTTTAAAGTTGGCACAAGATAATCCTTTACATTCTCTCAACTTTGGGTTTCACGATGATCAACTATGTGTAATGTTATCAAAATGTTTTGGCTTCTGATACATGTTGACTAAAGTAAAATACCAAAGCCAGTGATCTCGGCAGCATCAAATGTATGAGACTTCTGTTATTGCAATTATCATTTCTACCAAATATAGTAATTAAGACAAATTTCCTCTATTCCATAACAAAAGGGATTCAATTTTCAGAAGTTCTGTAATAAATACTGCTTAGTAGATAATAATACTTTTATCTACTAAGCAGTATTTAATAATAGACATCAGCATAACAAATGCAGATGTCAGATATTAATATAAAGACTAATATTGTATTGCCTTTTTAATTTGTTGCGTGCTATGCAAAGCCAAGCGATATATGAGTCATATTGCACTAGTCTTAAAACTATCTTGTGATTGTATATAATGCCAATAGCCAATATAACGGCTCAGCAAATGTTGTTCTACGCTCTGTTGTAGGTGACATGATGAGTTTCACTCCAAATTTACTTCTGACTGAACAATTTAGTGCTATCTGTTAGGTACCTTATTGACATCAAAATGATAGTCACTTTATCATCATCACTTCATCATTGCGTCATATGCTACATAGGTTTTCTATGAGCTACCATGGCTTATAAAGCATACAATGCAAGTACTATCATTTTGATGTCAAAAATGTTATTTTCAGCAATTAGTCGTGCAGATTTTGAGATTTTCTTTTTTGACACTAAGCCAACATATTGTGAATTTGAGTTATTTTTGATCATCATTTAGAAATTGTTATTAACTTATTTAATCTAGCATAGCTATGACGAAAACTACACCATCAGTAACTGATACTCCAATATCTATACAGATGATAAAATATTGTAAAATATGTAATAACTTGCTTAAATTCTTCTAGTTGCTTCGGTGTGGTAAGAGAATCCACTACTCTGTGTAGTTCTTGGGTGTTGCAATAGGTGGCAAAAGCTAATGAAACATATGGGCAGTAGCATCTTCCTGATAAAAGCTCATCATTCATCATCATCATTACAGTCCTTCACAAGTCCACTGCTGAACGTAGGCCTCCCCCAAGGTATGCCACAAAGCACGGTCCTGAGCCACCTGCATCCATCGACTTCCTGCATGTCTTACCAGGTCGTCACTCCATCTAGTGGGGGTTCGCGATACACTACGCCTACCGGTACGAGGCTGCCACTCGAGAACATTTCTTCCCCATCGGTTATCGGTTCTTCGAGCTATATGGCCGGCCCATTGCCACTTCAGCTTACTAATCCGTTGGGCTATGTCGGTCACTCTGGTTTTACTGCGGATATCCTCATTTCTGAGTCTAACACGCAGAGAAACTCCGAGCATAGCTCGCTGAGTGACCTTGAGCGTCCTCATACGGCCAACAGTGAAGGACCACGTCTCAGATCCGTAAGTCATCACTGGCAACACGCACTGGTTGTACACGCACTGATTATACACATTAGTTTTCAGAGATTGAGGTATACCTGACGAGAAGATGTGTCGTAATTTCCCGAACGCTGCCCAGCCGAGTTGAGCGCGAAGTTGGACTTACCTAGTCGGACTATTTGTCCCAGGTAAACGTACTCGTCAACAACTTCGAGCATAGTGCTCCCAACAACTACCGGCATAGGTGTGACATGGACATTAAACATGATCTTTGTTTTGTCCATGTTCATCTTAAGACCTATCCGTTGGGAGACACTATTGAGGTCATTGAGCATTCTGCTAAGGTCCTCCAGCGATTCTGCCATAAGCACTATATCGTCGGCAAATCGAAGGTGAGTGATGTACTCGCCATTGATGTTAATACCGTATCCTTTCCAGTCCAGTAGCTTGAAAACGTCTTCCAACGCAGCGGTGAAGAGTTTCGGGGATATAACGTCACCCTGTCTTACACCTTTCTGCAGTTGGATAGGTTTCGAACTCTGGTTCTGTACTCGAATAGCCATCGTAGCCCTACTGTACAAACACTTCAGCACTTCGATATACCGACAGTCAACTTGGCACTGCTGAAGGGACTGTAGCACCGCCCAAATTTCGACGGAATCAAAGGCTTTCTCATAGTCCACATACGCCAGGCAAAGTGGCAGATTGTACTCTTCGGTCTTCTGTACAATCTGCCGCAGGGTATGTATGTGGTCTATGGTACTGAAGCCTTTTCGGAAACCGGCTTGTTCGGGAGGCTGGAAGTCGTCGAGTCTGCGTGCGAGACGATTCGTAATGACTCTCGAAAACAGCACGTAGACGCGGCTCAGAAGGGAAATCGGTCTGTAGTTCTTCAAGAGAGCGTTGTCGCCTTTCTTAAAGAACAAGACCACCGCACTTCTGCTCCACGCCTCCGGAGTAGTGCCACCATGGAGGACGGAATTGAAGAGCTTCTGAAGGACTTCAAGTACCGGTGTTCCACCCGCTTTCAGAAGCTCCGCTGTTATTCCATCCTCGCCTGGGGCCCTGCCGTTTTTAAGGTGCTGGAGAGCCATTCTAATCTCGCTCAGACTGACGTCCGGGATAAGATCGGAATAGTGGCGGGTAAGACTTGGTCTTGGATCGTTACTCACACTTGCGTGTGGCTCCAACGATGATGTGTACAGCTGCCCATAGAACCTCTCAATCTCATTGAATAAAACTATTATTTACGGATTTTATCGCGTTTAATTACTTTAATTTATTTTTATTATTATCCCGACGTTTCTCAATCTCACTCAAAATCTTAGGTGTCCCGGAAACGATGCTGCCACACTCAGTCTTCAGCTTTGACAGTTGGCTCTTTCTGGCAGACAGACTCTGGCAAAGACTTTGGAGCCCTGGTTCCGATCGATAGCTTCTTTAATACGAGCAGTATTAAAGTTGCGTAAGTCTCGCCGCATGCATTTGGAGATCTGTCTGTTCAGTTGCCTGTATGCTGTCAAATCTGTTGACGATTGCAGCCTCATCTCCCGTCTAACAGCCTTGAGATTAAGAGTGTGATCGGAGAGTTTTTGTGTTCTTCTGCGGCGGGTCTTGCAGAACTTAGCTCGGACCGCATGGACAGTTTCCACGAGCTTGTCATTCATATCGTCCACTGCATTGCAATCTTCTAAAAAAAGCACTGAAAGCGGTTACGTAACTCGAGCTGAAAGGTTTCGGGATTCTGGATTAGCGCACGAGGGGGGACGGAGCGTTGACTTCATTAGACGAGACCTCTCCAACTTAACGTTTAAGTTCGGTGTGCCTCTAACCATTCGGTGATCGCTGCCGGTTTTCACCCTTGCGATCACTGCGACATCACTGAACAGTTGGCGTCTGGTCGTCATAATGAAGTCAATCTCATTTTTTGTCGAACCGTCGGGGCTCGACCAGGTCCACTTCCTGTGGGGCCGCTTCTGGAAAAAAGAGTTCATCACAAAGAGTCTCTCTTTCTCCATAAAGTCAGCCAGCTGCTGGCCCCTACGGTTCCGTTGCCCTACTCCAAATTTCCCTAACTTCAGCTCACCGCCTTCTCTTGTGCCTAGTTTTGCGTTGAAGTCTCCCCTCAACACCGTTTAGTGGGTTTTGGAGGAATGCATGGCTCTAAAAATATCCTCATACATTTCCTCCACCTCCTCATCGGGATGTGCCGAGGTTGGTGCGTAGACCTGTGTGACCTTCAGCGAATACCGTTTGGTGATTCTGAGTATCAGGTACGCGACCCTTCGTCGACACACTCCCAATCTTTACAACGTTGTTGACGAGAAGCTTGTGAACGATAAATCCAACACCTCCTTGGGACAGATGGTCGCCCTCCCGGTGATAGAACAAGTTGCCGGACTCGAGGATTACCGTGTCCTCCCCCTCTCTTCGGACCTCAGATAATCCAATAATATGCCAGCGCAACTTCTCTACCTCTTCTTCCAGCTCCAGTATCTTCTCGTCAGTCCTCAGGGTGCGTGCGTTATACGTTGCCAGGTCGAGTCGTCGTAGGTGGCAAACGAACCTCCACCGGAGATTCTTAGCACCCCCCTGCAACGCCGTTACCATGGTCGCCACCGTAGCCAGGAATAGCGGGGCCGCCGGGGACTGGGGGCCGTTTGTTTGCGTCGTTGCTCATGGGGGGATATTTGCCATAGTTGCCACGCTTGGCGAGCGGGTTTGCAACCGCAGTTTTTTATTATGTTATTGTTGGTATTAGTAAGATGCTGCTGCCTATCTCCTGCCTGTCTCCCTCTGTCGCCTCTTACGACACCCACGGGAAGATATGGGGTAGTGGACATTCTCAATCGCCACTACACGATAAAAGCTCAAATTATGTTATTTATATGTTGCATTCTCGTATTATCATAGATTATACATATTTTGATATAATCGGAATTTATAATGTTGCTTCTCATGTACCCTATCTCTTGCACTGCAACACTGGACTTCTCCATTTTACATGACCTATAAAATATCATTCTGTAGACTTTATTAAAATAAAAAAAGGAAAATTAATGTATAATTTCAGTGATGAAGAATCACCTGTGTCCTTAGTGAAATTACATGTTATAGCAGACAAAGAAGATGGATGGATCCAAGTGGTTTCGTCTATGGTTAATGTAATACCATTAGAAGATCCTTTTGGTCCATCTGCTATAACAATCCTTCTTGATGACTGCCCTTTACCATCAAAGGATTCAGTAATTAAGGTAAGATCTATATCTTCCTATGTCATTAATATTAACATTTCAGCCTCCCACAAGCCACAAGTCAACTTCTGAACATAGGCCACCTTAAAAAAAGTCACAAAACTCGGTCTTCCAGTGTCCACCTACTTTCTGCATTTCTTACCAGATCGACACTTCAGGCTGTCACTCAAGGACCTTTCTTCTTCATCAGTTGTTCAAGCTTCCGCATATAGACTGGTCCATTACTAATTAAGTGTTTTGGATCTGTTTGCCTATGTCAGTTTCACTAGTTCTACTACAAATCTCCCAGTTACATATTCTTCTTACAGAAAAACTCCAAGAATATAACTTCCCCTTAGTTCGCTGAGCGATTTAAGGTGCATCATACAATCAGCATTATGACTATATAGACTATGTATTTATTTTAAATCATTAGGTAGTAAAATTGGTTGAAATCGAATAATATATAGAGCAAGGACCTTGAAGGTCACCCCGCTGTGTTGCTGTAATTGATATTATAGTTATTGACAACAGGTTAGTATTTAAACTGCAACATTGACTAACATAATGATACTTTTCCGGCATATTGTTAGCCATGTTATCTTTTAACAGGGTAACCCTCTCAATGCAAATAAAGCGGCAGTATTCGTTTAAAATGTACGCATTAATATGTACGAGTACATTTGGTAGTAATATAGTTTCGAATTTGAACATTAAAAAAATGATCATAAGATCTCAAGAATGCCTCAATAATAGAATACCCAGACGAATCCGGGTCAGGTCTCTAGTATTATTAAAAACTATAAGAAATCATGACACCGCTTGTGTAGTGCATGTGAACGCAGTCAGTGTGTCATACTCGTCATACGTGACCAGTGCCACACACGTCATAACGAGTGCATATTGGGCTAAGTCGATCATGTCTAGATTCTTAATTTTTAATTTTGGCGCAGATAACCAAACTGTTTCGTTTGTCATCACAACGAGCCAAGGCGCGGGAAATCAACGTGCGCGTGGAGCGTAATATCTGCGTGGTACTGGGCTGCATCGCGGAGAAACTGGCTGGACCCAATAGCGTCGCCGTCTTCACTGATCGAACGCTAGATTACTTGATCACATTCCTTGTGAGTATTTTCTCTTTTAAAACGATCATAATCTTTATAACTCTCTTATTAAACTTAGTGATGAGGTCAAACTTGATGTTACAGCTCTTCTTGTCTGAAAGTCCGTCTTGGCTAAATTGTATCCCTACTTTTGCCTCTAACTACTGCTCACGATTTTATTCTTGGAAGAATGTATGTGATAGCAAGTGTAAATGTATATGATATTATAGCACCTTCTTATTCAACGCATCCATGGCCTGCAGAGGCGATTTCCTATTAAGTAGTCTACAAGCTATTTTGTCCCTAATATTCTAATGAAATCTTTCTTCACATAATACAGAGATTTATGTATGTATGTTGCCGTTTAACGTCTGACTAATTAAATGAAAGTTTTATGATCACGTTCAAGTAACTGTGAAAGAAACACAGCAGCAGCAGCTTCTGCTGTTAAAGAGCAATAAAACCATTGTGACATCAGGGGACTTCAATCGAACCTTAAAGCCTTATACTACCTCTAGAGATGGCGAAGCTGACCTTACACTTTCTGACCGAAACGCAGGTGCTCTCTCCAGCTGATACAATGTATCTTCTTTCCGATGGTACAAATTGGTAAACTCCTTTGTGCCCCGGACTGGAGTTTGCGGATACGTCAGAGAAAATATATGTTTTCAACCGATATATGTTCAAGACCGCTGAGGGGTCTTGAAGTTACCTTATAAACGTTTTTATATAAACAATACTAAGCTAAGCTGCACAAAATGTCGTCTGCAGCAATATTCGCAACCCAATTATGTATTAAGGTCACATAAGGTTCTACATTTCAACAGTTATTCACCAGCTGTGTAAATTATATTTTTTTGGTTTTAATTGCTTGTTCCGGAAAAATGGGTAACATAACATACTCATCGTCTAAATCTAACTTCCACAGAGTAAAGCGGATAGTTGTATTCTTAGTGATATTAGATGTTAAATTATCATATATAATTTAATTATCATATAATATAATCAACATTCAAAACAGCCGAAACAGCCATACGAGACGGGAATGGCTATATTCTGAATGATGAAGTGTTGAGTCTAAAGAGACGGAAGGAATATTTTGGAAGTGTATTTATGAATGTGGAGTATATAGCATAGTTATACACATAGTCTTCTAAAATAGTAACCAAAATGGATGGTTACTATTTTAGAAGACTATGTGTATAACTATGTAGCTAACATGTTTGTTCATCTGTTCCCTCAAATCTACATCTCATCTTATATTGACAAATTAGATATCTTTAAAAGCATTGTCTCCTTTCACGGGTTTTAAGTTGCATGTAGTCACATAAAAATTTGGCGGCCTATTGCGGCGGATTTGGCGGAAATTCATACAATATTTAAAAAAAAAAACTATATATGTGGGAAACTAAAACTAAAAACTTAAATTATCATACAGTCGTTCTCTGTAGTATTGTGTCAAGAATGCTGGCTGCGTTTCCTGGCTGAATGGCTATACTAATTAAATGAATATTGAAATATCGTGTATGCGGTATATCTGGGTATCATCCAATAAAAGGCGTAATTTAAAATAATCTTGACATTCCGAACATACGTGTTATTAAAATGTTAACTATATGTTAACTATATTAGTGTTTATTAGTCAAAGTTCTTTTATTTTATAAAACTGAAGTATCCAACGAACTTTTATACGTGGTAGAGCCATGCTGCAGTTATATTAGAAGTATAGTTGTGGCACGAATGGGTCGGCTCGACCGGGGAGGGACCACGCTCTCACAGAATACCAGCGTGAAATAGTAGCTTAATGCTGCTGTGTTTCGTATGGTGAGTGTAGAGAACCGGAGACCCTTTTTACTGGAAACGAGGCATTCCATCTTAGTCCTCACGGGTGACAACGCATCTGCATTTTGATTCGTAATCGAGGATAGATGTGGATGTCTATGGGCCACAGCAACCACTTACCATCAGGTGGACTGTGTGCTCGTTTGTCACCCTATCCTATAAAAAAAACTTACAGTCCACCTGACGGTGGTGAGTGGCTACGGCAGGCCATGGAAACTTGCAGCTAACTTCAAACAAATAAGGTCGTTGTCACCTCTACGGACTGAGATGGAATGCCTTACAGCCTTTATTTATACTGGTAATAGGTAAGAGGGTGATACCTACCCAGATGACCTCCCACACGGGAATGGGGTCCTACCACTTAGTTCATACATAAACTTGCAGCTAACTTCAAACAATGAAGGTCATTGTCACCTCTACAGACTGAGATGGAATGCCTTAAACTCTTTATTTATACTGGTACTAGGTAAGAGGGAGATACCTTCCCAGACGACCTCCCACACAGCAATGGGGTCCTACCACTTAGTTCATACATAAACTTGCAGCTAACTTCAAACAATGTAGGTCGTTGTCACCTCTACGGACTGAGATGGAATGCCTTACAGTCTTTATTTATACTGGTAATAGGTAAGAGGAAGATACCTTCCCAGACGACCTCCCACACAGCAATGGGGTCCTACCACTTAGATCATACATAAACTTGCAGCTAACTTCAAACCATGAAGGTCGTTGTCACCTCTACGGACTGAGATGGAATGCCTTAGAATCTTTATTTATACTGGTACTAGGTGAGACGGAGATAGCTACCCAGACGACCTCTCACACAGAAATGGGGTCCTACCACTTAGTTCATACATACTCTACAAAAATTGTTAATATAAATTCGGTGAAAAGAACCCCTTGGTCTTATCTCATCAGTTTCAAACTCCCCTTGTTGCCTCAGCCAGTATCGGAATCCTCGGCGTCAACATATCGCGGAGTTTCGTGGTCACTTATAAGAGAAGGCCAAATTGACCTCTAAAAAGCTTGGCGTGCTCAGCCGAGCGGGACAGTATTTCATGCCGGCACACGGCTTGCAACTTTACAAGGCGCAGGTTCGGCCTCACATGGACTACTGTTCCCATCTCTGGGCTGGGGCTCCCCAGTGCCAGCTCCTTCCACTTGACCACATACAGCGCAGAGCGGCTCGAATCGACGACCTAGTGCTTTCCGATCAGCTCGATTCACTAGCGCTGAGAAAAGATGTTGCATCTGTTTGCATTTTCTTTCGCTTCTGCCACGAGGATTGCACTGAGGAATTGTTCGGATTAATCCCAGGCGCTAAATTTCATGGACGCACGACGCGGGAAAACTCCCGATACCATCCACACCATCTGGATGCTTGGCGGTCCACCACTGTTACGTTTCACGAATTCGTAAAAGTAGAACGTACTAATCTACCAAGGATAATTAAATTGATGGTGGCAATTTTTTTGGCATACTGCACAACAGACGATGTCCAAGTTACAAGAGCTGGGGTTCTCTTTCCGTCATCCGCCGTTTTCACCGGACATTGCGCCTACAGGCGATTCAATTTTCCCAGAATTTTTAATACTTTTTCCCGGGAAAAAAGTTCAACACGCGTGAGGCAGTACAAAATGCATTTGCAGAATTTGTTGCCTCCCATCCAGATGATTTCTTCAAGAAGGGCATCAATAAACTGCCACTCCGTTGGCAAAGATGCATCGATTGCATGGGTGATTACTTTGGTTAATAGAAATAAAAAATATATTAAAAAGATACGTCAACTTATTTCATGAAATAAAGGCATTTTCAACTGTAATTCGATGTCCAATTTTACTAATGAATCCAAATTAAACTCCATATCTGTTTTACCAATTATTTATTAAAATTGTTTGTATAGTAAGGAAAATTTTTATTTATTTTTAATTTATTCTTTATTGTACCAAAGATTTTGTACAAAAGGCGAGCTTAATGCTATATGGCATTCTCTACCAGCTAACCTTTGGTAGAACAGAGAGTGAGTTATGGGCAGTAAAGTTGGCATGATTACATTCAATTCAAAAATGTACATGCTACACATACATAAAATATATATATACACATATATATTATATATACACATATATATATATATATATATACACACATATATATATATATATATATATATATATATATATATATATATATCCATAAATTTATATACAAATAACTATAAACATATAAAGTAAGTGGACTCAAATTTGTTGTTTACGGATATATTCATATAGTTTTCTTTTAAAAACGTTTTGAGCAGGTATTATTCGCAGGTCAACAGGCAATTTGTTCGAGAGGGAGGGAGGGAGTTAATGTGAAAGAATTTGACATAAACCCAGAATGGTGGAGAGGAGTAGACAGTAATAAATTGTGTGAAGATCGGAGATTGAGAGAATGAGTGTCACTACGGAATTGGAATATTTGTTTTAGGTAAAGGCGCGAGGAAGAATCATTAAGAACTGAAAACAGAGAGGACAGCATTCGAAAATCTCTGCGCTGGCGTATAGACAACCACTTTAATTGGGAGCGAAATTCTGATACGTGATCATATTTGCGCAGGCCAAAGATGAATCGTATGCAGTTGTTAAGTAACCTGTCCAACCTACTTAGCAGCTCCTGAGAGATATTAGAAAGACAAACATCGGCATAGTTAAATGATGGAAGAATTAGAGATTGGATGAGTAGAAGCTTAGTTGAAGGAGGCAGAAAGAACTTAAGACGATAGATGGAACGAAGTATGCCTGTGACTTTACGACAAATCTCGGACACCTGTAACCTCCAACTAAGGGTCGGGTCAATAATTAAACCCAGATCCTTGACACTAGTGCGGAAAGGAATTACACAGTTTTCGTAGCGAATGGATGGTAGATCAGGTATGTTAAGTTGTGACACCAATCGACGACTACCAATAATAATAGCCTGGCATTTACTGGGATTTACCGTTATTTTTTAGTTTGCAACGGGCTGTTTTCCGCAACTCCACGTCTCTGCGCGTATTTTGCGTGTGGGCAGGAATAATGTGATTATTCGAGCCATGAGATCTCCCCGAAGAAGCTCAACAGTCCTTTGATGTTGCATGCAACTTCGGGGAGTGATCCCGGCGTGCCGAGATGTTTAGCCCTGTACGTAGCGACCTCCGGACATTTCAGTAGCACGTGGGCCGCCGTTTCTTCCTCCCCCATACATGCCCTGCACAGGGGACTATCTGTAACACCTATAGTAAATAAATGTTTGTTAAAGGTGCCATGTCCTGTGATAGCACTAGTTACTATCCTGATCTGCGGCTTGTTCAGTCTCATTAGAACTTTGGTTAAGCGACTGTTTATTACAGGTAGGGCCTCCCTAGCTTGTCTACAGTCTATTAGATTTTTCCAAAGCTGAGCGTGTTGATTAGTGAAGTGTCTACGTACCATTGAACGAACGTTACCAAAGGGGATTGGTATGATTGGTTCCGGCCCTATAGTGGCCAGAGCCGATCCTCTTCTGGCCAGTTCGTCCGCTGCATCGTTGCCTCTGGATCCACTGTGTCCCTTTATCCATTGTAGAGTCACATTGTTGTTTTTACATACCTCATTTAATCGTTGATGGCATTCATATATTAGTCCCGAGTTCACCCCATTGCAACTCAGAGCTTGTAGTACCGCCCTACTGTCGGTCAGTATTCTGATGGGGAAGTCATTAACCTTCCTAGCATCTATTGCTATGGCCGCTTGAATGATACCCATACATTCCGCCTGAAAGACCGTGTTATAGGTACCCAGCGGTGTGCATATGTGAATATTGAGGTCATTTTCCTTTGAACATTTACCGTTATACCAAATCGCTGTGACCAGTCTGAAATGCGTTGTAAGTCCTGATTAATAGCTGCAATAGCGGTAGCAATTTCAACTGAGGACGCTTGTGAGTATAACTGAAGATCGTCAGCATAGAGGTGGTAAGAACATTGAAGGTGGGTAGTTAGAAGATTGATAAACAACGAAAACGAAAAGGAGAGAGAATGCCGCCTTGCTGTACACCTAGATATAGATCGTACCAGTCGGAAAAATCCTGACCAGCCCGAACAGCCTGCTGGCGACCGCGAAGATAAGAGGAAAACCAGTTCAGTACTGACGAGGAGAAGTTTAGGCGTGAAAGTAATCCAAGGAGTAAGTCGTGATCGACACAATTAAATGCGTTTGAAAAGTCACTAAGGACCAGAACAGTCAAACATGACCTCTCCGTGCCCTCTCTAAAATCTTCTGTAACTTGAAGTAACGCTGTGGTGGTACTATGTCCCAGGCGGAAGCCAGATTGATATGTACTAAGGTAGTTGCATTTCGAAATGAAAGAGGTGACTTGCTTGTGTACCAATGATTCAAGGGCTTTGGAAAGAAATGGCAGTATAGAAATAGGTCCGAAATGGGAGGGTTTACTGTTGAATATTTTCTGAATATTAATTTCAATTGTATTTTCTCAGTAAGCAAGTTACATAACTGTATAAAAGCAACTACTTCTGCTTTGTTTTTCAGCATTTATGATGCGAAGGATTTTGAAATGTATTGTAATTTTATAAATTTAAAAATAATATACTAAATCAGATTTTCACATTGCTATTAGATATGTATGTAGACTGAAGCATTTAAAAATGTGACTAAAATACTTGCGAACCTAACAGCGAGGTAGTCCCTTACTGAGACATAATTAGATAAAATATTTCAACTTCTTATTCCGCCAATCGTAGTTATAAAATTTTTACTCAGCAATTAGGTATTTATTCCTTCGGCTAGCGCCACTCTTCCTGGTGCATTCTACTAGTTTACTTAACACTTCGATGAGCGGAGGCAGTCAAGTCCTTGGGGAAGGATTTGGCAGTTGGTTTCGACCTAGAGGCCTTCGATCTAGTTTCGCACAAAACGCTTCTTTCTAAGCTTTCCATCACTAGTCGTTTCGTAGATCGGAATAACAAGTTCAAGCCTGTTAATGCTGGTTTTCCATAAGGCTGCATGCTATTGCCTACCCTGTTACTTCACCAATTGCAAACGCGCTGCATACGTAAGCGTAACGCAGCCGGTGAAATCGTTTATTTACTATAAATACTCAGATTTTAAACATAAGTAAATACAGAAATATTAGGTTTTGTATTTATAAATAATATAAATAAAATAAAATTGTGACTAATTCTCTACGGATAAGTTTATTTTTGTGAGTTGTAGCGTACAGCATCACAGCTCGTAGGGGTTAGGGTTACGCACGCACAATATGATTGTGTAAAATAGCGTTTTATGTGATGTGATGAGATTTAGAGATTGATTTTACTGTCAATTTCGGGTGTGAAAATGACCACTTACCATCAAGCGAACTGTGAGCTCGTTTTTACCCTTACTTTTATTAAAAATATTACATCATGAGTTTTGATTTCTTAGTCAGCTAGAAGTCTCTTTTTAAGGGTCGCTGTATTTTATTTTTTATTCAAGTTGTGAAACTGCAAAAACCTACCAGAATAATATAAGTTTAATTCCTCTCTTTTTATCTGAGGTTAAAAACCACAAAGATCTATATTCGTCGCGTATGTTTATATTTTATGTTTGTTCACAGATTTTTTATTCAATTTACTTTAGTGGTGACACTTTATACACTTTTAATATTAAATATATTGTGTTATACGTTAAGAATATCACACATTGAATAAAACTTATTTTAAGGATTTTATAGCGTAAAACACTCTAATAGTTGGAATTTAAAATAAGTTAAATTAAATCATAACAAATTCTAAATAAATTTTATTCAATGTATTCGCGTTAATGTGAAACATAATTATGTATTTTCTATGACTACAATACTAGTAACGTGTCATTGAAAATTGTATAGATAACACGCCGGGAACCGTACTTAGTACTGTTCGCGTTAATCGCTTTGGAGAAGTTCGCACATACTATGGAAAATAAGCTGACTATAAAGCAACGCCTGGAGAAGGAGTCTGAGCACCCACTGCTGGTTTTGGAGCGCTATGCGGACAGCGAGGACTACATGTGGCGCCAGGTCGGCTTCTGCGCGAAGTGGGCACTCGATAATGTTTGTAAGTTTAACTCAATCTGGAATACTTATGTGTAAGCGTAGGTTCTTTACCAACTTCGTCAACTGTAACATGAAAATTTATTTAATTTAATTTATTTATTCTTTATTATACAAAGAAATACAGAATTCGAATGAATTCTATTTCGAGTATTTGTGCAACAGTCGGTCTTATCACAATAGTTTTATTTGTCTTTGTTCCTTAATTAAAGAACTGAAACTTAATCACCTGAGATCCGCGTGATACATCGAAAAGTTGTGTCTTAACTAGTATGAAGGTTTACTACGCCACGCCATCACGCGAGAGATACGCTATATACCTACTTCTTCACAATCGTTGCTAATGATGTTTTAGTTATTCTTTAAATAGAAATTACGGTGTAGTTAAAAATATTAAATTAATGTTTTTTTTTTTTTATAAATTTGATAATCTGTTTCTACACAAATGTCAGATTCATTTTACAATAATTGTTCAACAAGTAAAACGATATAAACTAAAAATTTCTCTTCATTCGTTCATACCACGAATAACGTACGTTTATAATATTTCTTTAAAGATGAGAAAATTTTCCATTTACTTATAGGACTACCAGTGCATTACATAGTGAGCGCTCATGCATTTATGTTTACTATTCGGTCACAATATCTCTGCACCTCGCTCGATGACGTCACATTCACGGTACGGTGTGCTAAATAAACATCTCTAGAAATATGACATTTTTACCCGACCGTCGGATGTATGTGTATGAGGTTTAGATTGAAGGATTTTGTGATTGAATGCATATTTATTAATTAATAAATAATAATACATGATACAAGATTAGATCTGATTATTGAAAAAATTAAAATCAGTTTCTTACATTATTATTAAATTATTTATTATTTAGCAACATAAGTGACAATGATGATAAAAATGAATAACTATTTCTTAAATTTACGGGAACACTGCACATTGAATAAAACTATTTATATGGATTTTATCGCATTTAATTTATTTATTTTTAAGATTAAATTTGTTGCTTCACTATGTATAAAATATATAAAAAGTTAGAAAAACAAAAATTGTTAAAGATAGAAAAACTATTTTAATAATAAATAAATGTCCGACTTAACAATATATATCCAAACTCAAGAATAAACATTCAAGTTTAACAAATTATATAGAAAAAACTAATATAACGTTAAAACAACCAAATTATCAAAACGCGTATCGGCAACAAATATGCTAACCATACTGACGCGATCGTGGTGAGCGCGGCGTGGTGAAGGGGATGCGCGAGGGGTATCGCATTCCAGCGAGGTGCAGAGATATTGTGATCGTGTAGTATTTTCAAATAGTTCCTCTCAATAATTCCACATTACAATTTCGACTTAGTTGCAATTAACAGATCTGTTATTGTGGAAACTTTGTGACAAATTATTGTGTTCCGGTGCCGTGGTGTAAGGTTTTAATACGCACGAATGCAATTGCGTTTGTTGATACATAGCTAATCCCAACTTCCTTCGGCTTGCATTCAATTTAAATTGCAATTTAAATCGTATTATGACCACTTGTGTATAAACCGCTGCGACATTTTAACATCAAATCCACTTATATAAATGATAGAGTAATAAACGAGCACACCGTCCACCTGATTGTGAGTGGTTGCTGCGGCCCATAAACATCTACATCTGTCCTCGATTACAAATCAAAATGCAGATGCGTTGTCACCCGTGAGGACTAAGATGGAATGCCTCGTTTCCAGTACAAAGGGTAGAAGGCGAAGTAACAGTACGAGTGTGTGTGTGTGTGTGTGTGTGTGTGTGTGTGTGTGTGTGTGTGTGTGTGTGTGTGTGTGTGTGTGTGTATGCGTGTGCGTGTGTGTGTGCGTGTGCGTGTGCGTGTGCGTGAGCGTGTGCGTGTGCTCCGTGCGCGGTGCGTGTGCGTGTGTGTGTGTGTGTGTGTGTGTGTGTGTGTGTGTGTGTAACAAAAGTAAAAATCCTTTTTATTCTAATAATAGCTGTACTCCGTAACTTTGTCCTGGTGGGATTTATTACGATTGGATTTTATAGGGTTTTTTTTTTTGCGTCGAACCCTTATTATTTTTCTAAAGTAAAAGTACTGCTTATAACATTAGCTATTTGCCAGTGAAAGTCCCGTCAAAATCGGTCCAGCTGTTTCGAAGATAAGCTAGAACAAAAATTTTACAAAATTGTCTTTTGTTATAAGTACCGTATATACTTTCATATGGAATTAGTAAAAAGTTGTTATTTTCATATTACAAAACAAACACTTCAATTTTATTTATTTGTATAAATGTATCAAGTAAAATGAATTAACCGCATAACGGCCGAGGACTAGGGCAAAAGGAAAAGATACAAGGGGCACCGCCTCCCGCATCAGAACAGGAGCAGTCCATCACGTAGTTTCAGTCGAGAGGCTGACCTGGATTATCTCGTTTCTAGAAACAACTACAAGAATATTTTTGACCAACCTACATGTCGGTCACCTCGCCAGATCCAAATATTTGGTTTTCTTAACTGTTTCGGCTTTCACGAGGTTTTCGTTATATTATTATTATTTTTATACTTCTTAAACCTTCGCTCTCTTCGTCTAATTATTAGTACCTGAAACCGTTACTGAAGCATGCTAATATTATGCATTTTGATGCTCTCCGTGCGGGTGTGTACCAACTCACATTAGCATATAGTCGTAATTCGATTATTCCCGTCTTTGTATTGTTCATATTGAGCGTCAATTTATTCACTTTAGTCTCGCACGTCTGCTGGTCTCATATACTGTTATCGGATAATTAAATCGATTGCCAATGCAATATTATGTAAAAGTAAAAGCGAAGAAAAGCTCTATATTATAATATATCCTGCTGGACACAGGCCTGATACTTTTTCTTATATCTCAGACATACAGGATTTCCTCACAATGGAAAGATTTAAATAGTTAGATGCCCTTACAATAGTATGACCGCTTCGAAATGTGTCCATACTCAAATGAGTGAGCTCACTCATTCGCAATCAGTGCTCATTTGTGCGACAGAGAAAGAAATATACACAATTTCTGTAAGATAATAAGAGATGACACTATTGCATTAGTGTGCGCGCGTTAGCGTTTTGCAAACGAACACATCCAAAAATAATGCCACAGTTTTCGAGTTGAAGGCGCATCTAACTATTTAAATCGTTGTCACAATATCATCCTTCACCGCCGAACACGTGGTAATTTAGTTTTCGAAAATGAAAATAAAGTATTTTCATTAACATTACTCGGACACGTACTACGTCCCCTAACGATGACTTCCTTCACCACCGAGCTTTTAATATGGTAGCTTTTAATATGTACACATACGTACATCATAAACTACCTAAGCGCCGAATAAAGTAAAGTAAAGTTACATAGCCTATATACGTCGCATTGCTGGGCACAGGCCTCCTCTCATTTCTTTGAGGATTTTAGGGCAAGGAAGTGTCCGCTTCCCCGCCCCAATGCGTGTTACCGAACTTCAAATGTCTCAACATATTTAATTTTTCTCAGACATGTTTTCCTTCACCGCCGAGCACGTGGTAAATCAGCACATAAAATTGCAATTAACAATTTCATTGGTGCCGGCGGCAATTGAACACGGGTTGCTCGCGTACTGTGAAATTTACAGCGAGCGCTAACCATCTGAGTTACCAATTTTAATTTTAACAAAACATGAGTACCCCGTATTCGATTGTCGCCTGCAGTTATGATATTTTTAATTGAAATTTTTAAGTGCTAAAGTGTTGTAAAATATTAATATAAGTTTTGACAACAAAAACCATCTGCTTAATTTTGAAAACAAGTATGACACCATAGATATTAATCCTACTTAATTATTTACGTAATTTTAGTAACTTAAAGTTTTTTCAAGTTTAGGAATTTATTCCAATTTACGTGAAAACGTGAGTTCGTTAAACTTCGTAATTAATTATGCACTTAAGCAATAAATTTTCCATGGGAACTGTGAAAATCAACTCATGATGAACAATTAAAATACCTTTACACGCATTCTATTTTAAATGATAGCTTGAAATATATATATATATATATATTTTATTATCAGGTATGTAATATACATACTAGTAGGTTAGAAATAGAAACTATATTTATGTAACAAAAAGATATAAAAGCAATTTATGACTGAATATCATAACATTATATGTTCACATTTATTTTTATTGTGGCGAAAATGCACCACAAATTTTCTCATTAATTTTTAAAAGGAGCGGTAATTAGATTTTTATAAATCTCTGCGAATAACATTACAGCGTATTTAATAGATTTATTTATTCTCTTTCGCAGTCATTATCGAAGGGCGGAAACTATCGTACGAATTGGTCGATATGTCCGGCATTAACGTGATCCTGAACTCCCAAGACGTTAGCGAGTACCTAAAGATATCGTGCAATGGCCTAGAAGCACGTTGTGATTCGTATTCCTTCGAGAGTGTTCGATGCACGTTCCAAGTGAACCACGGATGCTGGTATTATGAGTCGATCATTATCACGCCCGGTGTTATGCAGATCGGATGGGCGACGAAGAACAGTCACTTTTTGAATCATGTACGTATAAATGAGTATAATTTCTTATACACCTCTCATGTATTACAATAAGTACATATAATACAAGTATAGTTTAGAGCCCGACGAATCGATCTACAAACAATTTTCTGACGTCATTTTATGCTAGTGCCATGTAGTAACAGCATTAGTAAATCAACTGCCCCATATCATCCCGTGATAATAGACGAAGAGATTAGAAGCATTAGCATCTGCCAGATAACACCACAAATAATAATAAACAGCTGTTTCCAACCCGCCTGACTTGCATGGCGACTATGGCAATATCATCTTCGTAGAATTCAATCTATTGGGGAGGCTTGTGTGGGGCAGTGAACTTTGCCTGGCTGTAATATGCTACATGACTTTGGGTATCATGTGACTAAGCGTTGGGTGCGGCGCTGCTACCTGCGGAGTCGATTCCGCCGCGAAAAAAGTATTTCTATGGTTTAAAAAAATTGTTTAAGGTCCAGATGTTTGACCTAGTGCACTGTATGTATGTAATCTCTATTCTATGTATGTATGTAATCTGTATACCGGAGAATATCCTAGTGTAGGGGTAAAGTAATAAGTGTTTATTATCAAGAAACGTGTAGATTTTACATTATATATTATATTACCGGCTAACCCAATATCTGGCCAAACTAGTTTGTCCTAGACCAAATCGATTTACCCGACGCCTGTCAGAATATACTACTTTAGCCCTTGACAATCTATTTTGGCCTAAATACTTTAGGTTCAACTAGTTTGGCCTAGAGTAGAGTTTGGAGTAAATAAAAATAATTGTTGTTAAACGTTAATATTCTCAACTTTAGTGTGGTTTAGTAATCAATAAAACGTCTTAGCTGTTTTAATTTGTCATAAATTCTTACAATTTTTACTATATGTACTTAAAAAAAAACATTTTGTGCAAGATTTCTTTTTTATAATTTCAGTTCATTTGTATGCTCTAAGTTTCTTGGGTTAAGTTGGGTTTTGCAATTCAATCAGTTCTGCCCAGCGCCAGATTTAAAGTTCTGACAACCCTAGGCTAACTGTCAATATGCGCCCCCCAATCCCAGTCTTGCCTGTGCCTGCCCAGCCCACGAATATATTTACTAGCTTTATGTTATTAGTGAGTGATACATATATATATATATATATATATATATATATTTTTAATGTTGAATGATATTTTAACTCATTATTATTAAGTACTTGCGATCCGCTCCGGCATCGCACGGGTGATTTTTGGATCTCGACAACAGCATCATCAACCTGATTCAATTGTAAATCTAAACCATCCAGGGATCCACTTAAACACACACAAAAAATTTCATTATAATCGGTCCCGCCATTTACGAGTTTTTGTGACTAAAGAACAGCAATTGATTTTTATATGAAGAGATTTCAGTTACGGTTTGCAGTAACTATTCCTTTTATAGAATATGGAGTAACACCAGGTGTGTTGCCGGTCTTTTAAAAAGGAGTAAGCTCTTTTCTTGAAGGTCCCTAAGTCATATCGGTCCGTAGAAATTACTGGTGGTAAATGGTCAATGGTAAACAAAGAGGTCTTACGAGGAAGAAAACTCCTAGTAAAACGCACAGTGGTGGACCAACATCCTTCGCAACGCAAGTGAATCGGGCCAATCAAAGAGAACTCAGTCGTCGAGGATTCAAGCTGCTTGCGTTGGATACGGTCAAGTAAATGGAGCTAGCACTAGGGAGCCCCGGCCCGGAAATGAGAACAGTATTCCATGTGCGGCCGAACCTGCATGAAATACACACATTTTTAGAGGCCAATTTAACCTTCCCAACCTTCCTTCCGTCCTTCAGTCCCAACAGTTCCGCGGTCACTTGGAAAGTGACTGCCGAACTGTACGTCATTCGATATCTGGACAAGGATCTGGGAAGATACTACTAAGGGATTCTTTTTAGCGGTAAACACTTGAATCTGTCTTCTGAGAAATATACTGGACTAGATTTAGTCGTTCCTAATCCGAGATCTTGTTTAATAAAACCCAGACTTCAGACACAAGTTTGTTCCGGTACTCGACGACGTGTTCCCGAAAAATATTGGCACGGCCGGTGTAAAAAGCATCACCAGTGCTTTTTTTATAGGATAGGGTAACAAACGAGCACACAGTCCACCTGATAGTAAGTGGTTGCTGTGGCCTATAGACATCTACATCTATCCTCGATTACGAATCATTTTGATTGCAGATGCGTTGTCACCCGCGAGGACTAAGATGAAATGCCTGGTTTCCACTAAAAAGTGCAGTCCGCATAGCAATTAATGTTACTATTGCAATATGTCGTTGATATGCCGAAGAAATCTAGGTTGTTTAGTCGGAGCATGCACCACCTACTACGACCTTAATGTTCCGAACTATAAGAAAACTGATGATCAAGTTGCATAAATTCTTGTGAAGTCCATAGTAAGGAAGTTTGGGAAGAAGCGCTTAGGCCATCGCTATGTCTAAAGTAACCGCATAAGTCTCATCCTTGGACACTACTGTCGGGTAAATAAGAAGATCATTGGTAAAGTGACTACCGACTATGACGAAAAACGTATCGGCAGTCACTAATTAGCCGATAGTCGTCAAGGTACCTCATGAGTTGTCAGTTTAAAGTGGATTCCTTTATTTTGGAGAACAAGGAGGTGATGGCGATAGGCCTGTAGTTGAATGGGTCTGAGCGGTCGCGTCTTTTGGGGATCAGGTGCGCTAAAGTTGTCTTTCATGAACTCTAGTGAGTAGGAGTAGCCTAAAAGATGCGTTATAACCGGTGCCAACTTCGGAGTACACGTCTTTAGCACAATAGGAAGGACTTCATCAGGCCCGCTCGACTTGTTGACGTCCAGGGAGAGAAGTTTTGGGAGAGTGAGAGAAGAATTGGCTTTGCGCACTGAACGCTGTGCAAACCGCGCATCCGGTATAGAGCATAGCACTCACACCGCGGGTTGGTCACTCCGCTGACCCTCATAATTGAGAAACGAGTTGGAGACCAAAGCACCAAAGACCAGTGATCTTCGTCCTTCCTGTGCAGAGACGGAAAAGATATCTAACTGAAGTTCCCTTGGCAAGAGACCATATCTAAATAAGAGATAAAGAAGAAAGCTTGAGCAATTTAAAATCTTTGAATCACAGCCAGTCAGTCAACGAAAGACAACAAATACGTATTTCAAGTTCTTAATTTTACAATCTATTTACTTGATTTTTACCAAAAATAACAAGTAAAACACTTACAACATTTACTCTATTAATTATTTACTTAGAATATTACACCAAATTTTATTTTATAAATAAGTGGTGCTTGTAAAAGGTAAGCTCAGCGCGCTCTCTTTCAGACCTTGCGCACTAGGCTCCAGCCTGATTAGCATGTAGGTAAATCAGTTCCTGGTTCTGCCTAAGTCAAACTAGTTACGCATAAAGTATTTAGTTCAAACTAGATTGTCCTGGGCTAAATTAGTAATATCCTGACTCGCGTCGGCTAAACCGATTTGGCCCAGGACAAACTAGTTTGGCCTGAAATCGGGTTTGGCCGCTAACTTATATAATTTGAACAACCAAATCCCCTAAATGTACGTAAACATTATATTCAGCTAGAGATTACTCTCTAAGAATATTGTAAGGAAACTTTCATGCCGCAAAACACTATTTATTCCTTAGTTTCTTGATAATAAACGACACCGTTAATGGTTTTAAAAAAAGGTTTTCGAACGATAGCTTTGTATCGGTAAGCGAAGTGTGGGGTGGCGCCCCATTACATGGATTGACGACTGCTTAAGATATGCAGGAAGTCGATGGATGCAGGTGATTCAAGACCATTCTTTGTAGCATGCCTTGGATGCCTATGTTTAGCACGAGACTTGTAACAGGCTATAACGATGATAATGATAGTGAATAATTTTATAGAAAAAGGATTGTTTTACAATTTAATTAATGTAAATGTAACAACCTTGATGTAATGTAAGATTAGGTTCTGTTGAAGTCGAAGTTACAGCCTATATATGCCCCACTGCTTGGCTCAGGCTTCC
This sequence comes from Parnassius apollo, assembly GCA_907164705.1. NCBI lineage: Eukaryota > Metazoa > Arthropoda > Insecta > Lepidoptera > Papilionidae > Parnassius > Parnassius apollo. The sequence continues at coordinate 3,862,453 of CAJQZP010000001.1, forward strand.
TCTCATTTCTGAGAGGGTTTTAGGGTAAGGAAGTCTCCGCCGCGCCGCCGCAATGCGTGTTGGCGAACTGCGCATGTCTTCGAAATATAATGTTTTTTTAAAGCTTCAGAACTTTAAATAATATTACAAGACAGAAGTATTGTTAGAACTTTTTTTTAATAATCAGATAGATAATTTCTGGGAATTTTTTTTTAAATACGATTTCCGGCATATGTCCGCCATGGCTAGGAGTTACAAAGTCCATTTGATCAGTCCAATTTTTCACTACTATTTCCAATAAATCTGGCTGTATGGCTTCAATGATGGTTTGAAAATTGGCTTCAAATGCTTCAAAAGTTGCTGGTTGCATAAATCAATGACAGTTAAGTCGCACGAACGAGAGGCAGTTAACAGGACCACTTCTGGAAATAAATTGTCACCAAATTAATATTGCAATAAATTGATGGTTAAGCGAACTCTATGGCAACTTGTGTCGTCTTTTTGGAACTAAATGTCAATATTGAATTTTAATGGATGTAATGGTGATTCGTTAATGGCATGAGGAATGTCTTTGCTCCATATACGGCAATTTTGCTTATTCACGAAGCCATTTAACCACAAATGAGCTTCATCACTAAATAATTTGGGCGCTGATTGCTGAGATACAGGTATAATTCCTAGTTCATCAATCAGAGACTTCATATATTCACTGTATAATTATCAATAAAGCTTATTATTATTATACTTAGCTTATTATTATTATTATAATTCTTCGACAAAAATGCTCATCTTCGGCCAGTTTCAAATTAGCCCAATAAGCAAAAATGTGACGTAATCGATGGTCATTTGGCTTTAATTTTTGCACGACCTTTATTTTATAGGCACGAAGGACAAGATCCGTACGTAAAATTTTCTATATAGTCGAATGACAAAGGCTAACAAGTTGAGAACGGCGACGAATTGACATTTCGGCGTCTTCTTCAACACTTCTTGCTACAACAGCAATATTCTCTTCGGTGCGCATATTTCTTTGTCTTGTTGATATGTAATATGTTGATATGTCGAGAAGAGTAGAATTAGTGGTCCCTCTAACCTTTCTCCAATCTTCTGTAGTGACTTCTGCACGCGCAGTTTGTAGCAGAGTCACCATTTTAGCAGTACTGTACGGTGGTTCAGTATTATTTCGCGCTGTATGACTCTTTATTTGCGCCTAAATAAGCTCGATAGCGTTACACTGGCAATGGCAGGTACGGGAGAATTTCTTGCTTTTTATTTTCTTGAGTTGGTGGTTGCGAATTCTTTTTTTTTGGGTTTTGCTCTTTTTTTTGGGATATGTAAAATATTATCTTCTGAGCTTGATGGTCCGTATTTCTCTTTGACTAGAGTTACTGTCCTCTTCCCTATTACCAATACTTCGGCAACACGTTCTCTCGGTTAAGTTAATGGTAAAAGAGGCGCATCGTTAACTGATTCACGTTCAAAATAATTGTACAATTTCACCATTAGTTCGCGAGATTTACTGTTTAGCGTTTTTCCTCCTTTTCCATGGTAAAACAAGACTGTTGTTGTTGTTTACGAATTGTTACGCATTCGGAGTTCAAGTTATAACCAGATTGACGTCAGAGTAAGATCAGTCCAATAAAAAGCCGGATCAGAAGAAAATAACAGAGAAACACCATAAACCCACAGTCACTTCGCACAACGACAAAAGACTTCGTCATGTAATGGCGACATGACATGGCGTCATTGACAGGCACTAGTGTTGCCAGGAACATCTCACGAGTTTTTGACCTAAAATTGTATCTAAGTTCAATGATTTTTCTATTTCGTTATTTTTTTATAGTTAATTAAAAGAATAATGTTTTTTTATCGTCACAATGTGGTTATTCATTTATTGTGAAATATTTTGTCACAATTACATACATAATCACTGCATTCGAATATACTTATCAACTTTCGATTTTTTTGGGTGACGTCCCTAGTGTTCAAATAGAAAAAGAGTTCACTAACGCAACATTGTAACGACGTGAAGTTCTAAAAGAAATTGTTTATTATATTCAAATGTTTTATTAGTGAAAATAAATCGTAGAATTATAATTTTTAAAAGCAATTGTACAGTTCTAAGATCGAAAAAATAATATTGACTATTTATATTATAATATTGATATTATTATATTATTATTATTGTTACGCGCCTAAGTCGACGTCATGTACCCGGCACTAGCGCCATCTAGTGTCAGGGACGAGAGCGAGGGGAGCTTTCCAGAAAATGACATCACTAATCTTTCAACCGACAGCGCCATCTAGTCTCGGAACGAAGAACTAAGCTTCTAGAAGCTGACGCTCGAACTCTCGGCCCCTTGCGCGTGTTTACTTGAATATTCTGGATGTTTCGGTGCTAATTTGTATTTATAGGCGCTGCAAGATGCGATCGGGGAAGTATTGAATTTGGCGAGACAAGCGAAGCTTCGGAGCGAAATAAAGTGAATCAGTGTGATTAATTTTTAGTGTTTTAAGTTTTAATTGGTGTAAAGAAAATTAAAGTGTTAATTTAGGTAATTCTATCGGCAATTTTTATTGTCACGAACCTCAAGCTCGTAACATTATAGTATTTTATGCCCGCCGTTACAAAGTTACATTTTTGAATTTTGATGAAGTGTCAAATGTGATCTATTAAATTATACTACCGCAGAGCAATTTCGCTGGAGACGAGGCATTCCATCTAAGTTCTCAAGTGTGACAACGCATTTTGGTTCCGAATAGAGAATAGATGAAGATGACTATGAGTCACAGTATTCACTTACCTTTTAACTGGACTGCTTGCTCGTCAATCACCCTTATCCTTTTTTAACATGAAAAAATAATATTAAAATCTTTCCAACAGGAGGGCTACGGCATTGGAGATGACCTGTTCTCTCTGTCGTACGACGGATGCCGTAGGCTCGTGTGGTACAAAGCCAAGCCAACACCTATTACTGATATACCCGCATGGCAGCCGGGAGACGTGCTTGGCTGTCTCATCGATATCCCTAAAAGGGAGGTCGTATTCTCCCTTAATGGCCTGGAGCTGCGGCCCTGTAACGAAATATTTGATACAACACGGTGAGTTGAAATTTATCATTTGTGTTTGCTACAATTTTTTTTTATCTTCACGCACAATCCCTAACGGAGTAGCCAGAGAGAACAGATCGCCAAGTGTCACGATCCTTACATACCTCTTTCGCTTCTTTCAGGTTCATTAACTTCTTCATACATGCACGTCTAGGTATCCGAGTACTCTTGACCCTCCCCTCTTCGAGCAATTTGCTCACATGGTCTTCGAAAGTTAGTCTCGATCTACCTCGACACCTTTTAATATTTACTTTCGCTCTATATATTTTCTTCACCATTCGGTCTTCACTCATTCGCTCAACGTGCCCAAACCATTGGAGTTCGCCCCTATCAATTTTTGTGATAAGGTCATCTTTCAATCCTGCCATATTGCGAATCTCTTCGTTTCGCTTTCGGTCGACTATGGTAACGCCACACATTTTACGAAGAGATCGCTTCTCCACTGCATTCAACTTGCTTTTATGCTTCTTCTGGCATACCCAGATTTCGCTGCCATATAACAAAGTCGGTACCAACAATGCGTTATGTATTGCAAGGCGTTCTTCACCACGCCTTGCCTTTTGACTAATGCATTCAGGGCACCATTGACTTTGTTTCCGGCAGCGACACGCCTATCCACATCTAAATCACATCTTCCATCCCGGCTGAAAGCACTCCCCAAGTATACAATTTCATTTACCTGTTCTAGACATTCCTGATTTACCCATATTTCACATTTCGTTCTCTCTTCGTCCTTTTCAAATACCAGAACCTTAGTTTTATTAGCATTCAAACGGAGACCTTTAACATTCCTCTTTCATACACGTGACTAATGCCTGCAGTTCTGCTTCTGATGGTGCAATAAGCACTGCATCATCAGCATACAGCAGACAATTTACTTTAATGTCACCCAATTTCACACCCAAACAGCTATTTTTCAGCTTCTGTAAACAGCTGTCGAGATACAGTATGAATAGCCAGGAAGACACAACCCTGTTTTACGCCCGCTTGGACGCTAAACATGGGTGACAGGTCATGCCCTACCCGCACATTATGAAGTCTGCTACAAATAATTGTGGAAATATCGTTTTAAATTTGGAAGAGTTATATTGTTTAATAAAAAAGCGCTAGGAAGCGCTTGTAAGCAAAATGGCGAAACTAAATAGTTTTCGGCCAGGACACGTTTGCTAACTTTAGTAGCGCTGACACAATCCGCCATTTTGCTTATTTACTTTGTTTTTTTTTTTGAAGTAGAGTTTATAAGTTGTTTTGTGCAATATTAGTTCCAAGTAATATAATGACATGAATAAACATATTATACATGTTATTAAAAATTTATGATTGGTAAGTTTTTAATATGAATACTTTACAAACATACATATAACAGGTTCAGTACCCCAAACTAAAACTAAGTTTGCTAGTACTCAATATAATAGTCGCTCGGCTCAAATTTATAATAAAATCAATAAATAGATATTTATTCGAAACAATATATCGAATGTAAAAAAGTAGTACAAAATTGGTTAGAGTCACTTAATTATGAGAACACTGAGCTGCTTTTACATACAGTAAAATAGTACACACACATACCCACACACTCACATACAAACACATACACGCGCAAGCACGCACGCACACACACACGCACGCACACACATACACACTCGCACACACACACACACACATACACATACACACACGCACGCTTTCGCATACATATAACAAATATCATAATCTGAGGAGAAAAAAACTGTAAATACTCCCTTTTAGTCTTTAAGTTTTTCTTTGTAATGTCGTATTTCATAATGTAAATAATATAATATATAGATATTGATATCACTATAATATAAAGATATCAATATAATATATAAATATTGATGATATTGATAGCGGATTCACCTGGTACAGGCATTATTTGCTTAAAAGGAGAATCCGTCCACTAATGTCTGTAAACCAATTCTATTTGCTGAAATAAATTTTATTATTATAATTATTATATATATTTAAATTAGGTTAGGTTCCCCGGTTAAAGCTAACTTCGTGTCTTAGAGGAAAATAGCTACTTACGATTTGACAGCTTACGATCGCCATTTTGCTTACAAGCGCTTCCTAGTGCTTTTTTCTGCCAAACGCAGGCAATGATAATACATTCATTGAAGTTGAATGATATAAAACTTTCAAATAAAATTGTCGGTACGATACGCGCGACCTACTGTAAATTATTGTATTATGCACACAACTTTCACGCAAGTGCAAGTAATAAGTTGACAACATTTTAGCGCAATCTGATGAACGGTATGTCATCGCATAAGATACGATCAAACAGACATTAATTTTTATATTAATATATTTTAAAAGAACTTGTATTTTTATTTCCACAAGAATTGTAAATTAAGTTTCATTTAAGCTTACCTATCGCTTGCTTGGCATATTTTTATACAAAGGGTCAATTAGAATAAAGTAGAATCCAATCTAATTATAATTGATAGTACAAAACAAAAATTTGTACAGTAGAACGTTTTAACCAGTTTCTTTAGATTGCCTAGGCTGGTTAGGTCTTGCTGAACAGTGACGGTGTAAGAATATCCATTACCCCATATCTTCCCGTGGGTGTCGTAAGAGGCGACAGAGGGAGACAGGCAGGAGATGGGCAGCAGCATCTTCCTAATAACAACCCGAAATATTAAAAAAAACTGCGGTTGCCAACCTTCTTACCAATCGTGGCAACTATGGTGAATATCCCCTCTTTGAGGCAATCTGGGGGGAGGCCTATGTTCGGCAGTGGACTTTAATAGGTTATTACGGTAACTGGTTAGGTTTTCTAGAGACTCATTTGGAGTATGTCTTGGGGATGAAAAAGAGATTTACCTAGGTACCGTTTCGTCTTGTCGTGGAATGATTCGCTTATAGTAGTGCGCCTGAGAATTCAAATATATATTTACTTACTACGTGTATTTATAAATAACAATTAGAAATGATATTCATAATTTAGTAACAGTTAGTAAACCGGCGCGGCTTAAACCCGGCCCAAATTCACACAACGACAGAAACCATACGTGCCGAACCTCACCACTGCGATAATAATTTAGATATATTTTAAACAAGGTAATAATTCAACATTATTGTTAAGAAATTTTGAGTTCGAGTTGAAACTTTCATTATAATTTTTTTCAATGTGAGGGAAGAATATGTTTTTACAAGGTAGAGCCACGCTGCAGCTATATTTTGGTTGTAGCATGAATAGGTCGGCTCGACCGGAGTAATACCACAGTCTCACAGAATACCAGCGTAAAATATCAGCGTAATGATGTTGTGTTTCGTATGGTGAGTGTAGAGAACCGGAGACCTTTTTTACTGGAAACGAGACATTCCATCGTCCTCAGGGGTGACAATGCATCTGCATTTTGATACTTAATCGGGGATAAATGTAGGTATCTATGGGCTACAGCATCCGCTTACCATTAGGTGCACTGTAGGCTCGTTTGTCACCCTTATTCCATATAAAAAAAAACGACGGGTTGCAAACCGGGAGTGCCGGCAGAAGTGAAAACTTGAATATTAACGTTGTGCATTTTTGATATTTTGGAATGATTAGGGAATAATTTTGCACGAATTTGATTTAATTATCAGTATAAATGTACTATAATTTATGTGGTAGAATACAATATTTATTTATTGCGATATCTTACACAAACATGAGAATTTATATCACATTCGCGCAAGCGCCCTGCGCCGCCTAAACGAAACAGCAGGCGCAGGCACACATTTTCGCCGCGCCGTAGAAAGAGAAGGGGATACTTCCTCTTCCACTCTCCATCCGTCTTACGAATTTTCGATCAGGTCACGTGTCCTGACGCGAGTTTAACATTTTTTACCCATTACAAAAAAGTGTACAACGCCGCGAAAGAAGATTTCACTTCAAAAAATAGATGCATTTGCATAAAACACGGAAAACAATAGTTCATACTACGACTGCGAGCTTGTTTATGTATTTAGAATAGCTAGTTGCTATTTAATATATATCTTCCACGTGAGTAAAGCCGTGTTATAAGCATTTACAATTTAGCATTAACAATGCTGTATTAACCCAAGCCGTTGGATTAAGAGGATGGTGAAGCTATAAATTTTCATACAAAAAGCGATAACGTTTGTGTGCTTCCCCCTCCCTCGCCCACCATAAAATAGTCTAATATTCATAATTTTTGGAAATGTAGATATAATGATGAACTAGGTCCGTATGATGGATTAAAAATAAAATATTGATGTCATTTATTAGCACCTAAATATCTGTATTTTTGACTTAAAACCTTCCTCCAACGTTTTTATATTTTTAATTAAGGTAAACTGAATTATTAAAAAAGATAAACGTACAGACCTCGATAAATGTGAGCTGAATCTAATAAGAAAATTCTCTCATTTCGTAAAAGTTTAGGGGGGTGAAAACGTTCTCGCCCGAAACAAAATTTCAAAGAGGAAATTAGGCAGCCTCCAAGACTTGCAACACTCTCTATCGCACAATACTAGAGTTAGAGCGAGCGGTATGAAACAGATAGCATTTTTGAAAATGCCTACTCGCGCCGCATTTCGGCACTTCGCAATCCTCTTATGAATCTTTCAAATTAGCAAACACGAACCATTTTGAAAAAGTTCACTCATAAGGAAATGAAAAGGGTGCAAAATTATAAATCGATATTTTAATATTTCTCACTTTGCCACGCTTGTACACATTTTGTTTATTTATGTGCCTACTGTAAATGTAAAATAATATTCTAACTTACCGGTAATATAGGACTATTTGGTACAAAGTTGCGGCAAAAATGTCATTATCTTGAAAACTTTCATAGGTTTTATAAATCTCATTCGGATCTATTTAATTACACATAGCGAACTTCTAACCGCCCAAGAATCCAATTTTTTTTTCATTAAATATCTCAATTAGCTTCGTGGTTGAGGTTTTCGGAAATCAATGAGTATCGCATACGTTTTTTTTTTAATTCTGTAGAGTATATTGAATTGCGACAATTTTGGAGATATTTATCGTGGATACGAATGAAATATTAAGTTCTTCATAAATCTGCAATATTGTCTCTGAGAAATGGGTCGACAGGTTAATCTCCAATACTAACTTATTTTTAACTTTTCTAACTTTTAAAGATTTTTCCTTACGACCTTGCATAAGGGGCAATTACTGTGATGAACTAGCCATACAAGGTCATTTATTTAAATTTAATATTGATTAATGTCGTCGGAAACCATCAAAGTTACTAGTTTCGAGATTTACGCTCGGTGGGGAATACTCAAAATTGTTAATTAATCGTATCAGGTTTACAGTAATTTACAGATAGTTAATTACGTGGTTATAGGATCTATGTAATTGTAAGTCTCTTATCTTGGTATCGCCTTTTGATATCTGGAAGGAGCAATTGCAAAGTTTAAATCTAGCATAGGTAAGCAAATAAGAACGATTTTTACTCATTTCTCCAAGTCGCAAAATACATTTCTATTTTATTCACCTATATAGTATTATTCTTATGTCCAGCTACGGATTCTTTGCGGCGGCTAGCTTCATGGCTTTCCAGCAATGCCGGTTCAACTTCGGACACGAACCTTTCAAGTATCCACCGACAGACCGGCATTTCTCCACCTTCAACGAGCACGGACAGCTCACGGACGAGCAGAAAAAGGTGACTTACTAACTGTAAAGATGATCTTTAATGCGCTAGATAAATATTTCTCAAGCCGTTTAGTGTGCCAAGTATTGTATAACTATATAAAATAATAATTCCCTAACAACATCAAATAACTTATTAGGGATGGGCTGAATATGGATTTCACCGAATACGAATATTGGGCCGAAAGTTCGGTATAATTTTTACCGAACCGAATATTCGGCCGAACATTATTCGGCAGGACTACCTCGGTACCAGAGGCGAAGCTAGAGCTCCAAGCAGCCCAGAAATTGATAAAAATATAGATTGTTGTTTTTAGCAGTTTTATAAAAATACACCAATCTTGATCTGTTTCCACGCTTCAGTTTCATATTCAGTGCTGTCAAGGACGTGTTTAACAAAGCACACAGAAGGCATACCACTGCTAGATAGATTGTATTACATGTCAGCAATTGCATAGCTTCGGTGGCTTTGAAGAAAGCCGTTTGGGTTTGTTTAAGCGAAAGAAAAATATTTACATCCAATACAATACATGAACAAAAGTAAAACACGAACAAAGTACAAACGTACTATATACAAAATTGAAAAAAAAATATTTACATTCTAATGGATAAGAGATAAGATAAGTGGAATCGTCTCGGTTTCTTATGGAAAGATTTAATTACGTCCACGTAAAATGTAGGTGAACGTTTTAATTGTAACAATAACTGTTTTTAATTGCGATAATTGATAAGTTTGAAATACACTCTTAACCTTGTGTATTATCTCAACAAAGTTTAAAGATTTCCTCTCCGATTATCACTTTAACACACTTCATCACAAGGAACACTATTATCCTCCATTTTCATTAAAAATCTTTAAAAAAGCATAAATTTTGAACTCGTAATATTAAATCGCTTAAGATAAGCACACAGAGTAAATAAACTTTGAAACGTGAAAAGAACTTGCAAACGTATTGCCCGCGCGCCTCCGCTTTTAACAAATTTATTCCCAAAAGCCTGGCTTTAAATCTCTATACTTAATTGCTATATATACAATCGTAGTTATATTTCATTATAGAATATTTTGCCATAGGTTGGAAAGAGAGCGATCGTCTTCTCGAAAGCTCCGTAAAAAGCCCACGCGAGCGAGGGAGACAACTATTAGCTCTATTAAAACTCATTTTTTATGACAGCAGCAGTATCGCTAAGGCAGTACGAGGTCATCGGTCGACATGTGTCGAACAGTGGAGTGCGCGGGAAATTTGAAATAGCTTGAAACATGTTACGCGTTATTTTATTAGTTGATATTATTGATTGATTCAGGTTTAATAAGGCAAGCCCGGCTTTTCGGCTTTAATGGAAGCTTCGCCACTGCTCGGTACTTAACCAATTTATGTCGAAACTTGTTACCGTAAAGCGCACGGGATTAGCGCCGGACCCTGCCACTCGCTCCCCCGCCACACCTGACATGTTATTACATCATCTGATACTGAGTAAATTGCCGGCACATGCTTATGTTTTGACTATTTTTGTGAGAAAAAAAAAGTATTTCGTTGTGTTGTTATTATTAGTGAAAATTGATAAGTATATGATGAAAATGACTGTCAGAAGATCTACTAGTTGGACCTATTTTAGAGAAACTGACGACTGTAATGTAATTTTTCTTTGTTTGATTCCAAACAAAATTTTATCCAGCTTTCTATTTGCTTATAATTGGAAATAAATCTACAGCGCCTCAAAAACATAACGCTATATAAGTAGATTTAACCCGTAAATAAAATACACTTCCAACAGTAAAATTATGAAAGACATGGCACTACTCAATTCGTACATTTCAATACAGAGGATACTTTGAGTACCACTTTAACAAATATTCGGTGATTTAGCCGAATATTCGGTAAAGCTGCCGAATATGCCGAATACATCTCTACATATAATAGGATTACGTGACGCTGTTACTGCCAGGGCAGAACGCTAACATGTCATAAGATATCACATATTAGCACGTTTTAATTAAGTCACTATATTGTCTGTCTGTCTGTCGTTCCGGTAGGAATTTAGTAATTGATTTCCGGATGAGCTGGAAACTTGAAAATAGCTCAATTTTAATTAAAAATATGATACAAATTTTACTTGTTTATCATGAACATTTTTCCCCCGTATCGTCCCGTGGGCGTCGTAACGTAACAGTCGACAGAGGAAAAACTAAGTCAGATAATAGGCAGCAGTATCTACTTAATAACAACTCAAACTCAAAACAATTGCTATATGTTTGTAACGTCATTTCCTTAACAGTTGTTTAAGCTTTACCTACGAGACGAGCCGATAAGGTTTGGTGACCTCCGAAGTCAGACCAACAATAAAATAATTAGCTGTTTGTAAATAATAATTTATTACTAACTCTAAATTATTATAAATCTTCTTTATATATTTCTTTCTATATGTAATTCTTCTGTACGTGTGTTTGTCACTGCACTCCTAAACAGCTGGTTCGAATGGACTTAGAATCACATTTGGACACGGTAGCTCTATTGTCAAGTTTCATAAATCAAGCGTTCGAAAATGGGACGGATTGCTAGTATATTGTTATTCACTCCTAGCTCTAATATTTATATCTGTGCTTGTAGGTTGTTCCAAGAAGGATATACTTAGAACAATTGAGGTGTTCCACCGTGAGGGAAGACTCTTGCACGCTTTGCTTTGACGACACAGCTTGCTGTATCCTGGAACCATGTGGTCACCGGTAAGCTTTCTTTTTTTGGTACTAAAGGATATGATAATAATATCAACAAACCGATGTTTTTCACTGCGTAAAAATCTTTATTAATTTTGAGGGTTTTGTACCCGAAGACTAACCAGTAGGATCCTAATAACAAGCCTCTGTTGTCGGTCCGTAATAGGTAGACAGTTGAAATTTTCACAGAATGTGTGTTTTTGTTACTGCTATAAAAACAATATAAAGAAAAACAAATTAATATTTACCTGATCAAAAATAATACGTAAGAAATAATAGATTTCCGTATTACTGTCAAATAATCTTATTAAATACCTGTATTGTGACGGTTGTAAGTAAATTATAAAAGTTAACAATTTTTCATACGTGGTAGAGTCACGCCGCAGCTATATTATGGTTGTAGCACGAATGGGTCGGTTCGACCGGGTAAGGATCACGCTCTCACATAATACTGTTTCGTATGGTGAGTGAAAAAAACCGGAGACCCTTTTTTTACTGAAAATGAGTCATTATATCTTAGTCAATCAGAGTCTATATATGTTCCACTTCTAGTACAGGGCTCCTCTCATTTCTGAGTAGGAGGAAGGGATCCACCAACCCAATGCATATGGACGGACTTCAAATCAATTATCTTCAATTTTTTTTGACATGCAGTTTTTTTGATGTTGTTTTCTTTCACCGCCGAGCACGTGCTAAATCAGCACTTAAAATTGCAATTATTAATAGTTAAACTAATTCATTGGTTCTGGCGGGGATGGAACCCTGAGTTACCACGCCTCTAGTATAAGTCGCAATCGACCAGTCTTAGAGCTTGAAGAACCCACAACCGATGGGAAGGAAAGGTTATCCAAGTGGAGGGCGATCACCCACTAGATGAAGTGACGACCTGGTAAAATATGTAGGAGGAAGAAGGCTTGGGCTGCAGACGGCCAGGATCTTACTTTGTCGCAATCATTGGTGTGCTCAGCGGTGGACTCTTGTGGGATTGTATTGATGATGATAAGGGTGATGGTGACTTATTGATGTTTTTACGTTATAATTATATTAAAACTGTGAAGGTGCTCTTGACGCTGCTTAATATGTACACTCAGATCGTGAAATGTTACTTAGATAGTGTAACTGGGAACTAATAAATGTTATGTGTGATTCAAATTGCAGGGGCTTCTGCTCGGTGTGCACTTCGCAACTAAAGGAATGCCCGATGTGCAGAGGGGATATATTGAACATACGTAGAGAGGACACACGACAGTGGTCGAAGTCTCGCCTCCTTAAGATTGGGCTCAGCCCTTGCAACGAAATCGACGAGCACTTGGCCATCGACGACGACAGTGACTGAATCATTATCAACCATCAAAGAATGTCAGTGATCTTATACTTAAATGTATTCGTTAATCGCCAGCTCTCACTTGATGCCACACTCTTTAATAAAATTATATTTTTTATAGCTAATGGTTAGTAAGGGCAGAGCCTACTATTTATTTTAAAATACTATCGTAAGAATACTTAGCGTGATTTATTTAGAGTAAGGTTCTCTTTATTTTTTTTCTTATAATATATGAATATTAAAATTGTAAAGACTTTAGTTGGTCTGTGCTAATCAATTTTTTTAAATGTGCTCAAAATGCATTAGTTAATAAATGAATACCTTCAACGATGAGTTAGTGTTCTATGATCTACAACGGATACGAAGGTATTTATAAGTAGTTCCCTTTTAATGTTAATGAAGGTTAGCATTGTTTCCAATTAAAGTGAAAGTTGTGTTGCTGTTTTGTTTTAAACACCAATCGACTTAAAATCATCGATTTCTCTTTCATATATTACGCGCTTATTAAAATACCAGCTGTTATAAATCTACCTATAATAAAAAATATATATATATATATATATATATATATATATATATATATATTATATTACAAGAAACACGTGTGTGTGGAATTCTTGCTTGAATTTGTAATACTATCAAAATCAAATATTTAAAGAAATATCCTGTGTTATATCCTGTGTATTATTGTAATTATTAATATTACACTACACTGCACCAAGAAATCAGGAGATGGGGAGCAGCATCTTGCTTATAACGACTAAAAATAGAAATTACGATTTGTCAACCCACTTGCCAAGCGTGGCAACTATGGCAAATATCCTCACTATAAGGCAATCTACCCGGGGAACATAGATTAGGCAGTGGACTTCAAGAGAAATCGATGATTTTAAGTCGATTGGTGTTTAAAACAAAACAGCAACACAACTTTCACGTTAATTGGAAACAATGCTAACCTTCATTAACATTAAAAGGGAACTACTTATAAATACCTTCGTATCCGTTGTAGCTCATAGATATATATATATAAAATATATATATATATATATATATATATATATGTGTGTGTGTGTGTGTGTATGTATGTGTATGTATGTATGTATATGTGTGTAGATGTATTTTTCAATGGAGAAGGTTATATTTATAAACCAAAAAAAAGAAATAGTAAGAAAAAATTTAAGAATTTTGATTTCATTTGCTTTTTTTCAATCAAACGCGGCAATTAATAAGTTAAATTGCAAAGGACAATGTCTGTCGGGTTCAGTTAGTTTTAAAATAAGAAAGGTTTGTCATCGAGAAAAGTGAGTTTTCGTGAAGATTCATGTTAGCTTGTAAAACTCCTAAAGTGAAACACATCTGAAACTAAAACACAAGCTCATAGTTTCAGAGATACCTTTGTGCTAAAAAATGAAAAAAAAATAAGGGTATATTATTGAAAAGTGGTGTAAAATCTTCTCCCGCCCGTAAACAGACATTCCTTTCTTATATATTGTAAAGCCAGACTTAACTCGCGCATTGAAAGACAGTTGTTGGCAATTTATTTCACTTTCTTTGTATGTCTTATTACTAATGTATACTAAAATACGACACAGCAAACCGTTAGATTCGGAAACATGTTATGTCAATAACAGAGAGGTGAAGACCAGCCGAACGATGATGGAACGAAGAGGGAGTAATTAGGTTATACAATTCTGCGCACATTCTCCGAAATGTAACCTGTAAAAGAACGAAATGCTTGCTAATTTGCGTCTGTGCTCGTGACTGGTAAGGTTAGTTTTAACCATATTGATGTCACAAATATACCACAGCACCTCTTTCTAGGCTTGAACCACCCAAAGTTCGAGTTTGATGAAATCTAAACCCCCAGCAATCGGAATGAATACCATTGATACATATCGGAAACGAGGAGTCAAGGTGAGCTGGCTCCTTTGTGCGGTAAAGAGACATCTTTGTCATCAACCTATCTCATAGAGATGATGTGCAGAGTCTACCAAATAACAACTAAAATAAAATAAATACTCTGAATGCCAACCCGCTTGCAAAGCATTGCAACTATTCGAAAAATCCCCCTTATAAGGCCAGTGGACTTTAATGAGCTGTTACAGCTCATTAAAGTCCACTGTAACATTTAGTCGTGAAATAATCACTTACAGTCCGTGCAAATATTTGCGCCGTGCGGGTTTTGAATAATGAGAGTCCGATATATATTTAAACATAAGTAACCACCATGCTCGACATATGCATTGGGGATCCCTGGGCGAAACGTCTCCATTTTTGACGTTGCTTCCAGTCACATGTCTATATTGTACGTTAGACACATGTCTATATTGTACGTTTGACACAACATATAAGTTGTACCGCCATCTAAGAGGCTATACATGTTACGGCAATATGTCGTAATGTTTTCAGTTTACATACCGAATCACGTAGCAATACCCGAAAATCTGAATCGTTCCTTTCGTGATATTTTTATACTCGAATTATTACATTTAGTTTTTACAATTATGCCTTTTTAAGTAACGTAGAATTTGTAGTTTAATATTTAAAATTTTTTAAACTAAATACCAAAGAAATGGATTCTTTATGAATTCTATAATTTACATTTCATCTTGTGTTCATCAAGAAATTTTATTCGTTTGCTATCAAATCAACCCACACTCATGCGCTAAATGCTATTTTAAAAACTATGGCCATATTCATGATATATTGCCTGTGATGTCAGTGTTGCTATCTTGTTCGCTTAATTACAACTTCATCGGACACAGTTCCATTGGACTTTTCGCATGGAATGGCATTGTTTGCATTGAACCGCTGACATCCATATCATGATAGTTCTGAATGTACAGACGTCCTTTTCTCAATTGTCCAGACACTACCTATGCTTAATGGTATTTTTAAAAACCTCCAAATTTAAGGATCTTACTTAACTGGCAACATCTGCTCTTAAAAGTAAATATTTTTTCTGATAAGTATGATATTTGAACGCTGTTGAATAAATTTAGCGTGTGCAATATATGTATGCGTGCACAGCATCACTATTTCGTACGCATTTTAATATTTAAATAAACAGCGCTACCAACACACTACAACAACACTATTGTACACACTACACTCGTTAGTATTGTCGTACGTCAGATTGCCACCATCCTCGGCTTAGATTCGATATTAAACCTCAACATTCTTTTTGCTTTCATATTTATCGCAACGACATAAATGTTACGTGCCGTAGCGTTCGGCGGTAGATTATTATTGAGTTAAATAAAAAACTACTTACATATCGTACTTGATCGAGTATTTAAACTTTCTTTATAGAATATGGGTGACAAACGAGTACTTAGTGCACCAGATGGTAAGTGGATGGTGAGGCCCATAGACATTTACATTCATCCTCAGGGCTAAGATGGAAAGCCTCGTTTCAAGTATCAATTGGTTATTTTACCCTGGTGTTCTGTGAGAGCGTGGTCCTACTCCGGTCGAGCCGACTCATTCGTGCTACGATTATAATACAGCTGCAGCGTGGCTCTACCGCGTTGAAACTAAAATTATTTATAGTAACAACATAAATGGACCGCGCCGTGCAGAAATGTTTTCAGCCCACAAAAACAAAGTTATTCAGATTTGATGTATTATATGTAAATATTAATTCATAAAATACGGAACGTAACTGGCTATGAGATAAAGAGAGAAATAAAATGTGCGCGCGCACTGCTCTCTCTTGCTTATATCTCCCATTCAACTCTCGTTCGCCTCGTCAGATCACACCTTTCGTAACGCTTTCGTCACGCGTTCGCCAGCTTACTACCCAAGTCAAGCGTGCGTAAAGAAGTTTTACTTCAAAAATGAATATAATATTTTTATGAGAACAAGTATTTTTTAAATTTTACTTGTTTAATATGTGTTGTTAAATAGTAGTTTTTGATAGCTTAATTCAAGTAGCCTAATTATAAACAAATATTACATAACATTCTTGTGTATGTGTATATAAATTGAAATTTTAGTTAATTGCTGCTACAATATTTCTTATTATTACGGTTAGTGTAAGAAAAATAGTATAATATACAACATGTAACAAAAACCTTGTGGTTCACGTTATGTGCGTTGTCAGAATCAGTATTCAAACATATAGAAATAACTTTACTTAAAAATACTTGACTTTAAAAAATTTAAATTAAATTTAAAAAATATATTTGCAAGTTGTATGTGGTTTTATTACCTCTAATGGGCACCCGCATGGGTAAAGCAGGGTCTTTGACAATACTCATAGTTCCCGGCCTATGCAGAGTTAAAGAAACCAGATAAATGTTTCAAATAAATTTTTTTTTGAAATTTCAAATATTTTTTCTCGAAATTTCTGAAGTAAATATTTTGATACATTTAAATTTTGATTCTGTTAACGCACTTAACGGGAACCAAAGGGTTCTTGTTACATTTTGTATAGTGGAAGCATAAATAAATTAAATTATTACTCCTTTTTTAATTTGCAGTCTTGAGACTAATGTTCATTATCTTCCAATTAAGCATAATAGTTTGCTCGTAAGGTGCTTTATTACATTACATATTTCTAAATCGTTTGCTTGTATACTATAGAGCTCACTCACTCTTTAAGCCTAGAAATATAATCGTCCAGTTTGTACAAAAAGAACATTAAAAATTATTTTTGGGCTAGCTTACATTCTCCTAAAACGTAAAACTATACAACTGTATCTTCTTTCGTCTAAAAATTAATGATAATAAATAAATAAAGAATATACATGAATGTTATTGTTAGTGTGGATATTAAATATTAAGAAATTCTATTTTCCTATAAATTGTAGTGATTTTAAAAATACTTATTTCACTTTAGTACATAATATTTCTATTCAGTAAGAGCTATAAAAATGTCTAAAAGTGTGATGTGCATAATATTTAAAAAATATTTTTGACCATAACTATTGTAAATTTTACATTTCATGTACGTTTGATTATTACATTTTTGGTTGTTAAGTTTTGCAAGTAGGAAATTGCAAAAAATTTTTATTAAAATGTTAAATTTAATGAAAATAAATTCGAAATGTATGTGCAAAAACTTTTGCCTAAATTATAGCAAAACTACTCAATGCAAAGCATTTGATTGTTGCAAGCCCTTCCTTATTATTATTGTGTTAATTTACTTTAATTGATACCCACGTTTGGCCAATATTCTGCTTAACCATTGCTCTCGTGTAGAAGTCAAGACGGTAGTTGACTTTGTTATGAGGTAAACACCTAACTGCAACACCGTTTTTGAATGGCTGTGTTACTGTTAATTAACTTTATTTGATATCAATCTTTGTCACTGTTCTGCTATCTCTCGATTTAATACATTACGAAATTTCTTTGTATTTGTGTCAAAAAGTATAAATGTACACTTATGTGTAAACATTTTATGTTGTAAGCAAGAAAATGTAGCACAATCGTATCAGCATGTAATTCTAATAATCGAAAATACGATGAACTTATTTCGTAAATGTTAACTTCTTTTAAATTCGTAATGCTAACTTCGTTTAAATTCGTAAATGTTAACTTGTAAACAGTATCTTGAACGTATTTGCATATCGAGACGTCGTAGTTTACATTGCTGTATTCAAAGTCACAAGATCAAATATATTTCAAACAAATTATTTCAATTCTGTTTTATTTATTTACATTTTATACATATCATCAAGCTAAAAATAATATATTCAATCTAATATAATAATAATATAATTAGAATATAGGTAGGTATAATTGCAGCATCATATCGGTAAGCGAAGTGTAGGGCGGATCCTCACGCCTGTCACCCAGAGAGCACCACTGAGCGCCTTTTTTATAGAATGTGGATCACAAACGAGCACACAGTCCACCTGATGGTAAGTGGATGCTGTGGCCCATAGACATCTATATTTACCCTCGATTAAGAATTTAAATTCAGATGCGTTGCTAGCCTTGAGAACTAAGATGGAGTGCCTCGTTTCCAGTAAAAAGGGTTTTCGATTCTCTACACTCACGGTACAAAACACAGCAGCATTGAACTGCTATTTACGCTGGTATTCTGTGAGAGCGTGGTCCTTCCCCGGTCGAGTCAACCCATTCGTACTACAACCATAATATAGCTGCAGCATGTCTCTACCACGTAATTAACTTGGTAAACAACACATCTCTCTTACTTCTTTCGAATTTCAGGTTAAGGGTACTCATAATTTGGCTCATCTTCAATATATCGCAAATTCGGATACTATACCTACTATATTACCTAATTTTACTAGATTAGGTTAAACTGATCTTACCAATAAGATTCACAAGTGAGTAAGTGAAATTGTGTGAGGGAGGTAAATAAAACAATACGGGCTGTATTATCACAACTGCTAGAAATAATCGTTATATAGGCAGATTGAAAGTCGCAGCATCAATATATGTTTCGCGTCTTTGATATTGCTCTTTACATCATCAATCTTTGATCAAGATTTGATGAATCCTGTTACATCACCACCTTCAAACATAATTATTTACTTTTTGAAAATTTTAAATTTTTGTCACCGACTTTTAAAATTATAACCACTACACACTAGACCCACTGTATTTTCTAAATATATTTCGAAGAATATTTTTTTAAAATTCTGCCTTGTTGTTTAGCATTATCACGGTATCATCCAGAAGGTAAAAGGTATTCCGAATATATTTTTAAATTGTCTTGCCTTGGGATTACTGGACGTAAACTCCTTTCAACTGCTCATTCATTGAAAACAGCATGAAATTTTCAACCTACTGTTCATTCTATTCTCGATTACTCATATGTCAGCAATCTTTATCCCACTGGTCTTAAGAAATGATAATCGATGAATGCAGGTCAGGACCATATAATACTATAATACACAATAGAATGGCTGTCAACCTTATTTTGTACGAGGAGAAGCGTTGCCGGGAGCACACATACAAGAAATTACGTCGTATTATCACTACTACAAACCCGACTCGATATGTTGACAGACAGATTCTAAAACATATTTATTTGAAATAGCGTGCAATTTGGCATTTTCTAAATAATTTGCATGCGAAATATGTAAACGATTGTAACGTCAAAACACATCTCGTGTTGACGTTTATGCGTGTGAATTGACGTGTTAGTGACATTTTAGTGGTTACACGGGCTCCGCCCACTCCCACGTTCTATTATGTATGCAATTATAGTATTATATGCTCAGGACCGTGTTTTGTCCTTGGAGAAGGCCTACGTTCTCCAGTAAACTTGTGATGTGTTGTAATGATGCTAATAATGATAATGATGCTTTAATTTTAATGCCTAATTATTTAACGGATTTTATAGGTAAGTCAATATAGTTACGGGCTAACAGATATATCATCATAATTTTATGAGTGAATACCTATCTGTTTAAAAATCAAATTTTTCAAGCCAAAACCTTCACGGATCAGGATTTTCACATTGCGGCTTTTGATATTCATAGAGAACTGTGAACCTTATATAGCTGCCTTTAAAACCTATACTCCATCCTTAGAGTAATTATATACATATGTATGCATGGAGAGAACATGCAATTCAATATCAATTGAGTCAATATACTTCTCTCGCTTTTTCTTATTTAATTTTCGAATAAGCCAAAAGTAGACAAATCTATTGAAAAATGTTGCAATAGATTTTGCAAATCATAACGTGTAATTCATGCGTGGAAATAGAAATGTCGACGACTTAGATGTAAATGTCTTGATATTTGCAGTGCCTGATTTAGAGTTCCGACAGCCCTAGGCTAACCATGAATGTACCCCCTCCCCCTCAAATCGGCCTGTTCTGTCTATGCCGCCCAGCCCATGAATATATTTGGTAGATTTTTATTTCCTGATAGTAAGTATTGACCGTCGAACATGAACAACTGCAACACCAGGGAAATTTCAGGTTGTTTTTTATTGCCAGCCTTTTTAAAAGGGGTGTGCTCATTTCTTTAAGGTTACTAAGTCGTATCGGTCCGTAAAAATCACCTATAATCCAGAAGGTGTGGATGCTACCGTAAGTCTTGTGACAATGTACTGTTACGAGCTTGAGGTTCGTGACAATAAAAATTGCCGATAAAATTACCTAAATTAACACTTTAATTTTCTTTACACAAATTTAAACTTAAAACACTAATAATTAATCACACTGAAGCACTTTATTCCGCTCCGAAGCTTCGCTTGTCTCGCCAAATTCAATACTTCCCCGATCGCGTATTGCAGCGCCTTTATATAGGACTCTTCCACGAAAACATCCAGAATATTCGAGTAAATACGCGCGCCAACCGACCAAGCGCAGAAAGTTCGAGTTTGGGGCTTCCAGAAAGCTTGGTTCTTCGTTTCGACAACAGATGGCGCTGTCGGTTCAAAGATTATAGCCAGTCCACCGTAAGATGTCCCCTGTCTTGGGAAATGGCAGCATTGTCTACGGTGCTGCCAACAATATATGAAGCATTTACCCCACTTGGTGGATGCTGGCAAAATTATCTAAACTTGAAAACCCCTGATTAATATGTTTTACTTGCTTATTTAAATAATATACAGTTAGTTGTAAGACTAGTAAGGTTGTGAATGATAACACAATTTAATTTTTAAATTATTTATTGATTTATTTTTTCCGACAATAGTTATGGTCGAAAGGAACAATTCCAGACATACTTGTATCACTGTCACTTTCATAAACGTCGTCATCATCATCTGTCGTATCCGAATCTGTGCTGTTGTCATTTCCTAATTCAATTACGAATTTATCAGTAATATCATCCATACAGCCATCAAGTACATAAAACTTGTCTTCTAAATTTTTTACGTGTTGACACTGCTTTTGCCAATCCTGATGGGTTATAGATGAAAAATCTTCTTCAGTTAACTTCACGATATTCCCAGCTTCTTGGCTGACATTATTGCTGGCTACTCGTCTCTTTAAAAGACTCCACATAAACTCAATCGCATTTAAATCGCAGTGGTAAGGGGGGCAACCTAACCACTTTATGGCCATGAGAAAGCAATAATTGGTCAGCCTCATAAATCGGCGCTTCTTTGTGCTCTTTTATAATTTCATAAAGTTCTGCTTTCAGCATTGTTGGTATATAAGACAATCCCTTATTTGTTATCCAATTTTGCATTTGAAGTTTTGAGGAACTCATAGTAGGTGTTTTATTTACTTGTACGGTATGATAGGGAGCGTTATCCACCACGACTAAGGAGTTCGGAGGCAAATTGGGTATAAGTTTCTCTGAAAGCCATTTTATAAAATTGGTTCTGTTCATGTCGTCATGGTAATCCCTTGATTTACTCTGTGATTTAAAAATCAATTGAGCATTAGGAATAAACCCTATTTCTCCACCTGCATTAATAATTATCCACCGCGTTCCAACAGAATCACTTATTAGTACTCCGTCCTCGTCATCTTTTTGCCAACATTTTTTCACTGCATACGATGCGTGAATGTATGTTTCATCTAAGAAAACTATTGGCTGACCATCTGCTCGATTTTGCCTCATAGTAACGATATACTTGCGTCTCCATGCAACTATGTCGTGCCTTTCCATTAAAATTTTTCGTTTCGAACCACACTTTTTTTTACTGAAATCCAATTTGTTTTAAAATTTTCCACAAAGTCGTTCGACCTCCACCAAAGTTTATGTCATTCTTTAATTCTACAAGTAATTTTTAAAGTAGGAACAACTTTTCTTACAGTATACACTTCATGGATTTTGTTTCTTATTGCGCATAAATCGAAA
This sequence comes from Parnassius apollo, assembly GCA_907164705.1. NCBI lineage: Eukaryota > Metazoa > Arthropoda > Insecta > Lepidoptera > Papilionidae > Parnassius > Parnassius apollo. The sequence continues at coordinate 3,884,973 of CAJQZP010000001.1, forward strand.
TCATCAAGATCCACCGTTTTACGTCTTTGACGGTGTTTTCCAGGAGACTTGAGTTTTTGAGATGTAGAGGCAGCAGCTTCACCTTCTTTAGATATTCTACTCACGGTTTTCTCCGACATGCCTGAAATAGACACCAAATTTGTATCATTTTATAAAAATTAAATATTTATAAAATACAAATACAGACATAATCATAAAAAATAAATTAAATTAACTGAGATACGTACTTTTTTATTTTAATTCGTAATGTTCGTAATTTCTTATTATTACCCATACTAAAGGCATTTTGCACGAAGCTGGCATCCCTATTTTACTAACCTGTCATGGCGGCGACGCGAGTTCACACTTGATTAAATGGAATTAACGGGGCTTGGTTTGCCTTTTCTCTCTCACAAAAGACACGCACATACACATCTTCAACACAACCTCTCTTGCACTGCTTCTAAATCGTTTCAGCATAATTAATTCGGAATATTTTAAATAATAACACAAAAACGAGCGTTATAATCACAAACTGACAACAGATTGACAAGCAATAGTGCCAACATCACAGCAGGGGACATCTTACGGTGAACGGGCTATAGTGATGCCACTTCTGGAACACTCTCTCCTCGCTCTGTTACCCGACACTAGATGGCGCTAGTGCCAGATGTCAACTTAGCCGCGCAACAGTACGTTAGTGGAGTTTGGCGGCTGGAATTAATCCGAACAATTTGTCTAAATACCTACTCCCCGTGGAAAATACGTCAGAAAATAAAATAGTACGTAACATGGCTTAGCAGCGCTAGTGAATCGAGCCGATCAGTAATAACTTGGTTCGATTCGAGCTAGTTTTCGCTGGATGGTCAAGTTGAAGGAGCTGGCACTGGGGTACCCCGGTCCAGAGAGGGGAACAGAACTCCATATGGAGGGCGAACTTGCGCCTTGTATAGTTTTAAACGGTATGACGTGGCGGTTTGAATTACTGTCCCTCGCTGCTGAGCTCGCCAAGCTTTTTAGAGGCCAACTTTGCCTTCTCTTCGAAGTGAGCGCAGAACTGTACGTCTTTGATTATATACATGTACATAATCAAAGTGTACGTTATTCGATATATCGATACCAAGGATTCCGATGCTGGCTGAGGCAGCGTGGGTGTGCCCTTAAATTGAGGAGATACGACAAAGGGGTTATTTTTAGTGGTAAACGCGGAAATTTGTATCTTCTGAAGTTGACACTGGACTGGAATTGTCCGCAATCCGAGATTTTGTTTATTAAAGATTCGACTTCGGACAAAAGTTTGTTTGGATACTCGATGACGAGTTCCTAAGAAATATTAGCACGACAGGTGTAAAAAGCATCACCAGTGTTACAACCAGTAACAGCAACATGTAATTGATATACGGAAGAAACAGTGAAGGTAGGCACGTAGCACGCAGCCTTATGGAACCGTCGTCCGAAAGTCGGAGTATGCACCGTTTACTACGATCTTGATGCTCCGATCTGCAAGGAAGCTGATGATCCAATTGCATAATTTCTCGGAAAGCTTGTTGTGAATGTTTTGATGCCTAGTATATTTTAGGGGCTTGTGTAGGGAGGAAAATGAAGTAACTGTTCACATACTTTGTAGTTGTTCTATTTTCTACATCAGAGATGCGTGTTCACATGATACAGTTATAAAGGAACTGCCTACTGCTCTCTAGCTAACCGACTTACAGACTGCTGGGACAGCAGTCTGTAAGTCGGTTAGCTGGCGGCGGTCGTTATCGTATTTCAAGCAATTACATATACATTGACACGGGCGATGTATGTGTGTGCTGTGTCAGTCAGCAGCACCCACAGTACTCCCCTGTATGAATTTGATACATAATTTAGTAAAAAGTTTGATCTAAACCGATATAGCCTCTAACCACAAACTAATAAGAGTACTAACGTACGTACTAACTAACGTACTAACGTGGCCTCTAACTAACACTAAAAAGAGTGCGTGGAGCCTACAAAGTTGCAAGCAAACGATGCGATAACGCGTGGCTTGCTTGCTACTTGCTCGCTTGACCTACATACTTTCTACGAAAATAATACAACGAAACATTGATCTAAAAAATAATCACGGGTACCTACCTTACATTGTATTGTTTAGCACTGGGTCTTTGATTATATATTGTAATATATAGGTATATAATCAAGGATTGAAATGTTCACTGGGTTCGAATGAACCTATTCCTATAACAACATGACGTATGACTTTGCTTTTTTTGCATTGTATGCATGTTTTTACCCATAATCCTATTTCTTTGTTCATATTGGGCCAAAAGAACCTCTTAGCAACCATCGATCGAGTAAATGAAGGTGGTACATATACATATGGTCTGATATTACCACCCGCGACGTCACAGTATATACTTTTTTTAACGTTGGGAATAACAACTCGCTTTAACTGTACCTTGTTCGACGCGCCGGTGTCCTGCAGCATTTGCGAAATTTGAACGTCGGCTTCCTGCGCTGTCGCTAATTCCTCGTAATCTATGACCTTTGGACAAACGATAGTTTCAATACTCAATAACGCGTCTGCGACTGGATTATTGTTACCATTGACATGTTCTATACTGCTAGTATACTCGCTAATATACACTTCTTTCCTCAGGAGTCTCTTTACTAGAATTTACCTTTGTGAGTACGTATGTAAAAGGCTATATGGTACGTGTACACGGTCAATTCCCGTCCTTCTATCATATTTTTGAAATGCATGATAAACATGTACACAGCCAACAGTTCTCTGTCATACGTACTGTATTTTTACTGAGCATCTGATAGTTTTTTTGAGAAATACCCGAGCGGCTGCCAAATACCGTTGAACTTCTGCTGCAGTACTGCGCCTACACAGGTGTTCGAGGCATCGCATCGGTCATTAATGATAATTGCGCGTCCGGCACAGGTTGTGATAATGTTATGGCGTTTTGCAGGTGTAACTCACATTTTTCGAATGCGTGGTAGGTTCACTGTCCCAGTCAATTTTCGTCTTGTCCTTCTTTTTGAGTTATGTAAAAATTTGTTTAAATTCATATGACATTCAGCTGCTTTGGGCATGTGACATGTAGAAATTTACCATACCTAAGAAACGTCGTAACTCGTCGACTGTCTGAGGCTTTGGATAGTGCAGAATAGCCTTGACCTTATCGGGCAAATGGCCCGACTTTATGCCTTTTTTATGCCTGACTGAGTAACCTTGTATCCTAAAAAATCGACTTCCTTCACTCCAAACAAACTCTTACTTAGATTTATGGTTACGGTGGAATCGCTCGAATACTTTTCGGACATATTCTCGGTGGATGACTTCATTTCGCGACGCTATGATGACGTTATCAATGTAAAAAAGTGATGACTCGTATTCATTACTTATTTCGCCAATATTCTCGATTCCCTTAAGAACCGTGTTGTCCATAAACATCTGGAAGGTTTGGGAGGCATTCCTCAAACCAAATCCCATGCGTGAGAACTCATACAAACCAAAAGGGGTGGTGATGGCTGTTTTCTCGACGTCCTCTGGCGCAACTTCAATAAAATCATAAGCTCTATTAATTATTAAGGCGTGTGAATATTGTCTTACACGTCAACCCAAAAGTAAAGTCCTGGAGTCTCGGTACAGGATACCGATCCGATTTCGTCACTGCATTAAGCCTACGATAATCTCCGCATGGTCGTGTCTGGCCGTCTATCTTTTTTTGCACGACGTGTAGAGGGCTGGCACACTGGCTACTGGATGGTCTGCAAATACCTAATTCCTGCAAATGACGAAATTCATCCCTAACCTTTTGGTACTTTCCCGGCGGTAAAGGTTGCGGCTTGGTATAGACCGTTGGTCCTGTGGTATCTATGTGATGCCTAACTTGGTGAGTCGGCGGCGTTTCTTGAAATGAGACGGGCTTGGCAATATCAGAAAATTCCTCCAATAGGTCACGAAACGGATGCGATTCCTGAATGCTATTTATCGTCGGCTCACTATAACTTACGCTATCGTAACATAAATTAGTTACATTATCTACTAATTTCCTGTTATGTAAGTCTACCAATAATTGGTGCGTTTTAAAAAAATCTGCGCTTTACACTTTCTTTTTCACTTTACTTTGCATCTTTTTGGTTTACTTACGTCACAAATAATGAATGACCATTTAAAACTGCGTCGTAGCCCTAAATTTAGCTCTAATGTTACGACACCATATGTATTTATTTCCGTGCCATTTGCAGCAAATAATTTATAATTACTTTTGACCTGACTCCGATATTGTTGGTTAGTTTTAATCACCGGTATGACCGACCATTTGCACCAGTATCTATAAGAAAATTCATACCATTTTTAGTGTCCCTGACGCACAAACGATAGTTTTCTGTGAAGTTGATGCATGCTACCACCGCATCAGGCTGCACCCACTTCAGTTTTCCGGCTTGTTGGCGTTGTTAGTCTTCTTCCAATCGCAAGGAGACTCACATCGTCGTGACGCCTCGTGGTACCGGAAATGGTACCGACACAACCAGTCTTCACTGCGTGGCGTCCGTTGCGGTGTACGGTACCTGGAACGGGAACGGTTACGCACGCATTGCCTACCACCATTATTGTGACGGCGATTGTTTATAGCGTTTACCTCGCTGCGCAGCGTCTTGAGCTCCAATACCACGGTCTTCATCTGGGTCTCGGGTGGGGTGGACGTTTGGTTGAAGCATACCGCGACTCGAATTACAAGCAAATTTAAAAGGTGTACGACTTGCCGAATTCGTACAAAGCGAGCATAGGTTGAGAGCGGATAGGGTAGTGTTCTGGACAGACTATATGATGGCGCTCCATTGGATTAGGAATGACACGGCGCGTTACGCTCCATACGTCACCTATAGGCTCGGAGAAATAGGAGAGAAGTCATCACCCGACCAATGGAAGTGGGTACCAACGGCTCACAACGTAACAGATGAAGCGACGGGAGCGAATTATGTAACAAAGAGCGATAACGATAAGTGATTCACCGGACCGGACTTCTTGTATAAAGAAGAAGAAGAATGGCCACAACAACCGGAAGAAAGGGCAGGCGAGGAATATGAGGAAATCGTGGCGCACCAGCGAGAAATAAAGGGCACACCTGCTCGACATAAGGAGATTCTCTTCGTACAAGAGACTAATCAGAGCTACGACACGAGTCGTACCAACGAGCTAAGAAGTTAACGTTAGAACACATAGAAAAGGCAGAGCAGCTATGGGTAGCGCAGAGTCAGCAAGAGAGTGTTGCTGATGACATCGCTCGGCTTTACCAAGGAAGAGTCTTACACAACGGCAGCGCACTAAAAAGGCTCGACCTGGTCATCGAACAAGGGATACTGAGAGCAAGAGGTAGAATCGACGCGGCCGCTGTGGAAGATCAAACGAAACGACCAGTTATATTGAACGGCAGACACCGGTTTGTACAGATGCTCGTGGAGAAGGCACACCAGGCTATCCAGGCCTACAGAAAACGAGTAGTCAACAACTTACCGAGAAAGTACCACATTATTCGACTGCGACCAATGGTTATGACAAATCTAGGTAGTAGGTAGGGAATGTAATCTCGCCAGATTACAGCTTAGGCGAGATATCGCGAGATTGTTAAAGTCAAACTCGCCGTATCTCGCTAATTCTGCGATCTCGTGATATTGGCATAATAATTTACAAATTATCATAATATGATCAGGCGTTTTGAAAGAGAAATAAAAATTCAAAAGTAACTTCTCTGAATCATTTATTTGCACCAAGTAGTAACCTACATTAATTAACAAATCAGTCCTCTTTCCTCTTCTTTAGTCGTTTAAGATTATAACACATTTCAGAATTAGATTCGCTAGTTAACGTCTATTGGAACACTTAATTATCAAAATTTTTCTAAAAATTTCTACCATTTATCAATTACAATAACTAATCAGACCTCCTTTTTTATAAATTTAAGAAACTAAAAACAAATTGAAAAATAAAATATGTAGTTTTTAGTCAGTTAAAATTTATAACAATAGTAATGAAAGAATTACTAACTCGAAATTTTGAAAGTATCTATGCAAGAAACAAAGTATTTAATGTGTCGTCTGACAGACGGCTTCCAATTTTGCAAGCCAAATAACTAGCTGAAGAAAAAGCTCTTTCAGCTTCTAAACTGGTAGGGGCTATAGAACGCAAACAGTTTATCTGCAAACGGTAACAGTCCTCTCTTGGCTTCATAAAGATTCATTTCTTTTTTGATCATTGACTCCAACAAACTAGCAGATGAAAATCTCCGGTCCTTTAGTTCATAAAAAACAGTCAAAGATTCTTGAAGTTCATCGTGTAATGAAATATTCCTTTCTGCCCCCGCTTCTACGGATTTGGCAATAAGGGCTGAAAGAGGAATGGCGTCATCATCATTGTCACCAGCAACTTCATTAGTAGCCACTGTAACCGATATTGAAGAATCTAAATTTGTAGTTGCCTGACAATTGTGTTGCGAATGCAATCGCTCAATGAGTGATTTGATTTCACTTCGAACAACATGCTGCTAGAACTAATTGCCGTGTACAGCGAAACGCATACGCATGTGCCTACTTACATAGCACGAGCTATTCGCTACGGAAAGATAGCACGCTATAATATGGCGCTATGCGCTATACTAACCACCATTAGCCAGGGGCATATCGATACGTCGTCTATCTTTCGGATTGGGATAAGTGTGTTTGGTAGCTCTTTTAAGTGTAACAAGCATACTCAACTTCATGTCTTAGTGCACACAAACTCTTTCTGATGGCAAATTATTACGATTATCTTGTAACTGCCTTTTGGCTATATCTGCCGTTGTATTGGTTGGTGGAGCATATGTGTCGACCTCATGCGGGTGATGGCTGGAGGGAGAATCTGAGGAGACTCAAGGCTGCGGCCGAAAGCCGCACAACGTGTAACCCCATTCCCTTGAGATGAGCGGTATACTCATGATACGCTCTGCGGCTAGTAGCCGTGCTGATCATGCAATCGGTGGTGATGCCATACACTTACATTACGTCTGCAGTAACGGCAGTCTGGCAGGTGGCGGCACTCACAGAGGGTTTATGGCCAGTGTGCCTATTTGCCTAAACCGTGTGACGTACATTCACTGTGGCTGGATGTGTTCTTTTTTTTTATTATTCTAAGCCAGTACTTAGCTACAATTCCACCTGATGGTAAGTGGTGATGTAGCTTAAGATGGTAAAGTGCACTGACTTAACGAAAACCTATTCACTCTTGCCTTGAAGACACCCACGTTGTAATCGGATGGAAAGACAGATGCTGGCAACTTATTCCACTCCTTTGCTGTACGCATGACGAACTTTGTAGCAAACCGTTTGGTTCGAATGTGTGGTAAGTCAACAACGAAAGGGTGGAGACTGGCCGAACGTCTGGTTGTCCTATGGTGGAAGGAAGAGGGAGGAAATCTCCGAATTGCTTCCTGTAGAAGACCGAAAGGCTGGCTACTTTGTGCCTGTGTTCGAGGCTGGTAAGATTGGTTTTAACCAAATTCGGGTCACCAATAAGCCTCTTAGCACACCTTTCCATTGAGACCAAAACTGCTAGTTGGCATTTCATAGCACCAGCCCATATATGGCAGCAATACTGCATGTGCAGTACGTGCATGGGCACGACCGGACTTGTGCTTTATATAAAGTAAGCATCTGTCTCGGCATGAAGTATCGCCGCACTTTTGCGGGGACTCTTAGCTTCCGTGTAGCTGCTTTGGCCTTGGACTCAACGAACTACCCGCAGTTCAGATTTGAGGATATCTCAACCCCCAGCAACTGGAGGCGGTCGGTGTATTCCAGTGATACATTTCATGAAGAAGGATCCAAGGTTAGCTGGCTCCTTTTTGCAGTGAAGAGACTAGCTTGTGTTTTGGAGGCGTTCAATTTCACAAGATTAGCATCGCCTCATTAGGAGACTGCCTGTAGTGTGAGATTCACACGCTCTACCATAGCTTCTCTTTCGAACAGGATTTGATCGTGACTGACCTGAGGACCTGGTTGGTATCTCTCCACAACTGTGCTATCGTCAGCCTACTCATTGATATCGGGCATAAGCAAATCATTTATATGCATCAGGAAGAGAGTTGCGCAGAGAACGGATATAATGTTATGAATAAGTTATGGAAAACTTTAGCACAATGACTGGAATTAAACACACATCTTGTAGATAAACCAGTCGATGTATAAACCAGATCATTCTAAACGACAAATAAAAAAAAACTATTCTTTCAGATGAAGCTGCAAAAAGCTTTCGACATATTGAGTGAAACACTACATCAATATCATCAATCATCATCGTCTTCAACTGACCAGTATTTTACATACGGTCAGCATATTGCCAATGAATTGTGTAAATATGACCCACAAACTCACAAACATTAATATACGTAAAGAACGAAATTAACAATATTATTTATAAGGCTGATTAAGGAAAATATACAGGATAAATGCACATGTTTTGATCTTTCTCAAGATTTAGTCATAGGCCGCTTGTAATATTATGGCATGATCGTCTTAGTTAGGACCCTTATTTACGTTGCGTTTGGAAGCGTGGTGTCTTTTGGAAGAAATTCACTAGAGCAATTGAAAGACGTTGGTAGTGCCTTATAAGCTAAGTGAACTCCGTTCACGAAGGCACTATTCCACTTGTATTAGGTGCGCGGTGAGCGACAACCTTTTAACGCGCTCCCTCCGAAGGGGATGTTAAGTTGGGAACTGGGCCGTAGTTTACAGCCAAAATAACTGGCGAACCAGTAAAAGAGGGCTTGACCCCTCGGTAGTGCGTAAACACAAACATGGACCGAAGACGCGCATGTCAATGCGTGTAAACGCCATACAGAAAGAGAAAGCGGACTTGTTCACATTTCTATTTGCCTATAATTCACGTCTGGACAGTGGCAACAACATTCCAACTAAATTACCTCACTGCAGGACGGGAGGTTCATCATTAAACATGGGGTAACAACAAGAGTAATAAAGAAACCTTTTCGTAATTTTCTGCCGAGTTTAGCAGTAATCCCATCTTCATTTCAAGACCACAGATTGTATCTTGTGCGGCTTAATTTTTGTACAGTTTGCCTATGTGAAATCGTGGTAAAGTTTTCCATAACATTATATCCGTTCTCTGCGCAACTCTCTTCCTGCTGTATATTAATGATTTGCTTATTTCGGATATCTATGAGTACGCAGACGACAGCAAAATTGTGGAGAGGTATCAACCAAGTCCTCAGGTCACTCGGGATCAAATCCTGTTCGAAAGAGAAGCTATAGTAGAGCGTGTGAATCTCACACTACAGACGGTCTCCAAACGTGTCTCTTTACTGCAAAAAGGAGCCAGCTCACCTTGGATCCTTCTTCATGAAATGTATCACTGGGCTACACCGACCGGCTCCACTTGCTGGGGGTTGAGATATCCTCAAATCTGAACTGCGGGTGGTTCGTTGAGTCCAAGGCCAAAGCAGCTGCAAGGAAGCTAAGAGTCCCCGCAAAAGTGCGGCGATACTTCATGCCAAGACAGATGCTTACTTTATATAAAGCACAAGTCCGGTCGTGCCCATGCACGTACTGCACATGCAGTATTGCAGCCATAAGGTACAGGCGCCAATGAAGGCCCACTTAATTTCTAAACCTCGTAAAATCTTGCAGATAAGTAAAGTAAAGAAAAAACATAATGGAAGTTGTAATATATTTATTTGAGAAACAAGATATCTAAAAAATAGTACAGCTTTTGGCGTTTGAACACAAATGTAAACACTTTTCAGAAACTTGGTATTGGGTTATCTTGGGAAGCTGGTCTCTTAAGATGGCCCGAAAAATATTAATGAAAATATATGCATTAGAAACACTTAAACACTTTTAACATAAAAACACATCGTTCTCATAACTATATTCATAAAAGGTAAAAACTTAACCAAAAATTTAAATGTGGGCTATCTTAAATCTATCAAAATGAAAATCAACTATAAAATAAAAACAAACTACTAAATAAAATAAAATTGAACTTTGTGATCAACTTTGAAAGTAACTTATCAAAAATAAAAATAAATTAGTTTCTTTTTCTATTTTTTGTATTAATGTCATTCATAGGAGTGCCATCTAAGGAATACTGAAAATTAACTTTGAGATCAATCACTTAGATAATTAAAACAAATTAGACGCTACTGTCTTTAATTGGGTGTGTACACTCCTAAAAATAACTGAAAAGAATTTCAAAAGTGAATTTACATAATAGCTTAATCAGAACTAGATACTACTAGATCCTACTTGCATCCATGACAATACCAACCATGTGGTCGTGGTTTATACGTGTAGTATACGTGTAGTAGTTCGCCTTGGTATGTCATATGTTTCAGCAGCTTTTCGCTGTGACAATTGGCAGCTTTTGACTAGCTGAAGGGCGGATTTCAACTGTGTTTATGTGCATTCCCCACGCCGTTTTTTAGTATGTAGGTAGAAGGCTTCATTTTAATCTGCGATAAAAAATAGAATAAAACAAAGAAAAATATAGTACCCCAAAATTAATTAAAAAAAATTGCTAACTTCAAATTTAAAAAAGGCCATGATAGGAAATTACACCCGGATTGAGTATAATCTCGTAAAAATACCCTTACCTGTAATTCACTGATAAATAGATTTCATATGAATTTTCACAGTTTAGAGCAAAGAGATTTGTTTAAAATTTGTTAATTTTGAAAAGAATTTAGATAATGGAAGTTATTAAACGTGCATCGTCTTGACAGGATCAAGAAAACTGTCTGTGGCAACGCGCCAGTAATGAAACACACTTGCATTATTGTTTAAGGTACTAGTAGCATAAATCTGCGAAATTTCAAATGTTTCAAATAATCATAACTGTATTTTTTTTAAAGTGAGCTATCCTAGGAGCCGGGCCATCTTTGGCGACACTACCATATATGGGCTGGTGTAATAAAATGCCAACTAGCAGCTTTGGACTCAATGGAAAGGTGTGCTAAGAGGCTTATTGGTGACCCGAATTTGGTTAAAACCAATCTTACCAGCCTCGAACACAGGCACAAAGTAGCAAGCCTTTCGGTCTTCTACAGGATGCATTTCGGAGAGTGTGCGCAGGAATTCGGAGAATTCCTCCCTCTTCCTTCCACCATCGGATAACCAGACGTTCGGCCAGTCTCCACCCTACCGTTGTTGACTTACCACACATTCGAACCAAACGGTTTGCTACATCGTTCGTCATGCGTACGGCAAAAGAGTGGAATAAGTTGTCAGCATCTGTCTTTCCATCCGATTACAATGTGGGTGTCTTCAAGGTAAGAGTGAATAGGTTTTCGTTAAGTCAGTACACTTTAACATTTACACCCCACTTACCATCAGGTGGAATTGTAGCTAAGTACTGGCTTAGAATAATAAAAAAAAAGAACACATCCAGCCACAGTGAATGTACGTCACACGGTTTAGGCAAATAGGCACACTGGCCATAAACCCTCCGTGAGTGCCACCACCTGCCAGACTGCCGTTACTGCAGACGTGATGTAAGTCTATGGCATCACCACCGATTGGATGATCTGCACGGCTGCTAGCCGCAGAGCGTGTCATGAGTATACGGCTCATCTCAAGGTAATGGGGTTACACGTTGTGCGGCTTTCGGCCGCAGCCTTGAGTCTCCTCAGATTCTCCCTCCAGCTACCACCCGCATGAGGTCGACACATATGTTCCACCAACCAATACAACGGCAGATATAGCCAAAAGGCAGTTATAAGACAATCGTAATAAATTGCTATCGGAAAGAGTTTGTGCCAATGACGTTGAGTATATGTATTTTGCGATTATGTTTGTCTCACCCACCAAGGACCAAGGACTAGACTTGGGCAAACCTACTTAGGTGAGATTCAAACCAAAAAGCAGAGAGCGCCATTAAGAATAACGACCCGCCAAACAACCATCGCAGAGATGCAATGCTGCAGAAAGCAATACGACTATCTTCGGGCTTACATCATCCCAAGGTGTCCCATACATCCCAGCAGACTTCACCACCCGCATACCTCCAGTGACCAAAACCACAATATGCATCGAATTAGATGCAGCACACCCGCAGATCCATCATAAGACGCTATACCAAGTAGCAGTAAGCATCAATGTAACTATCATACGGATGATGCCCCCTCACTACACACCCACATGATCCCTATCGACTTTGGTAACTAAATTTACATTGTTCTTTACTAAAAACAACACCATCGTATCATAGTGGCGCGCTACTAAGACTCCAGTGAATAAAACTCCACGTATCACACCGCTAATGCACTATTGACATGAAGTTGAGTATGCTTGTTACACTTAAAAGAGCTACCAAACACACTTATCTCGATCCGAAAGATAGACGACGTATCGATATGCACCTGGCTAATGGTGGTTAGTATAGCGCATAGCGCCATATTATAGCGTGCTATCTTTCCGTAGCGAATAGCTCGTGCTATGTAAGTAGGCACCATGGCGCTATGGCGCTTTGGCGCTGTTAATATCTAGCGGCAATTAGTTTTAGCAGCATGTTGTTCGAAGTGAAATCAAATCACTCATTGAGCGATTGCATTCGCAACACAATTGTCAGGCAACTACAAATTTAGATTCTTCAAGATCGGTTACAGTGGCTACTAATGAAGTTGCTGGTGACAATGATGATGACGCCATTCCTCTTTCAGCCCTTATCGCCAAATCCGTAGAAGCGGGGGCAGAAAGGAATATTTCATTACACGATGAACTTCAAGAATCTTTGACTGTTTTTTATGAACCAAAGGACCGGAGATTTTCTTCTGCTAGTTTGTTGGAGTCAATGATCAAAAAAGAAATGAATCTTTATGAAGCCAAGAGAGGACTGTTACCGTTTGCAGACAAACTGTTTGCGTTCTATAGTCCCTAGCAGTTTAGAAGCTGAAAGAGCTTTTTCTTCAGCTAGTTATTTGGCTTGCAAAATTGGAAGCCGTCTGTCAGACTACACATTAAATACTTTGTTTCTTGCATAGCTACTTTCTAAATTGCGAGTTAGTAATTCTTTCATTACTATTTTTATAAATTTTAACTGACTAAAAACTACATATTTTATTTTTCAATTGGTTTTTAGTTTCTTAAATTTATAAAAAAGGAGGTCTGATTAGTTATTGTAATTGATAAATGGTAGAAATTTTTACTAAAATTTTGATAATTAAGTGTTCCAATAGACGTTAACTAGCGAATCTAATTCTGAAATTTAACGACTAAAGGAGAGGAAAGAGGACTGATTTGTTAATTAGTGTAGGCTACTACTTGGTGCAGATTGACTTTAATAATCTCGCGGTATCTCGCCTAAGCTATAATCTGGCGCGATTGCATTCCCTACCTACTACCTAGATTTGTCATAATTGACATGCAGCAGCAGCTGCAGCTGTAGCTGTATTTCTATTTTCAGCTGAAACTTACTGCTCTAAATTATCAATCTTGAGTAAATTATGTTACCTTCTAAAATCTTTAATGTTCAAAATTATTTTCATTACAGGTTGCTTAAGTTAATATAGGCTATTCACCATCTCAGGAAATTACAGTACAGTCAGAAGGTACAGTTCCATATATTGACAGATTTGAGGTCATTTTTCAAAATGCGAAATCTTTTGTCCCCATCCAAAACAATTAATTACTTCATATCACCCACTTAAACACTATAATTTACTTTTAAAAAAATATTAATTTCATAACCTAATCATTTTATTTAACACGTAGTATAATTATTTGTACACAGTAAATTAACGATTTCTTATTGATTGTCAAATTTCAAATAGTCACGTCACAAATATGGCAACTGCTCCTTGCCTTTGCGATTTGGTTTGTGGTTTTCGTCCCATCCGTAGACAGAGAAATCTATAGACTAATGATTAGCGTGGCCTTGAGTGAGAAAGGACGATAACGACTAAAACTGCTCGGGGCAAACGGAGCAACAAGACCAAGGCGACCCCTGCCACGCTGTCCGTGAATTTCTGCAATATCAGGGGACTTCACTCCAACCTAAACGCCGTCCACTACCATCTCGAGACGGCGAGGCCGGCTCTGCTCTTTCTGACCGAGACGCAGGTGTCCTCTCCGGCTGATGTCTCGTATCTCTCCTACCCGGGGTACAAACTGGAACACTCCTTTGTGCCTCGGGCTGGAGTTTGCGTTTACGTCAGAGAGGACATCTGTTCTCGACGCCTCGGCAGACTTGAAGGTTCGGACCTGTCCATCCTTTGGCTACGCGTAGACAGCGACGACCATCCGCGCATCTACGGGTGCCTCTATAGGTCCCACAGCGGTAATGCCGAAACAGACCGACTCTTCGACCACGTCCAAATGGCTGCAGATTCGTTGCTACAGCAGATCCCCTCCGCAGAGATCGTGATCCTCGGCGACTTTAACGCCCATCACGCCGAATGGCTCGGTTCACGTTTAACCGATCATGCGGGGAGATCTGTTCATGATTTTGCCTTGTCATATGGTCTGACACAACTGGTTACTTCGCCTACGCGGATTCCAGATGTGGAGGATCATGCACCTTCCCTGTTGGACCTTCTGCTGACCTCTCACCCGGACGGATATCAGATTTCCGTCGACGCCCCTTTAGGCTCCTCGGACCATTGTCTTGTCCGGAGTGTGGTGCCACTCACGCTGAAATCGCGGTTGCATTCTGCAGGCTGCCGCCGTGTTTGGCACTATAGATCAGCCGATTGGGATGGGATGCGGTCTTTCTTTGCATCCTACCCTTGGGGGCGGGTTTGCTTCTCGCCGGACGATCCCAACGTTGTTGCGGATTCTGTCGCTGATGTGGTACTTCAGGGTATGGAACTTTTTATTCCTTCCTCTGTAGTGCCCATTGGAGGCAAATCTCAGCCATGGTTTGGTCGCTCCTGTAAAATAGCATCATGCTATAAGCAGGAGTGCTACCAGGCCTGGGCTGACGCTTCAGCTTCCAGGGATGTAAACACCAGCGCTCTAAAAAAGAAGTATAATTCCGCCTCTAGGTCCTTCAAAAGAGTCATTGCCAAGGCAAAGTCAGAGCACATAGGCAGAATTGGCGAGAAACTAGTTCGTCTTCCTTCTGGAACCCGTACATTCTGGTCTCTCGCCAAGGCTGTCCAGGGGAATTTCTGTCAGCCATCTCTTCCATCTCTGCACAGGGAGGACGACTCACTGGCCCACACCGCAAAGGAGAAAGCCGATCTTCTAGGCTCTTTCTTTGCGTCTAACTCGACTCTCGATGACGGGGGGAGTACGCCGCCGACCATCCCGCGGTGTGAGTGCTCCATGCCGGAAGTGCAGTTCACTCAGCGCTCGGTTCGCAAAGCACTCCTCTCCCTGGACATCCACAAGTCGAGTGGGCCTGACGGAATCCCCCCAATTGTGCTGAGGACGTGTGCTCCAGAGTTGGCATCGGTTTCAACGCGTTTTTTCCGGTACTCCTACTCCCTAGGCGTAGTCCCAAAATCATGGAAGACGGCTTTCGTCCACCCGATCCCTAAAAAAGGCGACCGCTCAGACCCGTCCAACTACCGGCCTATCGCCATCACCTCCTTGTTCTCCAAAACAATGGAGTCCATTGTAAACTGCCAGCTCATGAGGTACCTTGAGGATCACCAGCTGATTAGTGACCGCCAATACGGTTTTCGCCGTGGTAGGTCAGCTGGTGATCTTCTGGTCTACCTAACTCACAGATGGGCGGAGGCAGTAGAGTCCAAGGGGGAGGCATTGGCCGTTAGTTTGGACATCGCGAAGGCCTTCGATCGGGTTTGGCACAAAGCGCTTCTTTCGAAGCTCCCTTCCTATGGGCTTCCCGAGAAATTGTGCGATTGGATCACCAGTTTTCTTGCAGATCGGAGCATCAAGGTCGTTGTAGACGGTACAAGCTCCGATTGCAAGCCTATTAATGCTGGTGTTCCACAGGGCTGCGTGCTATCGCCAACGCTGTTTCTTCTGCATATCAATGATATGTTACAGACCCGTAACATTCATTGCTATGCAGATGACAGCACTGGTGATGCTCTTTACACCGGCCGAGCCAATATTTCTCGGGAAAACGTCTCCGAGTGCCGGGACAAACTTGTGTCTGAAGTCGAGTCTCTGCTGGACAGAGTCTCGGATTGGGGGCGACTAAATCTAGTCCAGTTTAACCCCCAGAAGACACAAGTTTGCGCGTTAACCGCTAAAAAGAACCCCTTTGTCGTATCCCCTCAGTTTCAAGGCACTCCCCTTGTTGCCTCAGCCAGTATCGGAATCCTCGGCGTCGACATATCGAGTGACGTGCAGTTTCGTGGTCACTTGGAAGGGAAGGCCAAATTGGCCTCTAAAAAGCTTGGCGTGCTCAGCAGAGCGGGACAGTATTTCATGCCGGCACACCGCCTGCAACTTTACAAGGCGCAGGTTCGGCCGCACATGGAATACTGTTCCCATCTCTGGGCTGGGGCTCCCCAGTACCAGCTCCTTCCACTTGACCACATCCAGCGCAGAGCGGCTCGAATCGTCGACGACCGAGTGCTTTCCGATCGGCTCGATTCTCTGGCACTGCGAAGAGATGTTGCATCCCTTTGCATTTTCTTTCGCATATACCATGGAGAGTGCTCTGAGGAATTGTTCGGATTAATCCCAGCCGCCAAATTTCGTGAACGCACTACGCGGCAAACGTCCCGATACCATCCACACCATCTGGATGCTTGGCGGTCCACCACTGTACGTTTCAAAAGGAGTTTTTTTCCGCGTACAACCTCTCTGTGGAATAATTTACCACCAGCGATTTTTCCGGACCGATACGACCTGGGGACCTTCAAGAAAAGAGCTTACTCCTTTCTAAAGGGCCGGCAACGCGTCTGCAATTCCCCTGGTGTTGCAGTTGATCATGGGCGGCGGTAGTCACTTAACATCAGGTGAGCCACATGCTCGTTTGCCCCCTCTTCTATAAAAAAAAAAAAAAAAAAAAAATAATGTAGTTTTAGATTATACAATAATCTTTATGACTTTTAAACATATTTATATTTTTTTATTGTTCTAAGAACTGAACAAGATTCACCAATCTTAAACTCACAAAACACTTTTTTCTCACTTAAATCAATTTGTAAACTCCTTAGATCGCTACGAACAGTCAAAGTTGTTTAGCAACGTGTAGTTTGCTGAACAAAAAAACCGGCACGGAGAACGGGACAAACAGTCACACTGCTCTGTCTCATTTCTATGCAAGACGTATGCATAAATCTATCTTTTTCGTGTGCGAATTCGAAAGAAGGCGTCAATTTGTCTATAGGTTTCTCTGTCTACGGTCCCATCTTTGTGCTTTTCTTCGTGAATTTATTCCGTTGCAACAATAATATTAAATTTTATTATATTAGCATTATGTACCTAATGGTACTATAGTACTAATTTTAATAAATATGTATAACTTATAGATTCAATTTAGCTAAGACGAGAGCCTGATTTACCGACAGGCTTATAAGGCAGGAGCCTAAGGCGCAATGTTCGAGGGGGCGCTAAGCTTGCCTATGTAAGCATCACTTATGTACAGAATAAATTTTGGTATAATAATCTCGATAAATAATAGAGAACATAAGTGTCGCAAGCGTACTTGTAACTCTTTCTTTATTTTTGCGCATAAAATAAGGAAATAGCAAAAATAAAAAAAATTATTATTTCGTGACTTTCGTCTTATGTTGACAGACTGGCTGTGATTCAACGATTTTAAATATCTCTAACTCTAATTTAATAGGTATTATACCCCATGTAGAATAAAATATAAAAATATATATATATATATGATAGATTTTGTAAAAAGTAAACGAGAAATATTGATTTCTGTTTGTAATATTACATTTCAATTTTAAGAATATTTTTTTTCGTCTGTGCCTTAAATCTGTAAAACGATGTCCGCCATATTAGTTATGTCGTGACGTTGCTAATCCAGCCTAAGGACATTAGTGTTCTGTATCACTGATTAAGAGAACTTGCTAACGTTCTGTGTTATTTCGAAAATTTTTAAGTTATCATTACGATTATTGAGTTTTATTACGAATTTTACCGAAAAGGCCTCATGGAAGGCGAATTCGTAAAATCAAAAAGTACTAATCTACCAAAGATAAATAAATTGATGATGACAAAATTTTTTGCATGCAATCGCAATTTTTGTTCTGCTGAGTTGAGGTATGTTAAAACATCAATGTAAGTACCTATTACCAACTTTTGTTTATACAAAAACACAATAACAGGTGAGAGTGTATTTCGATAAAACATAGTTTAGTAGCTATCATAGTTTAGTTTGTCTATAATTACAATCATTAGTTTTAATATCTAAGTTGACGTAATTTATTACGAAATTTGACTTGCGATACCCTTCACCTCATAATGTTTGTTTTGTATTGAACGATAGTTAAATATAAGTCATACTTACATCAAAATGATCTTCACAGAAGAATAGTCTGGTTTATGGAGACAAGGTATTAGGAATCTTCTTGCCAGTTTTAGCCAAGTATTTCATATATTTAAATTAGTTAGCACTTGAATCCATAACTTTTCCGGCGTTCTTATGCTCGTATTTTTACATTCAGGCACAACACAACAATGATTTAGATGATAACTCATTATTAAACTTAAAAAAGTATCTTATTATTTGCGAAATCGGCAGAGTCAGCGACTGTGACGTCACGAGTTAAACAACAAGGTGGCTAGCGTTTTCACGCGATTTAAAACGATAGATTAAAAGTAATTTTTATAGCACTATTTGGTTTTAAAAAAATTATATAAAAAGTATAGTGGTTAATTATCACTCTAGGGTTCATTTAAAACAATTGTTGATAATGGGTAAAATACCCTATTAAAGTGTTTTTCCAAGGCTGTCTAAGGGAACTTCTGTCAGCCATATTTTCCATATCTGCAGGAAGACGACTCACTGACCGCAACGGAAAACTCGACTCTCGCTGAACATCTCGCGGCTTGAGTGCTTCGTGTTCGATTTTTTCTCCCTTTTCGTTCGTTACACTCTGGACATCAACAAGTCGAGTTAGCTTGATGGAGTCCCTCCCATTGTGCTGAACACTGGTACTCCGAAGTTAGTATCGGGTCTAACGCGTCTTTTTTGGTACTGCTCTCTAGGCGTAACGAACTTACGGAAGGAAAAGCTTTAGTGTACCCGATCCCTAAAAATACGACCGATCAGACCCATCTAACTATAGGACTATCGCCATCGCCTTCTTATTCTTCGTAATAATGGAATCAATTAAAAACTGCCAGCTCATAAGGCACCTCAAGTACACCTATCACCAATTGATAAGTGACCGCCAATGCGGTTCCATCACCGTCGCTTCGCTGGAATTTTTAATGTAATTGACTTGATGAGCGGAAGCAGTACGGTCCGAGAGAGAGGCTTTAGCTGTTACTTTGGACATAGCGAAGGCCTTCGATGGCTTTAGTATAAAGCGTTTTTTTTTTTCAAAACTTCCTTCTTATTGGCTTCCCGAGAAATTGTGCAATTAGACTATGCATACTTCGACTATAAGTCTATTGTTGAGGATCATTGAAATGACCCTAAAGACAAGGAGAAAACTTCTCGACGGGAAAGGGTTTGTAGCAATTTAAAGTAATACGGTTTGGATTGTGCAATGCTCCAGCAACGTTTCAAAGGTTTATGGAACTTGTACTTACCGAGCTAATTGGCGATGCCTGTCTGGTCTACTTAGATGACATCATCATCGAAGGCCGTACGTTGGAGGAACACCTTCAAAACCTGGAACGCGTGCTCATGAAGATACAGAGTGCCAAACTCAAGTTGAGTCCGAAGAAGTGTTAGTGAACACTTCAAACGGCAAGTTAACTTTTTGGGGTATGTAGTGTCGGAAGAAGGTATCCGCATGGATCCGGAGAAAATCGCCGCTGTCAAGGATTGGCCGGTTCCAAAAGACAAGACACAGATTAGAGCATTTTTGGGTTTGTGCTCCTATTACCGGCGATTTGTGAAGAACTTTGCGGGTATAGCCAAACCTCTGCAGAAGCTAACCGAGAAGAAGCGACATTTCTGCTGGGATGAAAGTTGCGACATCGCATTCCAGGAGCTCAAGGACAGTCTGTACAAAACACCTATTTTGGGTACCCTGATGCAGGCAAGGAATTTATAGTTGACACAGACGCAAGTGATATAGGACTTGGCGGTGTGTTGTCTCAACGGAATAGTGATCAAGAGGTTGTGATAGCGTACTTCAGCAAGTCGTTGTCAAAACCGGAAAGGAACTATTGTGTCACAAGACGCGAACTATCAAAAATTCAGAAGGAGAAGTTGCGAGGTGGATTGAACTACTGCAGGAATACTACTTTGTGATCGAACATCCCGGCGGAAAATCTCATGGCAACGCAGATGCATTGTCAAAAAGACCTTGTCCTGAAGATTGCAAGCATTGTACTAGGCAACAGGGTAAGGAAGTGGTATCTGTGAGGATGCTCAGGACGGACCACCTCAGCAACGAGTGGAAGGACAGCTTACAACATGCACAGCAGGAATATCTGGACATAAAGCCGATTCTGGAATGGATGAAGGCCCGTGCTCTCAAGCCCAAGTGGAGCGACGTTTCAGCGATAAGCACAACCACGAAAAGCTATTGGACCCAATGGGACAGATTGCTGCTTCAGGATGGAGTTCTGTGCAGTAAATGGGAAAATGGTCGGGGAGACAGCTATCATTTGCAAATGATTGTCCCTAAAGCTTAATTACCGAATGTTCTACAGCTATACCATAATAGTTGTTCAAGAGTCTATCTGGAAATTAAGCGAACTCTAATGAAAATCCCACAATGGCTTTACTGGGTCCACTGTCGTGACGATAAACGTGCTGATTGTCGGGAAGGGCTCAGACTAGAGGTGCATTGAAATTGTACAATGTTGGTGCACTATGGGAGAGGATAGCTCTTGACGTTGCGGAGCCGTTTCAGTAAGGTGCAAGAGGTACTCCTAAGATTGTCCATGTGGATCGACTGGCGCGTTATTATGGGGCCGATAATGCTCAGGACGAACATGTTTTAGGTAGGGGCAGTTTTGCGCACCATAGTTGATGCCTGGTATGTTGCACTAGCGCCATCTAGTATAGCAGAAATAGGAGCGTCAAGATGTTTCTAGAAAGATTCACTAGCGCCATCTAGTATCGAGTAGCAGAACTAAGAGAGCTACTCGAACAATTTAGATGTTTCAGTGGAAGAGGCGTTAAGGGCCGAGACCGGGGCAGTATTGAATTGGCGATATAAGCGAAGACTTCGGAGCGAAATAAAATGAACTAAAGTGTTAAGTGTGATGAATTATTAATGTATTTTAAGTTTTAATTCGTGTTCGGTAATTAAAGTCAGTTTTTATTGTCACGAATCCTACGCTCATAACACTATTAATGCTAGTGTTCTAAAAGGCTGCGTGCTATATCTTATACCAATACCTAATATGTGTTAAATCAGTTACATTCATTACTATGCGAACGACAGGACTGCCAGTCCTGACTGGTAATTGTTTTTACACCGTTTGTGATAATATTTCTCTTGAACACGTTTTCGAGTACGGGAACAAACTTGTGCCTGAAATCGAGTTTTTAATAAACAGTTTAAACTTTTAAACTTCAGAAGACATTTGATGACGGTTTGCGGCTTTAACGTTAAATACTCGTAGAACCCTTTGTCGTATCTCCTCAATTTCAGGGTAGTCCCCATGTTGGCTCAGCCAGCACCGGTATTCTCGGCATCGACATTTCAGATGATGTACAGTTTCGCGGAAACTTTGAACGGAAAGCTAAATTAGCCTCTAAAAAGCTTGGCGTGCTCACCAGAGCGATACAGTATTTCATGCCGGCATAGCGTTTGCGACTTTCCAAGGCGCAAGTTTGGCTTAACATGGAGTACTGTTTTCATCTCCGGACCGCAACACCTCAGTACCAGCTCCTTCTACTTGAGCGCATCCATCGAAGAACGGCTCGAATCGTTGATGACCGAGTTCTTTCTGATTGGCTCGATTCACCGGCGCTCTGTAGAGATGTTGCAGCTCTTTGCATTTTCTATCGCATTTACCACGAGGAGTACTTAGAGGAATTTTTCAGATTAATTCAGGCCGCTAAATTCCACCAATGCATATCAGGGTAAAACTCACGGTACCATCCACACCATCTGGATGCTTGGCGGTCCACCTTGACTTCTATTTACTTGGAGTTTTCTTCCCCGCGAGTTTTATTTGTGAAATCAACTACCACCAGCGATTTCTTCGGACTGATACGATTTAAAGACCTTCAAGAAACGACCTTACTCCATTTTAAAAGACGTAATTCCTTTGGGGTTGTGATTGCGGAAGACGTGTACTCCGGAGTTGCCACCGGTTTTAACGCGTCTTTTCCGGTACTCCCAAGGCGTAGTCCCGAATTCTTTGAAAGGCAGCTTCGGTCCACCCGATCCCTAAAAAAGTCGACCGCTCAGACCCATCCAACTACAGGCCTATCGCCATCACCTCCTTGTTCTCAAAATCATGGAGTCTATTGTAAATTGCCAGCTCATGAGGTACCTTGAGGATCACCAGCTGTTCAGTGACCGCCAATACGTGTCGTAGTCAATCAGCTGGTGATCTTCTGGTCTACCTTATTCTTATAAGAATTTAAAGAAATAAATATATTAACTTTGGCCTCTCAGTATATCTATGAAAATTTGCTGTATGTTCACAAAAATAAAGGTAGTTTTAGTAAAAAAAGTGACATTCACTCTGTAAACACTAGGAACAAACAGAAGCTGGTGCTACCAGTTTCTCGACTCCACAGAGTCAGTAATTCATTCTCGGGGCAATGTATACGCTATTACAACAAAGTCCCAAGAAATATACAAGGTCTCTCTATTACCAAATTTAAATATTAAAAATGTATAAAAAATGATATAAATGAATACATGGTTGATAATAACCCCTGGGAATGAGGTGGTCGCTTCCAAACTGTTTCAAAAATAAATTTTGCAAATATTCTGTGACCCTTGACATTGTAAATTTTTTTAAAAAAATGTCCCGCTGGGTTTCTTGCTGGTTCTTCCCAGGACAGAGGTTTTTTTTTCGAACCAGTGGTAACGTAAAATGTTGACTTTCAATAATAATTACTTGTAATCTATATTGAATAAAAATTATTTTATTTATATATTATTTATTCATAGATGGGTGGAGGCAGTAGAGTCCAAGGGGAGGCATTGGCCGTAAGTTTGGACATAGGGAAGGCATTCGATCGGGTCTGGCACAAAGCGTTTCTTTCGGAGCTCCCTTACCATGGGCTTCCCGAGAAATAGTGCTATTGGATTACTAGATTTCTTGCTAATCGGAGCATCAAGGTCGTTGTAGACGGTGCAAGCTCCGATTGCAAGCCTATTAATGCTGGTGTTCCACAAGGCTGCGTGCTATCGCCAACGCTGTTACTTCTGCATATCAATGATATGTTGCAAGCCCGTAACATTCATTGCTATGCAGAGTAGACGGTGCATGCTCTGATTACAAGCCTGTTAACGCTGGTGTTGCACAAGGCTGCGTGCTATCACCAACGCTGTTTCTTCTGCATATCAATGATATGTTGCGTTAACCGCTAAAAAGAACCCTTTTGTCGTATCTCCTCAGTTTGAAGGCACTCCCCTTGCTGCCTCAGATAGCATCGGAATCCTCGGCGTCGACATATCGAATAGTGTGCAATTTCGTGGTCACTTGGAGGGGAAGGCCAAATTGGCCTCTAAAAAGCTTGGCGTGCTCAGCAGAGCGAGACAGTATTTCATGCCGGCACATCGCTTGCAACTTTACAAAGCGCAAGTTCGGCCTCACATGGAATACTGTTCTCATCTCTGGCTCGGGGCGCTGGCGCTGCGTAGGGATGTTGCATCCCTTTGCGTTTCCTATCGAATATTCCATGGGGAGTGTTCTGAGGAATTGTTCGGATTAGTTCCAGCCGCCAAATTTCACAAACGTACATCGCGTCAAAATTCCCGATCCATCCTCACCATCTGGATGCTTGGCGGTCCACCACTGTGCGTTTTATTAGGAGTTTTCTTCCTCGTACAACTTCTCTGTGGAATTGTTTACCACTGGCGACTTTTCCGAACCGACACGACTTAAGGACCTTCAAGAAAAGAGCTTACTCCTTTCTAAAAGGCCGGCAACGCACCTGCTATTCCCCTGATGTTGCGGTTGTTCATGGGCAGCGGTAGAGTCACTTACCATCAGGTGAGCCGCATGCTCGTTTGCCCACATTTTTATAAAAAAAATCCGTTGAGCTATGTCAGTTACTCTGGGTCTGCTGCGGATATAATCATTTTTAAGTTTAACACACGGATAAACCCCGAGCCCTAGCTATAACCCTCTCCATCGCTGAGATATGTCTCTCGCGTCGCGACCTTGAACTTTCTCATACGACCAACAGTGAAGGACCACGTCTCAGATTAATAAATCATCAATGGCGACTTGCACTGGTTGTACAATCTTGTTTTGAAGCTTTGAGGTATACTTGACGAGAAGATGTACCGTGATCTCCCGATCGCTGCCGTTGGATTCGTCGATTGACCTCTCGGTCGATGTTGGACTTACCTAGTTGGACACATTACTTATTTAATAGAGGTAAGCACCTACATATTTAAAAATGCTTTAACTGAAGTAATCACAACTTACTCGAGTGATAAACTTATACTCGATGCAGGGACTTATATTTAAGTCCTATATTTAATTCGAACTACTCGAAAATTAACCCGAGTGACTCGAGTTACAAAAGCCTACTCGAATTGACTTATTCGGGGAGTTTTTCGTCCAATGATCTAAACATGCCCTTAAAGTAGATCAGTATTGTTACGAAATGTTATAGTCGGGCAATTCTAGCAAAAATTTTGCATAATAAATATATTTATCGATTGGTGGTCTGTCAGGAACTGTAGTTTTTTTCAACGTTGTTTCGCTAACGGCACATCAAATGCTGTTTCTATGGAAAGGAAAAAGACAGGCAACTTTGTTAAAAAAAAGTTGACAGTAATAAAGTTAAATGTCTCATGAAAAAATAATTCAACTACATCCAAAAAAATTGTTCTTGTTTTAGGATTCCTCTATGCTTATAATTACTCTGATGTGCGCAAGTTCCACGCAAGCACCTCGCAATGCACGCACTATGTGCGATGTTCACATGCAGTAGCAGAAACGGGGAATATCGCGGTACCCCCCGCGTTGACGGTGTTGAATATCACGTTATTTTTTCTTCTGTCATTGACGTTTGGATGAACCTTCCTGGTTCTTTCGATAAGTTTCCGTGTAGTACCAACGTAACAATATCTTCTAATACGTATGTATTAGAAGCGACAGAACGAAACAAACCAGGATATGTAGGAAGCATCAACTAGAAAAGAAAAAATCTGAAACATGAAATGGGCATTGTGTAGCAGCTTCTTCCTGACAACTTAATAATAAGCCAAGCGTGGCAATATTCACCTTATAAGGCAATATATGGGAAGGCCTATCAGCAGTGTTTTTTAAAGGCTGTAAAGAATGGATGAAAGAACTAATAAAAAGTAGTAAACAGACTTTTCTCTGATAATAATTTGACGGAACAACTCAAGAATTAAAAAATAGTGATTAAAATAAAGGACATTTAAGTTTACAATAAATTTATTTGTACTGTAACAAACTGAACAATTTAGTTAACAAACTGCACATATCACTTCAGTGTAGTAACATTATTTTCAATGCAACTGTTTTGTTTTAATAAAAAAATTATATCATTACATAATACATGGGTTACTGGGAACTAGACATACATAAAGTGTAAAAAAAGAAAAAAAATATTAAGACGAGAAGATTAAGAGGATAAACTAAGGATTATAGTACGGCCGCTGAGTTATTACCGATTTGACAGATTATTCTTAAATTAATCGATATAACCTTGCACGAGCGACACATTTACCGAATGATTTAGAATACCTCTTTAATATAAAACTTTATGTCAAAATGTCAGAATCAAGTAATTTTCCAATAAACTCTGTTTCAAAACTTAAAATAGTTTGTAAATAATATGAAAACATTTATTTTTTGTTCTTTGGCGCGCTTGTACAAAGTTACATCGTGCGTCTGGTTTTCATAGTGATGTGCTTGATAGTATTCGGTCCGAATTCATTGGAATGGATATGATATTTATTTTATTTGGATATTTTTATTTTACTTATTCCTTCGAGCAACTAGACTATAATGCTACCATCGTTTTGCGTCTCCTAATTACACTGTGTTGCCAGTATCTCTATGATTTTTAAGATTTATGTGTGATCCAAAGACAGAAATACTGTTTTCTATGATTTAAAAATAAATACAATTAAAATGATTATGTATAATTTTTAACATTCATAATATATAAAACAACATTTAATAAATATAATTTTCTCCCTCAATTAAGCAATGTTATAGGTGTTTTTTTTTAAGTAATTGGCGATACTATTCTGGCAACACGCTTACCACCGCTATTTTAATCTGTTTAGTCGTCTTCCGTACTCTCGTGCGCACAGACTACGTTCTCTTGTGTAACCGTTGTTTTTTGACTCGGCTTTCTCCTGTTTATCGTTGCGCTTTATTGGACTAATTTTGTTTGTGTTTGGTAATTTTGTTGAAAATGCCGAAACGAGGAAAAACATTGAATAGTCAATGTCGTGAGCTTGTACTAAAGCTACAGGATTACTTTGAGCGTGAGTCACAAAATGGCGGCCCTTTGATTCCTGTCACTCAAGTGAAAGATCGGGTTTCACAAGCTCTTGGAATTGGTGCAAAAACACTATATAATATAAATAAAGAAAAATTTGGTGCTTCTGGAAGTGAAGATAATGTTTTACGCACTCCTGAGAAAAAACGAAGACAAAAGCCCGTGACAGGTGTTGATGTTTTTGATGCAGATGCAATAAGAAACCACATATATGGTTATTATACTAGGAACGAGTTTCCAACTAGACGTTTGCTTTTGGTCTCTTTAAAAGAAGCTGGCTTGTTTAAAGGCGGTAAAACGGCGTTGTCAAAACTATTGCACGAAATTGGGTTTGAATATAAAAAAACGAATAAAAGGAAAATATTAATGGAAAGATTTGATTTAATAATTAAAGGGAGCGAGTTTTTAAGAGAAGCCAGAAAAATCGAGTCTTGGGACAACATCGTTTTTGTTGACGAAACATGGTTAAATGCGAACCACACTGTGTCACGCTCTTGGACTGACGAAACAAAAGCGTCAACCTCAAAGGTTCCAATTGGAAAAGGATCGCGACTGATAATTTGTCACGCCGGTTCTGCTGGAAGTAGTTTTTTTGAAAATGGACTGCTGGCTTTCGCACCAAAAAGTACTTCCGATTACCACGAGGAGATGGATACAGACACTTTTACGAATTGGTTCGAAAATCAATCATTACCCAGCCTGCCAGAGCCTTCTATCATAATAAAGGACAACGCTTCATATCACTCGAAACAAGTGAATAAAGCGCCTACTCAGGCCGACAAGAAAGCTGATCTCGTAGCATGGCTACACCAAAATGGAATTGAAACTACTGCCGAAATGCTAAAGTCTGACTTAGTAAAGTTGGTACGCGAAAATAAAACATCAAGAGTCCGTTATGAAGTAGATGAGATAGCTCTAGCACATGGACATCGGGTACTTCGAATTCCGCCTTATCAGTGCCAGTACAATGCCATTGAGCTAATATGGGCACAAATCAAAGGTATTGTTTTTTATCGCATAAGTTATGAATATGAATAATTTGTACTATTATAACATCCAATATTCAGCATATAAGTAAAAAGATACATAACTAAGAAATAAATATCTCATGTCCCTTACGTGTAGGTAATTGTGTAACATTTCGTTTATTTAATGTAATAAATTAACGTTATTTAATGTTTACATTACAGGTTACGCAGCTCGTAATAATACGACTCCGCCATTCAGTACTAATAAAATGATGGGTCTATTAAAAGATGCTTGCAGCAAAATAACGAAAGAAGATTGGGTCAAGGTCGTCGAAAAGACTCGAACACTAATAACAGAAGATTATGAACGCGATATAAGAGTGGACACCATTATAGAGAATGAAATTGTCATACAAGTGACTGATAGCGATGACAGCTCTGGCGAATCTGGTTCAGAGTCTGAATAATTGTTTTAATAAATGATAGGTAGCCATTTATTAAAACATCTTGTATGGCTACCTACTCTATTCATTAAAATGTGTAACAGTGTTTACAAATTTGTTTTATTTTGATATGTCCTCGACCAATTATCTACGCCCATCAAGGATACTCCACCTAATAAAGAACCTGTGTCTTTAACTATTATTGTTTTGATTTTATTTAATTACACACTATACTAGAATATTTAAAAACAAACTGTTCCCAAATGATATTAGGGTTACTGGTTCAGTCACTTCACTAGTATTGTCAATTCGTCATGTGTCAAATCGGTAATAACTCAGCGGCCGGACTATAGTGGGTTGTAGAATTTTTATCCCATTCCAATGAAGAAATTTTTACGCTCTTCATTCATATTGATGACTATGCCGAAGTATTTTATTTTTATAGAAGTATTTTATTAGAATTTTTGCAATGAAAGACGCGAATGTGGCGAACCCAGAGCAGAGCACTTTTATTTTTTTTTAATAAAAAAATTAAAATTTATGGTCTCTTATTGTATTTTAGATATGCGTATTATCCTCTTAGTAGTCTGTGATTTTAGATTAAACAACTAAGTGACGTTTCAAAACATTACATTTTTAGAAAGTAGGTAAGTAAAAAATATTATTTAAACAAGTAATAAATTGTGACGTAGGAAGATTTTGCTCAACTGGTTGCCGATGTGTCTTCAACGTTCATCTGAAAATAAAAATAAAAATTAGTTCTGTATAATTATAACAATAGAGATAAAATAATGAAAAACTCCACGCTCGAAAATCCATACAAAAATAATGGCTCAACGGATTGTCGTCAAAAATTTTAGAGAAAAATTAAATATAATATGTTTGATGGTTTTCTGCCAATAAATTTTTAATAGCTGCCAGGAGTCAGAAAGTTGGTGATGAATGATAATTCAATCCGTGGCTCAGAAATCACGTAAAACCTATGGTTCCCCACGTTTGATCTCTACGGTCGTCTCAGGTTGCGGTAAGTGCAACTGAGTGTGCGCACACACTCGTGCACTAGGATCTTGTCCAATGCAGGTGGATAGTCTCCGTTCAGACTAGTTGTGACCGAAACTTGGTCTGGAGTACTTTATTATAATTGAAAAATAAGGGATAAATCTTGCAAGTAACGTTTTATAACAAAATCAAAGGTAAGGAAATAACTTATTTTAATTTTACTTGTAAGGCATACAAATTTTTATTGTTAACTTAAAATAGATAGATAACAAATACGCTTAGAACTTTCTCGAAAATCATGATCCGATTCTATTTAATCTTTAGTAAAGTTACTAAATGCGTAGGTAATCTTTTTTCAGTACATTCAGGATGCGATCCTTGAACAATTCTTATACATCCGTAACATTTGCCTAGTATACCTTCAATTTTAATTTTTCAAAAATAGACGACGGGAACTTCTCTATTTCTTCTAAGTTAGATATTCTCGTACTGCCACATGTCAACCCACTCAACCGTGCATGCCTGAAAATTAAAAATTTTAATTAGTATTCGATAAATTAAATATATATATTAACTAATATTATGGAGCCATTGTATCCTAAGGGTTCGCTGTAAATTACATAACACACAACATGCATACGTCAGCATAACTTAAATTAACGACAATTTTAAGTTGTCAAGAAACTGCTATTGCTGAAAATATAAACATTATATGGGCAAAATAAATACATAAATATATCGGGTATGTCCCAAAATAGAACCCAGTGTACTGTCCAATGCAAATGACGTCATGAATCGACGCTCTATACTGGTGATTCGTTCCAAAACATAGGACAGTATATGACGACGTCATACATTTGCGCCAATGGAAGTTTGAACAAAAACAATTTCGCCATATTGGAAGTTTTGGCGATTATTTTGTCAATTTGTGCTCCAAAAATCGTTATATCCTCCTAATGGAGATACCAGCAATTTTATTTATTTTTTATTTATTTATTTAATTACAACCTTTTTTACATATGTTCATTGATTCCCTGGTCCCTGAGCTAGTATAACTGTGTTTCAGGAACCAGTTCCTCCCCTTAAAGTTAGCCTTGTCAAAAGGTCAATTTCTATATAATAATAATAATTTAGTTATTTAGTAAGTTAAACAAGTACAGAAATATAAATAAGAAATAAAAAGAATGTTATTTTAAGCGCTTGTTTGTGTGTGTGTGTGTGTGTGTGTGTGTGTGTGTGTGTGTGTTCGTGTGTTGGTGTGTGTGTAAGTGTGTGAGTGGGTGTGTGTGCTTTGGAATATATGTGTGTGAGTATTGCTTGTGGTAAACCTACGGCATAAGTGCTTCTGTGCTGTCATAATCAAGATTCTCTAACCACACTCTGATCCTTGCCTTTATTTGGTGGTTGCTGTAATTATTTAAGTTTAATTTAAATTCCCTGTATAACTTATTGTACAAATGCGGGGCAATGTAACTATAGTGTCTTTTCGCAAAAATACTTCTTGTTCTAGGGGTCGGGTATTTGAATGTCCTTTTCTTTGCAATTTTGATACATGGTGCAGTTATACGATGGTACCTTCGTATGCATTGATAGATAAAAAAGTTTTCTTACGCTTAGTACTCGGGCTTTTTCATACAATAGTGTAGTTGGATAACGAAATGGAAGCAATAGCATTACTTTTAAAATACATCGTTGGGCACGTTCAGCTTCGACAAGAATTGTCTTACAAGCCCCGCCCCATGAACAGATACCGTAACATATTAAAGATTCACAGAGAGTCTTGTAAGTTTGCAACAATAACTTTGGACTTGCTACAAGCCTTAGTAACTTAAAAACATAGACAAGCTTTCTTATTTTTTTACTAAGTGATATTATTTGATGTTTCCACTGAAGTGCTTCGTCAATTATAATTCCCAAATATTTTATTGTGTTAGTTTTAGTTATGTAAGGGCAGTTACAAGATATTGGAACATCATCAAGTTTATTACATGGACTTGTATGAATCTTTAATTTTAATTCGTCATTTGGTTGACCCGCTAGAGTTTTGCTGAAACAGATTAATTTTGTTTTGGTTGTGTTTAGTGAAAGTAGATTATTTTCTAGCCAACTAGAAATTTTGGCCAATCCCGCCTCAGCAACTTGTTGCACACGCTCCCAGCTCTTTGCATGAAATATTATTACGGTATCGTCAGCATACATAGTTATATTACCGGCATTTAACTCAATTTTAGTCATGTCATTTACGTAAGTTAAAAATAATGTCGGTCCGAGAGTACTGCCCTGTGGGACACCGTATGTACATCGCATGTCATTACTGGAATGTCCATCCACTCTAACGCACTGCTTTCTGTCACATAAATAACTTTGAAACCATTGCAGTACAGTCCCTCTTATTCCCAAGTTCTCCAACCTCCGCAAAAGAATCGACGTTGACACTGTGTCAAATGCCTTTTGTAGGTCAATAAAAACACCTACACATCTGTCACCCTCATCTACGTACTTGTTTACTTGTGAGGTCACGTTTAGTATACAGTCTTCCGTTGACTTACCGGTTCTAAAACCAAATTGATTGGGAGATAGTAACTCATTGGATTCTAGATAACCAATTAGCCTCTTGTTAACAATCTTTTCTAAAATTTTGGACATGACACTTAATAAAGCTATAGGTCGGTAGTTACAAGCAAGGGTTTTATCACCTGCCTTATGAATAGGCGACACAGTGGCTTTCTTAAATATCTCAGGGAAAACTCCTGATGAGAAACTAAGATTACATAGATGCGATATTGGCTCCGCTAGAATACTATGAAATATTTTTAACATTCTTGTAGGAATTTGATCATGACCTGCAGCACTATTATTCTTAAGATTCAATATCATTTTATAATTTTTTGTATTTGAATAAATAAATACAAATTCTGAAAAATTAAAAATTGATTTATTATGGCCGGATATCCGACACAATATGGTGGCGGCACGCCAGTATTATAGTGTCAATTGATGACGGCATTTGTATTCGGCAGTACACTGAAAACGTTTTGGAACATACCCATAGTCAACATGCACTGGAGTAGCGTGATCTAACCGTTTCATAATCCTCTGAGAAAAGGGAGGTGTCGGGTCGCTTCGGCTGCAATTTCGTCATAACGATCAAAACAGAATAAAGTAATATTAAAATAAAATAATATAAATAAAAATAAAATAATATTCTAATCATGTCAAAATTATTTGCATCCTCGTGGTAGTAGGATTAAGAAATTACATATAAAAAACAAATCAGAATTATTCTAAAAAAATCCGTAACTCCCGGCGAAGTGCAATGTTGCTTAGGAAGGAAGTCAACAAAGCTGGCTGTGATATGTCATGGAATATCATATCACAATCACTTTGCCGACCCCCGTGGCACCTTTTGAAATCTTCTGTAAAATTTTATTTCCTCTCTGCTCCTGCTGAGTTTTGGTCTCGTGTCGCTCATCAAAGCTGGCTGTGATATGACTTAGAAACGCACATGACAACCACTTTGTGAGCGACACGATGACCTCGCCACGCCGTCCCCTTTCTTGAATTTTTCTCTCTTCACATTGTTCGATCTTGCGATTTCTCTCAGTCCCCCGCCCCTCCGTATTTTGCTTGGCACTTCAACGACGCTTCCTCACTTAGTCCTGCCGTTCCAGCTGATACATTCCACAGCCCAACTCGTCAAAAATGGCTGTGATATGATTATACAACATGG
Source organism: Parnassius apollo (assembly GCA_907164705.1). Lineage (NCBI taxonomy): Eukaryota > Metazoa > Arthropoda > Insecta > Lepidoptera > Papilionidae > Parnassius > Parnassius apollo. The sequence continues at coordinate 3,917,826 of CAJQZP010000001.1, forward strand.
CACAACCATTTTTACGAATGGGCCACGGATCCCCGTAGCACGTGCACCGCATACCACTGTAACGTTGTAGAATCTCCGTAAACCGACCACATCAAAGTGGCTGTGATATGAAGATGGGTTGACATTTCACCGCCGCTTTGACAGGCTAGGCCCGAGAAACGTTAAGTGGCATAGTTCCAGCGCGGTAAAGGCGCGAGTGATGAGCAAAAAAGCGAGCTGCTATGAATGGGGCCGTGCTCATCAAAGCTGGCTGTGATAGCTGTGTCATGATCTATAACAAACCGACTTTGATGGCATGGCCACATTTCCACATTCACATATTCTTTTAATTTGAAACTCCTGAAAATTACCCCTAGCGATAAAGTTCATAAATGATTTACAAAAAAAAATGGATAGAAATGCTTCCGTAAAGAAAACCCGCGAATAATAGAGTTATTTTTTGTGAACTGTATATACTCGTAACATGCAACATGATAGATCAAAGATAATGTTTTTATTAAAATTACATTTTCCCTTTAAATTAATTTATAAGACATAACAATATATATATATATATATATATATATATATATATATTAGAGAGTACAGAAATGTGTGTTTTCATGATTGTCATACATGTGTATTGTAAGTGTACTTGTTAAAAAAATAAATTCATACCTATTTGCAATAAAAGAAGCTAGTTAATGAAGAGAAGAGATATTTGAAACACCAGAGTAAATTGATGAACCCGCATTTTTCAGTTTCCCCATGACCACTTGGAATACCCACGGTATGATAAAGAGGCAGCGGATTCTCTTGCGCCACCACTACACTGCGGCGGTATCATATGAGACCTAAAGCAATTTTTACAATTCTATTTTTAACTAAGTCAAACATATTTTCTATTATTTCCTTTAGTTAAAAATGGTTTAGAACTGTGATGTGTAAATTTTATACACCGATCAGTAATATTATATATTAAATACACCAAGTAACACAAGGATTTACGCACAATAAAGTATAATATTACTCGGTCATATTTTATTCGACAGAATTCATGTATGTATTCATGTACATATGCTATATTTTCACTTTGAGACAATATTTATGGATAAAACTTACAGGATTTCTTGTTGAATGTATAAACTATCGAATAAAATTATTTTTGGTTGCTAGAAATTGTAATAAAATACATAAAAATACCCTGTATAGCATAGTAGTAGTATATACTTCAATTTTAGTGACAAAATTACTACTAATTTGAATTCTACACTTTTGTTTTTGGAGAAATTTATATGAAAATGTTTGGAAATATGTATATTTTTATGTTTTATGTGTTTCTATTCGTTACTCATACCAAAATATTAAAATATTAAAAAAAAATTTTTATCTGTATGACATTTCGAACAATATTTCAAAAATAGTTTTGTGTGAATTTGAAATAAATACAACGTCAAGTTATTTGAAATATGTAAGAAAACTATTTTTACTTACATTTTACACTAAAAATAAATGAGAATTTGAAAAATAACACATTTATGACCCAACCGCCAAAATGGGCCTTCCGGATTTTGAAGTACTTTTGGCAATTTACTTTTCACTTTTTATACCACAAATTATATATCTACGTGTTTACTATATTACAAGGAATATAAAAAAGTATAATACTTTCGTTTTTAGTCCAGACACAAATATAAAATTCTATAAAAAAGACGGAGCACCTTCATCAAAGCGACACGTGTAACGCCGAAAGTTCAGAGTGATTTTTTTTTCTAAGAAACATTGCCAGGTTATGGTTTAAAATAAAAGAGCATATCTTTGTCTTTGATACTATTATCTATTGCATAGTGTCTTTGGTTTTGTTTAAAACGAAAAAATAGTTTAAAAAAAGTTTTCATAGGGCAGTAATTCTGATCTAATTAGTGCTCTTTTGGAGCGGACGTAAGGTAGGTATTGTACGATCTAAAGTGCGCATCTCTTGAAGCAACAGGTATCCAGTTATGCAGAATTGAGCTACGTATCTCGTGCGCGTTGTAGGATGTAACATTATAGTATGCACTGAAGAATATAGTGTATACTGATGTAGTGTTGAATAAACATACTTATGAAAGCTAACCAGGAATATTTTAACCTCAAAATGTTTGGTACAAACAGAAACTTATAGTATATACGTCCTGATTTTAGCTGAAAAAATGTACATATACAACTCATCAACAGAATCTAAGGATATTTTATATTTCATCAAATATCTAAAAATCTATGAAGATTTTTCTGATGAAGTAATTGGAAGAATGATAGGATTTTAAGGTTCTTAATAAGAAATAATAAAAAAACATTAATTCGTATTTTTTCTGTTTTAAATTAAAAAATTGATTTGTCTTGCCAATGTCTTGCTGCGGTATGAGCTCCTATGTTCTTTGCAATTTTCGTAAAATTGTTGGCGGGAAATCTCTCATAGCTTTTCGTTGTAACATGTCCCAGGCATGCTCGATAGGATTTAAGTCGGGCGACTGTGCAGGCCAATCCAAAGCTTGGTTATCGTGTTCTCGGAGAGTGGCCAACACCAGCCGTGCCGTATGGGAAGAAGCATTATCGTGCATGAGTAGAAATTCTTAGCCCACTTGGATTCTGTGTGGTACAATAACAGGCTCTACTACCTCCTCATGGTATATTTGTGCAGTCATGCAGCCTTGGATCCAAACAAACTAGGTTCGTCCGCCAAGACTAATTCCTGCCCACACCATGATTGTCCCGTATTGGTATTTTTTTATAGGATAGGGTGACAAACGAGCACAAAGTCCACCTGATGGTAAGTGGTTACTGTGGCTCATAGACATCTACTTTTATCCTCGATTACAAATCAAAATGCAGATGCATTGTCACCCGTGAGGACTAAGATGGAATGCCTCGTTTCCAGTAAAAGGGGTCTCCGAACATCTCCAAACACTTACCATACGAAACACAGCAGCATTAAGCTACTATTTTTCCTTCCGCGGTCGAGCCGACCCATTCGTGCTACAACTATACCACTAATATAACTGCAGCATGACTCTACTACGTAAAAAAATGATGTAAGTAGACCTCCTGAGGGTGCCGTAGACGACTAACTTTCCCTGTAGTTCTCTATACGAGTTTTCTTTGTGAATCCGAATGAAACCCAAACCAAGACTAATCGGTGAACAGCACCAAAGATCATTGTTCGTCACTCTATGGCAAATGCTCTCGATCGCAATTGCCATGTCGCAATGCTGGAACACGTAGCGGTCATCGAGGATGAAGACCAATTTCGTGCAACCTCCTTCGGACGGTTTGGTTGCTTACCAACAGCCGGTGGTCCCCCTGGAGCCTTTGCAGTAGTTGCATCGCTGTAATATAGGGTTGTCTTATTATATCATTATATATATATTACGTAGTAACACGATATCTACCAGTGTGCCATCCAGCCACATCCTCAGTACCGCGATAACGTAACCACAACCTTGATATAGCGTTTTAGCGGGTGATTAGGGCCTCAGCAACGACACGTTGAATAGCATCATTTTCTAACATGCCCACGGTTCGTAACATTTCATCTCAAACGGCGACTTGACATGACTTAAAGCTCACACGGCACGTTAAATTAAAATAGAAATATAAATCTAATGCCTTTTCATTAATTAGTATCAGTAGAACAATTTTTATTTTCCTTGACATAACGAATTACTAACAATATTGCCGCCGTATTTTGTGTTTTCTTATGTTTTTTTTATTTACATTTTTAAAATTTAAAAACAGATTAAAGGAGTTTTCAATACATCAATCAAGCATTTTATGGAAACTAAAAAGTCATAAATAAATTAGGATTTAAGTATCCCTAGATTTTGTCGATGTGGTTATATTATGACCTTCTGAACACCTCAATTCACAAAACATAATGATAGAATTATAATTAATTACTACTAAAGTTATACTGGTAACGTTCAATTCAATTTATAAATTAATCACGCTTTGATTTACAAAACTTTTTAAACGATCTTTAAAGACAGTTTTGATATTTTTTTTATAACAATGTATCCCACCACTAGGTACGTAAGATAATTCATTACCCGATTTAATTCGTTCTATGACGGCATACAAGCACTAAATGATATTGCACATAACATACATACATAAACACTCACGCCTTTCACCCACAGGGGTAGGCAGAGACTATGGACTTCTATTTGACACCATGCTGACACACCTCTCTCGCCTTCTTTACATCATAATATATCTACGCAACATGCATCTTATTTTGCATGACAATTCTATCCACGAAAGCGCTTTATATGTTGTATTTAAATAAGATCTCTTTCGTGAGCTCAAAGTATAAGTAAAGTAAACAAATAAAGTGTACGAAGAGCCGACTTTCAATCCAAAATTGGTTACTAACGGGTGGGCCAGAAAGGAGTACGATTTTAAAAACACTCTTGCGTTTGAAGCTGTAGAGAGGGGACTGCGCGGGTGGTGGGGTTAAGTAGCTCGGTTCTCGGAAATTTAGTCGCGATGGATCACTTCACGGGAGCGCAACGTGCTTTCTGCGTTAAACATTATTATAAAAATCACGATTCGTGCGCTATTGTTCTTTGTTTATTTCGACGTGAGTTTGGATTACATGACCTAAATCAGTGTCCGAAGGAAAGCGTGATTCGATCGTGGGTCAGAAAGTTCGAAGCTACTGGTTTGACTCTCAAACAGAAGCCTGCGGGACGCCCAAGGTCAACAAGAAGTTAGAGCTTCAGTTTAACGTAATCCTGTTCTATCGACTCGAAAGCGTTCAGCCGAACTTGTGGTGTCCAGAACATCTTTGCGTCGCATTTTGTTGAAAGATCTGAAATTGCATCCGTATAAAATTCAACTTGTGCAGGAATTACAGCCGAATAATCCAATTTTAAGGAGAGCTTTTGTTGAAACGATGCTGGAACGCTTTCGGAGTTTCAACAATATTCTGTTCTCCGACGAAGCCCATTTTCACATAAATGGGCAGGTGAATAAACAGAATTGCCGTTGCTGGGCTGCAGAGAACCCACGTGCGTCGTTGTTGTCCTCTGCAGGGCATAAATGCCGTGCAGGTCTCGGGCCTCGGGGTGTACCCCTTTACCCGGATGTTCCTCACGGCACACTACAATGTGCCGGTCCTGGGCGCCTTGATGTTAAAGGCGTTGCTTATAACGACTATTGTCGCAATCGGTAAATTTATAATAAAGGGTGGTTATCTAAAAATTGTGTTTAAATAACACAATTTGTCAAAGTTGGCCTTTCTGCGGCATTGAGGGGTTTACTCGGACTCCCTAATCTATATAGGGAGGAGTTCTCTTGGATAAGGTCGCCCGTCCGGCGGCCTTGCATGCAACGGCGCGAAGCCGTTGAGGTGTTCATGTGGCCCGTTGTCGGCGCGGTCAAACATACCGCGCGCCAGCCGGACCACGAAATCATGTAGGCTCTCCATCTTGAGGTTGGCCGCTATGACGTCATTACGGACGTAGCGACCCGCACCGACTATGGTTCGCAATGACAAACTCTGCTGGGCCTGAAGTCGCCGCTTCTGATGATCGCTCAGGAGTGCATACCAGGCCGGAGCAGCGTATGTTAGCAGGGGTCTTATGTAAGTTTTATAGATGGTTATCTTCGACTTTGTCGGTAACTTGGATGTCAGGACAGGACGTAGCATTGCCCGCGCACATCGAGCTTTGCGTATAGCAGAGTCAACGTGCGCAGTCATACGCAGCATCCTGTCAATCCGACATCCAAGGTAGGTCACGGCCTTCTCATATGCGATCTCCTGGCCTCCGAGGGTTAGCGGTGGTGGTAGATTTCTATAGCGGCGAGTGAGTAGAGCGGTCGTCTTGCTAACATTGACGGCCATCCTCCACTCACCCAACCATGGTGGCAGCAGGTCCAACAGACGTTGCATCCTGGCAGCTGCTATGTGGGCTCTTCTGGACGACGTGAAGTATGCGCTGTCATCCGCAAACAGTGCTAGTTCGACGTCGTCCTCCCATTCTTGCAAGTGTCCTGCCAGGGTGGGTATGTCATTAGTGTACGCCGCGTACAGGGCTGGAGATAGACAGCTGCCCTGTGGCACACCAGCTGCTATGGTCTTGATTGCGGACTCGGCGTCCTCTACGCAGACGTAGAACTTCCTGGCTTCCAGGAAAGACGCCACTAGCCGCAATATAGCAGGAGGGATACTTGTTTGCACATCTAATTTATAGAGTAATCCTGTGTGCCACACCCGGTCGAACGCTTTCTCGATATCGAGAAAGACGCCCAACGATATGCGGCCACGGTTGTGTTCGGCCGCAAGCAGGTGCAGCACTCTGGTCAGCTGTGTTGCTGTTGAGTGTCCCCTCCTGAATCCATGTTGCTCCGCCCGAAGTTGGATGCACGGGCGGAGACGTCTTAACAGTAATCTTTCGCACAGTTTAGCTATATGCGGTAGCAGCGTGATCGGCCTATAGTTGGCAGCTCTACGCCTGTCCTTCCCGGGTTTCGGCAAGACGATGACTTTGCCTTTCTTCCAGTCCTCCGGGAAGTGGGATGTCCGCAATATTCCATTGTAGAGCCGACCTATCTCTACAAGGACTCTATTGGGCAGCTGTCGTAGTGCAGCATTAGTAATCCCGTCGTGCCCCGGCGCCTTCCTCGGTTGCAGGCGGGTTACTGTCCTCCGCAGTTCAGCGGGGGGAGATAAACCACTCTCCTGCAAGCGGTGGCGCGGGCGACGACAGGAGCTCCTGCACGCGGCTTTCTTTCCGTAAATGGGATTCCAGGAACTCCGCACTTGTAGGGTTCGGCATAAACTGCTCCTCGAAGTGCTCAGCTAGGATATCCGCTCTGCCCTTGGCATCGTAACGTTGAATGCCCGCGTTGTTGGTCAGCGGGCAAACAGGTGGTCGAGTTTTCGTTAACTGCCGGTTCAATGTGTAGAGCGACGCGTGCTGTTCATCAGCTTTCCATATGCGCCGCTCCCAGGCCTCTCCTCTGTGGGCCTGTATTGCAACCGACAGTTCGTCTGACAAGGTGTTCAATTTTCTCTTTACTCTAGGGCAGCGGGTACGCGCCCAGAGCTTCCTCAGCGCTCTTTTATGATTTAGCTGCACGCGTATCTTTAGCGGCAGCTCCTCCTTCCTTCCCGAGAGAGGGACGATCGTAGAGGCCGCGTTGAGGGCCTCCTTGATGCTCGTGGAAATTCTGGTTGCAGCGGCCTCTACGTCGTCCGCTGAGGTGATCGGTGTATGGACTGGGGGTCTCTCCTGCAGGTGTTGGTGGTAGAGCCTCCAGTCGATCTTGGTCTTACTGGCTCTGGGCGGTGAGGTCACTGCCTTAGTGCCAAGGGTTATCAGAATCGAGAGGTGCTGTGTATTCAGGTCATACAGCACTTCTACCACTACTGGATAGTTGACGTTCCTAGTGAGCACGATGTCTAATACATCCGGACGCTTCCTATGGTCGCTAGGAATATGCGTCGGTTCCTCGGGACCTAGAACGTCATAGTCGTGGTGTTCAGCGTCTTCGTATAGTTCACGACCCGGCGGGGTGATCATTCTGGACCCCCACGCCGGGTGTTTGGCGTTCAGGTCCCCGGCGATGATGGTGGGTGTTGTGCCTTCCATTACCGTCCGGATGTCTGAGGAGTGAAATGGAGTCCCTGGCGGGCGGTATGCTGCAAAGATCCTAAGTTCCTCGCCCGCCGCCTCCATTTTTATGCCGATTGAACGCATCGTCTGGAAGTCTGGCAATTCCAGCTCCTGGTGGACGATATCTCTCCTCACCAGGATCGCTGTCCCTCTATAAGCGACCCCTTGAGGATCGACCTCGTCCCTCCTGTATATGTAGTAATTGGGCAGCTTAAGATGCGTTGATGGTCTTAATTTAGTTTCACCCAGCAAGATCACCTGGATGTCCTGTTGCTGGGTGAGAGTGCGGAGTTCATGGATCCTTTGACGGATCCCGTCCGGGTTCCAATATAACAGGCGCAGGTTGCTATCCTCCATAGTGCCTTGCCAGTAAGGATGCCAGCGCCTTCATGACGGCGGTAACTGGATCAGTCCCGGCCCTTATGTCGGCCAGGACTTGTGTACCGACTTCGATGGCTATGCCTACCAATCTATGGATGGCATCAGCCGTCTCGAAGCCGGACGCTGGTGGTCTGCGATCTATACTACGCTGTGAAGGCACTGGTCTCGGGGCTTTGGTGGTAGTTTTCCTTTGCATTGAGCGCGCTCTATGCGTAGAGCGAGCTCTGCTTTCTGGCAGGGCCCTTTCAGGTGCTTTACCTGCCGTAGGTGGTGCTGGTGTTCTTGTAGCAACCTGCGCCTGGGAGGCTATTGGTCCTGCAGTCATAGGGGTAGAGGTGGTTGCAGCCTGAGGAGGAGGCTGCTCCGTTCTCTTGCTCCTGTTCCTCCGCCTCTTCCTCCTGGAGGGTTGCCTCTCAGTGGCGTCGTTGGCAGGAGGTCGGAGAGTCGCCCCGGTGGTTGCCCTTTCATCTGTGGGACCAACCGTTTCTGATGGTAATGCAGGAGGGGGTGGGGGGAGGGCTGGTTGCCTACCCTTCCCCCTAGTAATGGTAGCCCACCCGTCCTCCTGTATGGTGACGGCCTTTGGGCGACTTGAGGGGATCCTCTTTGGGTTCTCCGGTAGTAGCCCAGGTAATACGATCCCCTGCTTCCTGGCTATCCTCCTCAGGACCGGGCAGCGGCGATCGTTGGCTGTGTGGTTCTTGGCGCAATTTGCGCACTTTGGTTCCTCCTCTCTACCCCTTGGGCAAAGGCTGGCAATATGTTCACCGGCACAGCGAACGCATTTCACTGGCCTGAAACAATTAGCGGAGGCATGTCCGAAAGCCTGGCAACGGTGGCATTGTGCCGGTCCGGTCCTCCTCTGCCAGGCTTCGATGACGACTCCTCTCATATATAGGAGCTCGTCGAGTTGGTAAAATTGCTGTAGCCGTTCCAGGCTCAGATGCTCCAGCTGTGCATAGTAGAGGCAGCCCGGTCTGCCCCTACGTGGTGGTATGGCCTTCACATAATTGATGGGGAAGCCTTTTGCCCGAATAGCCTCCTCAATCAATTTTACGTCGGTGCCCACAGGCAGGCCACGGATGCCCACTTTGGTGGGCTTCTCCTCTGCCGGTGTGTAACAGTACCACGACATTGTCTTATCCTTTTCGGAGAGTTCTACCATGTACCTCTGTATGGTACGGAACTCATCCGGGCTCTGTGGAGTGAACCTAACTCCTTTCCCGAACGGACGGGCATTAGGTGGATGGCCCAACTTCTCATTAAGGACCTTAAAATGCCTGGTCCAGTCCGGGAGGCATTCTGCGACAATCGGCGGATATCTCTTCTCCTTTTCCTTTTCCTTTTCAGCTTCCTGAGGTTGCTCCGCCGATTGCGGTCGTGGTACTGCCGGGGCTGCTGCCATGTGGGCATAGCTCGTTGATGGTCGCTGCCCATCATCATGAGCTAACCCGGACGGGTTGGTAATTTGTACCGGGGATGACTTTCCAGCTGATGCAGCTAGGGTTGCATATGTAGTCGAGCCCCAGCTGTAGGATTCCTCACCTCCTTGCTCGAATTGCGTCGAGTCGTGACTACGACGGTCCGGTGAGATGGGTGGCGGTGATGGCGACTTAGGAGGTGAGGTATGGACCTTCTTCCTAGTCGTAGCTTGGGGCTCTTCATCTTCTGATGATGTTGGCGAGTCGGATAAGTTACCGATGCACTGCCTCTTTTCGTAGAGGGAGGCTTCGGTCTCCGGTGGCGTATGCCTTCGTGGCGTCTTCTTAGGCCGCTGTTGCTGTAAGGGCAGCGGTTCACGCCCCGTCGTACACTCAGGTACGACGGGAGAGAGTGCAACCCTAGGTGCGGCCTCCTTACCCGGCGACGAAGGTTTCCGGGTGGGTATTTGGGAGTAGGATGAGACGACTCTCATCCTCTCCGGGTTAAAAATATCCCTATAGGCGATGGGTCTATCCAAAACGCCTGGTCGATCCGGTGGTTTTCTTGCTCTCGGAGGAGGTTCCCCCTTATCATTCCCTGACATCCTAACCTACCAGTCAGTGTCAGCGGTAATCTAATTGAGGCCCTATCTAACTTCCAAACGATCGGCAGCAGGTGTTGGTGCACGACGCGGATGGTGGTGATATTATTATGAGGACTATTCACGCTATGGGCACTGCCTACCCCTTTTGCCAGCAAAAGGGTTGGGGGAAGTGCAACGGTGGCACTTTATGACGCGACTAGGCACAGGATGCTCGGAGCGCATAAAGTGCCAAGAATCACCTAGGGGCCGGTGACCTCGACGCCTCACGGAATCACGGGACTCGACGTTCGGCGGAGTATGTCGTACCGGCGGTTAATTGCAGCCACTGTATACTGCAAGTAACGCACACCTAGGAGATCCCTTATCACCCACGTGCAAAACATCAAAAGCCTCTACATTCGCCGAAAGTAACCGTTTGGGCGGCCATGTCAGCGCACGGAATTATCGGACCCCACTTCTTCGAAAATCGACAAGGCCAATCTGTCACTGTAAATTCTGACCGATACATAGCCATGTTAAGGGATTTTTTCTTTCCACAACTGCAACAATTTGAAGCCTATAATCGTGCGACATGGTTTCAACAAGATGGCGCGACATGCCACACAGCTAATGCCTCTTTGACGGTTGTAAACGAGATGTTTGGTGAGAAACTGATATCGCGCCGAGGTGACATTGAATGGCCTCCTAGAAGTCCGGATCTTACACCACTGGACTTTTTTTTGTGGGGATACCTAAAAATTAGAGTCTACTCCAATAATATCTAATATCCTGTATAAGCCCTGGACACCTAGTCTTCTGTGAGAGTCTACAGTCTTCAAAAGATGCAACTTCAAGTGTTTTGCAGTTGTTCTTTATGCACCATAAAAGGGAAGCTTAACTGGTATTCAAGTTTTAAAGCGTTCATTTAAAACTTTAAGACCGGTAATCAGAGACAATCTCGAAACTCTGCAATGCTAAATTTTGCGTCTAGGCCAAACTATTCACACAAGTTTGACATTATTAGTTTAAACCCAAAATTGTCTCAGAATACATGTATTAATGGTTGTTTATTCCAACACAATGTACACACCATGCTCACGAGTTGGTAAATGGAATAGCCGTGCAGAGAGGCAAGTGCACATTCAATGCTTTATTTACGGTCGTAATCTGCAAGTTTAAGTTTAAGCTAGGGCTGTTGGATATGTAGTGTATCTAGTTAATGCCCCATTTACACTCAACCACTGCTACTGCACCTGTCGCTGCCGGAAATATTTCCCAAAATATTTCTGCGGAATTAAGAACGCGGGTATTTACACTTACATGGTTTTACATGGGTATTTACACTCAGCCTGCATACTTCTTTATTGATCAACTCGCAAAAATGACTGACGCCGAATTTGTTGGTGTTACAGCATTATGTCTGCTCAGTATAAGTAGCTAATACGTGCAATTTATGTTTTTTATCATGGGGATCCTATATTTACCCGCTCAATTCATAAAATTCTAAAAATGTTATTGTTTTATCATTACTAATTTTAAACGTAGCACGTTCTTTCTCGGTCGAACTTCGGCGGCAAGTGAGCGAAAATGTAAACACTCGCTTCACTTCCCTCAATTTTCGGACAATTGAGGGAGCGCCGCGCAGTGGCAGCGTCATGGCCAGTGACAGCGCGAGTAGCCTATTTACATACTGCCCTGCCCACTTCCCTGCCCAGGAAGACTGCGTGTAAATGGGGCATAACAGAAAAAGATCTAATTAAACTGAAAACAAATTAATTACCAATTGAAATTAGGTCTGGTGACAAACCAAATTTATCAGCTGCTATGAACATGTTCAAACTCTTACAAATTAATCAGCTGTTATAAAATATGTTCATATTCCAGATGCACGTAGAACTAAATTAGAGATAAAATCAATAAAATGATATAACCTGGTTATGCGAATCACAGCTACAGTATGTTTGAATCAAAAACATATTCTATGATGTCATAGGCAAACTTCATAGGAAAACAAATGTCATGGGAAAACCTTAATTATGTGAAGTACTGGTGATAATTTCTACATCAATTTATCATCACTGATGATTTTAAGACTGATGAAAAAACCAATGATATGATAGTCTTCAGAAACAGAAGCTTTTATTCAATATAGCTTATAATTAATACTTATTGAAAGTTTATCTTTTGATTACCACTAGTTCGCAAAAAAAAAATCTCTGTTCTGGGAAGAACCAACAAGAAACCCAGCGGGACTTAAAAAAAACAGCTTACAATCATGTATGTTACACAATTAATAAACACTAAAAAAACGGCTTGGTAGCGATTACCTCATTACCAGGAGTTATTATCATTCAAAAAAGTTTTAAATATTATAATAACCCTTTAGACAAACTTTGTTTAATAAGTTATTGAACTTCGAGCAGGTCAAATTTTGTATATTTTCTGGGATTTTGTTATATAAGCGTATACATTGCCCCAAGAATAAATTACTGACTCAGCGGAGTCAGTAATTCTTTCTTATATAAACATCAGAGAATTAAGTTATGGGTCACAAGTGTCAAACATCAATTTAAGATCGACAGAAATATGCTTGCACGACTGAATATTATCAAACATCAACTTGTGAAGAAGGAGTGAGCGGTCTTGAATCTATCAAATAAAAGGATATCGAAGAAAAGCTAAAAGCTTATGCCGAGTACAACACATGGACGTTGATAGGACTGATAAGGTGATAAGAAACCAAAAACTTCTAAAAGGGAGTTAAAATTAAGGAAAACAAATATGGTGATGTTGGGAAACTCAAAACAAGAAAGTACGACTACGTACATCTTTGTATGACAGACTCCATGAAGTTAACAAATTTTTAGAAAGTAATATTATGATTTTATACAGTTTCATTACTTTTATTGGTAACTGTTTTAATAATGAAAATATTTGTTAATCTTGTAAATTTAGGTATGATATTACGGATCTATAAAATAATAAAAGTAATAATTCTATTCACATTTCTCTAAGAAGTATAAAGAGCAAATAATTAAGAAATTTTATATGTGTGATACAAATTCAATGATAAGTTGTGAAGCTGTAGTGATCATAAGTCTAAACTTTTCTTGCAGGGAGACAGCAGGGTGTCTATTATTTTTATAATTCATTTGCTTGTCATTATTCCGGCTGACTATATCATCGTGAGGAAGTAATAGTTAAACGAAGTAGAAGCCAATGGCATAAATATTATACAGTTTCATTGTCATTATATCCAATTGATTTATCAATAACTACTACTAATTTAAAGTAACTTTTTACCTAACGGATGGTTGAAAGTCAAAGGCAGAATGAACGAAAATACGTAAGCTTTGTACGATCAGAAAAAAACAGTAGGTACAGTCTGAAAGGCTCCCGGCTGGTAGAGTCGTGGTCGAGAAAACTCCATAAAGCGGGACTGTGCCTGTCCCGCGTTTACGTATACTATATACATATGAGTTTATATATATATATATATATATATATATATATATATATATATATATATATATATATATATATATATAATACATTGAAAAAGTGACATTTAATATCAGACTAAATTGGTAAGTCCCACCAAAAGTTGGCAACACAGTAATATTTGTGTTGCCAACTCTCCTTTAAACATTTTTATACTTTATTTGTACTACATTGAAAATTATTATAGATTATTATTTAAAAAATAATAATCCCGCTGTGCTTCTTAACTGGTTCGTCTCAAGACAGAGGTTTATTTCCATACCAGTTGTAAGCGTACAAATGAATTTTAATAAGTATTATACTTGTAACCTCTATTGAATACAAATTATTCTATTCTATTCCAGTACTATAATGTGATGTAAAATTCAACCGGAAGAATAAATATATATATCACGCTATCTCCAAATTATAGGAGCTGGGCAGTAGATCTCATAGTTTGTGCGGCTACTGTGCTGTTGACGGATATTTGATTCCGATATGCATCCGCATCAAAGATCCGCATAAATCAAAGCGGATATTTGATGCGTATGCATATGTGGAGTAAGTCACGATACGATCAGAAAATGAGATTGCATTCGCTGGTGACAAAATCCAACAAGTTTTTTGTATTTGATCCAGGTAATTCAGAGCGTTTCAGTCACAGCGTTTGTTTCCTGTGTTTGACTAAGTTTATTGTGTTTTCCTTGTATATTTAGCCGCATAAATATTAAAAAGTCAATAAATAAATTCGAATAATTTGATGTCAAAAATTCTGCATCCGTAACAACCCCACTACAAAGGCGTTGCAAATATCCATTGCGCTAGGTCTCGGTCCTGAAATGAGATTCTAGATGGACTCAACGATGATTCCTGGGGGCGCCCATGGTGTTGGGTAAACTCTGGTCCTGATTCTGCCCCCTTTGACAGCGACTTTTGCTATGGACCTTCTGGGAAACACGCTCTTTCCAGAGGACCGGTCAAGTCCCTCAAGCCATCTGCCTCACCTATGAACCTATGATGCAGATCGGCGAGTCGACAACGTTTGCTATGCCGATGATACATTGGTAATTGGCAGCGGGATCACCTTCGAGAGGGTCAAAGAGCTCGCCGAGCTTGGGCGTAAGTAGTCATAGACAAAATCCACGAATTGGAATTAAAAATAGCACCTCACAAAACCGACGCCCTATGGTTCCATAAATTATGACGCGGCAGGAAACCACCCGACTCGCGCGTCCGCGTGGGTGAGTGGTTCCCTGCCTTCTGTCAGAGTGGGGCGGTATATGAAGTAGGCCTCCACCTAGATAAGGATTGGGACTTCGAAGAACACTTCGACTACCCAGTCTCAAAGCGTAGACTGCTGCCCAATCTAGGGGAACCAAGAGAAGAAGTGCGTCACCTTTATACAGGAGGAGCGATACGGTCCGCAGCCTTGTACGGGGCGCCTGTATAAGCGAAAAGGCTGGCTATTCGATGCTGTAGAACTAAAACCTGCAATGTGCAGCGGAAAATGGCTATACGGATCGTGCAAAGACACCACGCAATATCATTTGAGACGGCGACATTCCGGGCTCGCTGTACACATTTGTTAACAAGGATGCGAGGTGTACAGCACCCGCTAAAGCTGTAAGTGGACCAGATCAGGTGGGTTGTGGGAGTTAACCGGCAGAAACAACTTAACGCATTCGCAATGTGGTGCGCTCCTATCTGAGGAGCGTTATGCGCTGAAATGTGTTGTTGAAGCATTCCTGCCGCACATCTAAGCTTGCATCATCGCAAGCATCGACGAACAGGAAGACTCACCTACAGACCTACACAAATAATTACCGGGCACGGGTATTGGGTGATTAGCAGTGTAAAATCGAAGGCGAAGCGACGACGAACTGCTTTCACTGAAGTGGGCAGGACCAGGGCTCGGTATCCTATAAGCCGGCAACATGTCCAGCGTGGGAACGGGAGCGGCCAATCTTGGTGAGCCGGATCGATCAGAATCTCTCCCTGTCAGCAGTCGTGTTGGCTCAGCATGGACTGGCCGCGGAGGACAGTAGCCGCCTTCTGTGAATCCATTATAGTCCAGAAGGAAGCTGCTGAGCGGTGTCGGGAGAAGACAGATCCCGCTCGCAGACAACGGCGTCGAAGGAGTTCGTCACGGCCCTTCCCTCGACGTTGGTGTTCTCCTGCCTGAAACGGGGCCTCTGGAGTACTGGCGGTAGCAATTTAACTCGCGAAGACGATGGTGACTCGAAAGTAGTCCCGACAACCATGATAGCACTGCGAGAGTACTAGGGGCAGTAAAGACTACCCGCGGGACGTGTTTTAATAAAATAAAACAAAGCAAAAAGAGGGAGGCCCCGGTTGTGTTCCAAAAGGAGATCCCGGAACCCGCATATACGCTGATGGTGACCGCCGTGGGGTTTTAGTCGACAGGAGTCCGGGATGAACTTTTTATTGCTCCCACAACCGAAGGTGTCCATGAGAATAAAGAAGGCTGGAGAAGTACAATCTAGAAGCCTTTAGACGATTTATGTGGAAATTTCAACGCAATGTTACCCGAGGAGTTTCGTCGATTCAACCTTACTTTTCCGACTACGGCGAAGCAAAAAAGCCAGTAGTGTTTTTCTTTTCCTTTGTCTTTTATAATAATAAATTCTACCGATTATATTACTCAAAGACGGAATAACCTGGACTTCTATGTACATACATAAAACTGACGAAATAACTGCCTTATATTGATCTGAGGGGGTTATTTGCATGCCAACACCTGAACAACCATTTAAAATTTTTCTTTGCCTGTCTGTCAGAATGTTTGAACCAATTGTAGTGAAACTTCGCGAACAGATAGCTACGCTAGGATGGATCTATGCTATATTTTATTCAAAAGTTTGGAGTTTAAAAAAAATTTAACAATTTATAATACAGATGGTCATTGATTATCTTCAAACTAAATAATGCCTTATTAATATATCCTACCCATGCGAAGCCAAATGTGGTCATCTGGGTCACTGCTAAGTCTAGGTATCATTACATTTCTTAGAGGAGCAGGAAAAAGTTATTTTAATAAAGATTCACTTCATTTTAAAAATGTAGGTAAAAAGTATTATCTAACAATTCCCTTGGTGCCGGTGGAGATCGAACTGGGGTTACTCAAGTATCTTGCAGGCATAATTTATCACCTGAGCTACATACACTTGTACATAAACTTAACAACGCGTAATCACTATACTCACGATTATCGAAAAACCTCTCATTATCCTCCTAATTTATAAGGGGCTTTTATAAATCAATCGCAACAAAAATTATGACTTTGATTTCCATACTATTTGAGTTCAAAAACACTCGAACAACACGCTTTGATCTTGAGCACTGATGATCCTTGTGAGAATACTAGGTCATAGCCATGACATTATTGTATTGTCATCGGTTCTTAGTACATCCGTAAAATTTCTAAGGATGATTGTCTAAATAATCTGAAATTGTTTTGTAAAATTCTATTATACTGTTGGATATTATACGTGTTCCTTTAAGCCGGGAGTGCAGACATACCTTAGCCCATAATAAATAAAATATTTATCGCATCGTATTTTATATCATTATTAAATATAATAGTTAGAATACGGTAATATTGCAGTTTAAAGAGAGTTAAACAGTTGAGAAACGAATATACATGTACAGAGCAAAGGGTCCATGCGGGCAGGGGGCGCACTATGGGATCAAACGGTAGATGTAACATCTCAAAAATCAATAATCTTTTTTCTTTACATTTTGACTTGAAATTTTGTGTACGTATTCCTGAATACTTATGTTATTATATAATTAAGACATCGCCACTTTAAAAACTTTATTTATTTAGTAATAAAATACGAAACGAAAATTTTCATACGAATATTAAATTTTTTTTTAATCAAAATAGTTTTCACATGAATGCTATAACCAATACCGATTATAATTATCACCAGATAAGAATTATGCAACATCGTTTTTGTCATACGTGTGGTCAAAATGATCACCGCAAGAAAAAGTCTTGTGAAATAATTTTTACAAATATGAAATACCTACAAAATATTGTGCTTACTTGTTAAATAAAGAATATTTTATTGTAAACAAACCACAGAAATCGTAATAATAAGACAAATTATTACTATTTCTGTGAAACAAACAAGTGTTTTGTTGTATGTACTAATGTCATAAATAAGTGCAAATTGCGAGAATCGTCAATTTTTTCCCTTCGGTCGACATTTTTGCTTCTTGCTCGAAAAGGCGCGATAATGACGGAGGTTTCTTTTATTTCCTTGTATTACTGAATAGTTAACGAATCTAAAATGTCATTAACTCGACATCGGCAGCTATCGTCAGCGCACTCCAGTCTGCTGTTACAATACATGCGGCTGACGCGAGCGTGTTTTATAAAACTTTAATTAACTAATTTTAAATACCGTTTAATTTTAAGTGCCGGTCAAGCTTGAGTACGTTATTTTTACAAAAGAAAAAAAATCCCTTTTTTTTCTTTTGTACACACAGTGTCAAAATTTACCTTCTTATATTGTAGCAGTTTTTCATTGCCTGAAAACACGGACAAAAAGACATTTTCTAAAAAGAAATCCTAGCTAGATCGATTTATTGCTCCGAAATTCCCTGGACACTAAATTTTATGAAAATCGTTGGAGCCATTTCCGAGATTCCGATTATATATATATATATATATATATATATATATATATATATATATATATATATATATATATATATATATATATATACAAGAATTGCTCGTTTAAAGGTATAGGATTGAATTTAACAATCGAAAACTACAAAAAGAAAGTGTCACGAAAATATTTGACTGTGCAATGCTAGTTGTAGATGTATTTTTCTTGTAGTATTAAAATGATCTTGTTCAATAAATGTTTTTAACTTTTAAGTTTTTCTAAGTTTTCTTTATAGAATAAGGGTGACAAACGAGCACACAGTCCACCTGATGGTAAGTGGATGCTGTGGCCCATAGACATCTACATTTACCTCGATTAAGAATCTAAACGCATCAGCGTTGTCACCCCTGAGGACTAAGATGAAATGCCTTGTTTCCAGTAAAAACGGTCTACGGATCTCTACAATCACCATACGAAACACAGCAGCATTAAGCTACTATTTTACGCTGGTATTCTGTGAGAGCGTGGTCCTTCCCCGGTAGAGACGATCTATTCGTGCTACATCCACAATATAGCTGCAGCGTGACTTTACCACGTATAAATAAGTATGTACATAATGTTAATAATTGATAACGAGTATTATAATATTCAGAAATTTTATTCTCTATTCCATGACAACCCCTAGCATATTTGCGACGACGACGCGACGGTGAAAATAGTAAATACCTACGGGGCGGCGGCATCGCCTGACGTAAAAGCGTTTCACAGCTGTTAGCTTTAAGCTGTGGTAATACTAACTTAATTTTTTTTATTGGCGCGATAACAATAAGATACCTAATATACATAGCTAGATAAAATTATTTTTTAAATTATTTATTTTACATTAATCAAAAAAGGTTGTCATACTGGTATCTATATAGATATATTATATATGGTATCTATATCTATAATGGAATGTGGCGGGGGTAGTATCGTAAACTTTGGCTGTGTCAACTAGCGACAACTGGTGAGCGGTATATTATTAGCCCTCATTAAGAGTATATAAACAGTAACCGCACCCATGACATTTTGGGCCCTCCTTTCTGCCAAGGAGAGTCGCGTTCGTTTACGGCTTAAAGATCTCTCGTCAGATCAGTAAGCCAATCCCTAAAGGCAGTGTTTAGTGGGTAAAAGTCTCCACATAACCACGCAGCCGGCTGCGTGGTATGCTATGAGCATTCTTCACCCGTTACCGGAGGGTTGCCCTTAATTGCTTCGGGCGCAAAAAAAACCATGACATTCATAA
This sequence comes from Parnassius apollo, assembly GCA_907164705.1. Taxonomy (NCBI): domain Eukaryota; kingdom Metazoa; phylum Arthropoda; class Insecta; order Lepidoptera; family Papilionidae; genus Parnassius; species Parnassius apollo. Next base: position 3,937,254 of record CAJQZP010000001.1, read on the forward strand.
CGCATCTGCATCGATTGGGCATACTCAGGATGAGATTGTCAATATCCTTTTAAGGAATATTATCTCAGATCCAACTGAGATGCATAAAAAGTTGTTCTCGTGTAAGCAGATTTTTAGGAAAATCGCTCAAAGCTCTTTTTTGGAGCATATCCTACGCATGCTCAACGGGACTTAAATCTGGGGATTGCGCTGGCCATTCTAGGGCCGTTACGTCAGGTTAGTGAAACAAGGTTGTTACTACGCTGGTCGTATGTGAACGGGCATAATTTTGCATAAGCAGGAAATTAAAAAAAAAACAATTACTCTGAGTTTAACTCTATTTTTTCTGAATCAATCTGGACTAAATGACGAACAATTTCATACTAAAAACATTTTAAAGTAACCAGTACTTTTTTAGTTGGTCAATGTTATTGCGAATATCCCCATGCCATGTTAATGTGTATATTTATTTAATATACTCAATTTTAGGAATTTAGGTTTACATGCGAAATTAATGGAGTGTGATTGGTACAAATGTATGTACAATATATGTTTAAAGCAAATAATGGTAACGAAAAGGCTATTGAAAAATTACTATCATACCCTGCTAGTCCTGTTATATTGTTTTTGTTTTTGCAATTTACATGAGATAAGCACTTGATTTAACCACTGTTCATAAGTCCGTTATTTATTATTACAGTTTTGCGCAAATTTTCATTACGTGAAGCAATTCACAAAACGCCATACAAAGTTTAGTTACCTAACTGTATCTTAAATAAAATTATAAATTCAACGTAGTCAACACTGCGTTGAAACAGTGAACATGAACACTGCTATTTGTTAGTTCGTACAGGTTTATTGGCTAAACACGGTTATTGAATTAACTAAACATATTTATTATTTGATGCATATGAAATATTCGAGTTACTAGTTACCGAACCGTAACTGTACCGTCCATGACATAACTATGTTCGAATCATATTATCAAAGATCATTTCAAAGTGTAAATTTGCGACATATTTACTACGCACGTAAAACGATAAGAATTGTAATAAGCATTGATAAACTTGTAAAATCAAAACAAATGGATAGCCTATTTCTTAAGGTCAATTTGAAGTCATATTATATTAAACACTTACATTACACTAAACGGGGCGCTTTTATGAAAGCCAGTAGCGTTTTTTTTTAAATTGTAATAGAGTTAAAGAACGTGGTGGAAATAAGGCTAAATTACCCCAATAAAATATGAAATATATAGATTTGATAGATGTATATTTCACAAACAAAAATATACTTTATACATATTATAATCACTAGTATTTTAATCCAAATAATTAAAAAATATACGCATTTTTTATTTTACACTACACGTTGTGCCAAGTAACAACAACTTTGATTCAAGTTGTAAACAAATTCCTACTATAAAGACTTAACATACATTAAATTGTTGTATTAAATAAACTATGATTTTTTACAACTCCTGAAAAAACATTTTCACATTAAGCAAAGAACATCATTATTTTCAATTTATATAGCTACATTATATCAGTACCTACAATTGCAGGTCAATAATACAGCCCAGAGTAATTAATAGGTATTTCTCTTAAGAAAATATTTATAACTACCTTACTTTTCTTAAATTTAAAGATCATAAAATTTTCCAATAACAAAACGTCGGCTCAACAACAATAAAAAAAAAATTATTTTGTCATTTCAATGAATAATATTGTAAAAATTCTACTCATAGTACTTTGCAGTTCATGCATTATACATAAAATAAGTACAACTAGGACAAAAGCATTTATATAACAAAGATATCAGATAAAATATTTATTATAAAACAAAAATAAAAGAGAAAAAAAAACGAAGATTACCAGCGTCTTACATATATCATCTTCGCATTTGCACTGCTCGGAGGGTGGTGTAATTCTGCTCAATCCGCATGAAAGACAAGGTAGTGAGAATTTTGATGTACGGGACATCTCACTACCCATGTCTTTCACGAGGCAGAGAGCAAGCGCCGGCGCCATTGGAGAGCTGTTCTACTAAAATGGCTCGGCTTTCGTATAACCGCTTTCAAATAGTTGAATATTAAGCACTAAGCGTAGATGCGCATGAATGAAAGTTACACAATGTAATTATTTAATTAAGTATTCCTCGTTCACTACTCCGTATCGTACCATACTGCAGCGACTTATTTTAATAAATGCTTAATTAGAAAAGGTGAAGCTAATTATCATTATGTAATTTTTTTTATTAATGTAATTGTACATACACACAAATTAATTACCGGTTTTAATATTAACATAGACCAATTAGTAATTCCTATTTTGTAGTGCGTGAATCGATCAGTTACTCTAAATAATTTATATTTTGTAAAAGAAATATTTTTATTTTTTATAATTTACTATAAAATAAAAATAGTTTTTAGAGTATGGTAAATTAATTTTTACTATCAACGTTTATTACGTGATGTCAAATGATAATGATTATTTTCTACCGTCAGCCATCGTGAACATCACACATTGACATTTGAAGTGTGCACAAATCAAAAGGTACCTACTCGCCCCCTAGGAGTATTCGTACCAAAATCCAGTTTAACTGCATTTTTGTAGAAAAATGCAACTAAAGGTAACGATATCAAACTAACGCTTTCAGAACGCCTCCTATATAACGTTATAAATACATCATGTGCATCAAATATCTTCTTGTACACTTGTAATATAGGTAATAAGTATGTACCTATCGACCGCAACAAACATTGAATAGTAAAACGTTAATATAGGTACCGATGTAGATGTAGATAGTAGGCCGTAAAGTAGAGCCACGCTGCAGCCATATTATGATTCTAGCAAATGGGTCAGCTGGATCGGGACACATAAAATTAAAAAGATAAATAAGAAAAAATATATACGCGGTAATGCTATGCTGCAGCTACGAGATTATGGTTGTAGCCCAGGGAAGGACCACATTCTCACAGAATACCAACGTAATAGTAGCTTAAAACTGCTGTGTTTCGTATGGTGAGTGTAGAGAACCGGAGAACCTTTTTAGTGGAAACAAGGTACCTATTCCATCTTAGTCCTCAGGGGTGACAACGCATCTGCATTTTCATTCGTAATCGGGGATAGATGTAGGCGTCTATGGCCCACAGCATCCACTTAAAATCAGGTAGACTATGTGCTCGTTTGTATATCTTCCATGTTCGAGCCGACCCATTCGTGTTACAACCGTAAATATTGTAATATTACTATAATATTAAGCAGAATAAAAGGATCAAGCAACATTATTGCATAAGTACTGAGTGACTTAAATGTTTTGAAATTTTGGATATTTGGAACTAGCGTATGTACAATAGTTGCCTTTTATAGTTCATGGACGCTACCGTAATTTTCACAGTGGCGCTTGGGTCGTGGCTACTTCATGTTCAGCATAGTCTCTCATTCACATCTTTACGCATCAGTAGTTACAGCAGTGAAAATGCTCCGATAATTTATTATATATTTACGTTTTCTATGTAAACAAGTAAATTTTAAATTTGCCACGCAGCTCGTAAATGAGTCCTGCAATTTGCACAAAGATTACCCTGCAAAAGGTTACCCTGTAAGTTAAAGTAACTTTTAGTGAATGAGTGTACTCTAGTAAATTAATTTAATATATCCGATTTTTTGTAGTTAAACATGTCTAAACGTGGCCGCGCTAAACGTATCAGAGTTGCCTGATTGTTTAAATTTTGCGGGTTTCATGGGAAATCAAAGTATATCATTTGATAGTAAACATCCTTTCTATAGGAAGAAGTAGATTTTTGTTACAATAATATAATAAATTATACAAGCTACAGCTCCCTTTTGATGATTTTTCTCCATAAATGCAATAAATTGAAAACAAAAAGTGGCACAAATATTCCTAGAAGCACGTATCGCTTGTTCCTACTTAAGATTAGTGCACACCTCAAATGCCAATTGCGGGTGGCCGAGCCAAGCAAACGATCATGATGGTACACTCTCGATGGACTACGCGTCGAATGTGACACTAAGATGATGGTGGTAATGGTGATCATGTATAAATGGGACGACGTCGACGCTTAACGGAAAATAAATAAAATTAAATTAACAATAATATAAAAGCAACATAATGAACTGAAGTGATATAACAATATTATAAAATGTAAATGTGATAATGATATTGATATGTGATGAAATATATACACATAAACATTGATTACGCTACAAGTTAGCTTAGTCTATATATGATAATAACAATGTATTGTCATATCACAAAAAATAGGACGTTAGAGCAATGAACATAATAAAAATATGATTTTAATAATTTTCTAAAACAAATTACACATTTATTTGAGCTTACATTCAAAATCCTTTACCTTAAATTTTAAGAAGGATGCCAATGGGACATTTTATTCTCAAATGTAATGTTTGTTTACGTCAAGGTGAAAATTCTACAATAATTCATATTACCTTAAACTACAATTACTAGATTTCCTTGTAACTCGTAGTACTGCAAAGCGTTAGTTGTTATTCACATAAAGTAAAGGGATACATAATAAGAATTATTTTATAACAGGCACTTCCTGTATTATAGAATATTGTGTGTCCAAATATAACGTGTCTCTTTATAATTACATATTATGTCAAATATGTAAAAGTGTAAACTATAACTGATAAAGAAATTTGCTCGGATTACTTTCGTCATCAATATTAGAAAAAAAGGAAAAAAATTTCGTTATTAAATCTCACCTTGGCCGGAATTAGGCTGCAGTACATTTGCCAAAAAAAAATTTCAGTCCGTTTAATACTAAATAAAAGAAAACCTTTTTTTCTTGTCCTTATCTTTTCTTGTAAAAGCAAAATTAATGCCGATTAATACAGAATTAATGATGTAGCTAATTTTTTAAAAATAAATTTATATAATTACCCCATAAATAATTTTTAGTATTCCATTTCCTCATTTTGTACTATTCTTCATAATCTTAATGGTGCAATTTATGTACATTGTCTGTTTTAGTTATACATCCTAAGGATTTAATAAAATATTTATGACATAAATATGTTATCCACTACTTATTCTACTGAAATATATAAAGTAGGATTTTCCATACATTTAACAGTATCTTTTATTTTTATATTTTATTATGATACATTGCTTTTAGCTGGATGGTGCATTGAGGATACTGTTTATACCATATAATTAGAACTATATTTTTAATTAATTTCATTTGGGTTATTCCGTTTATCCACCCTAGGGTGGATACTCGGAAACACGTGTAAATCGGAATTCACTTTTATTTGTTCTTTCGACTTTTTACCCAAAGTACAGTTCAACACGTACACTTAAATGATTAATTCAATTTTAATAACCACGAAACTTATCATTAAACTTATTACATGTTACCGTTACCGGTACCGTTACAGTCTATTAATATGCACGCATTGCGCACACTTATCCGCACCGTACGCGCCGCATTTTCGGATGGACTCGCACATTTGTACGTACACGCCGTACGGAATCCTTTTGTATTGCCAATAACTCTTACAGTTTTTTCCAACCACTGGTGTGAAACGTTACGGTGACAATGATCGCTCGGATCGCTATGGAAAAAAACTGTTGTAATAGCCTGCTTATTGGCAGAGAAATGAGAAAATAAAATTTGAAGAAGAGAAGATTCTAGATTCGTAATATTAATTTAAAATGACAGTTGTGTGGAGAATGCTAGACTTTTAAAAGACTTTTAGATGATGATGAACTATTTTTCAGATATTTGCTTTTAACATATAAGAAATTTCAAGAATTGCTACATATACAACCATATCTCTCTACGGAAAACTCAAGATTTAGAAGGCCAATTGAACCAGAGGAAAGACATGATGTATGTTTGAGGTAAGTATTTTATTGATAATAAAGTAATCAGGTATAATTGAGTTTTCGAATTATAATTAATTATCAACTTTTTATTTTATTTAAATTATTTTGTCACTAAGTATTCATATTGTTAATCGATGCAAAAAAAATTTACCAAATTATGTATAATTAATTACGTATTAATTAAAAGTTATAAAAATCTTGTGTCACATCTCATTGTTGACTACACAGTAAAGGTAAATGCTCCTGAAATAAAGTAAAAATATATTTCGAAACAAAAGTCAAAACTACCAGTTTTAGTGGAAAGTTCACTAAGTTGGCAACATTATGCAACATATAATGCACTGATCCTGATGACTTCAAATAATGCGCCGAACGCACCGCATTATACGACGTCATCAGCATGTGTCCTACAATATTCGGATACCTATCGCATTTTATAAAGTGCGGCGCGTATGGTGCGGCTGTAATGTGCGAGGTTTAATATTATTTCATACGACGAAATCTAAAATGCGGTGCGTACGGCACGTACGGAACTGATAAATGTGTGTTCAGTTTAAACTTCCTCGTTTTAAATAATATTATTACTTAATTCATAAATTATGCAATTTGTCCAGGTAATTACCAACACTAATTTTATTATTGAGTTGATGTCACTTGATATCCTGGATAAATTTGTCGAATTTAACGTACATTCGCAATCGTTTTTAAATTTTATTGCTACCACAAATGTGTTAGCGAAGAACTGAGTGTTTTTTTTTGTAAGCATTCCAAAAAGTTAGGATTGGAAGTTTGTCTTAACCTTTATTTTAAATTATTTTATGCCAAGATGTCAATGAATCCGTAATGCTGTAAGATACTCCTTTTATTTCAGCGATGACCTTACAAAGAAGTATATACAAGTATTTATATGTAGTGTAAAATACCAAGTATCTTGGGCCAGGTTTTATTGTGTTTCTATAAATGACTGCACACAGTCGATAGAGAAAATCGGTAGAAAAATAATATATACGAATTCCGATTATCCACCGTCTGATGTGGATAGATGAACACGTGTTCCCGAGTTTCCATATGAGAATGGATAAACCAAATGAAATGAATTAAAAATCTAGTTCTAATTTTATGGTATCGTAAACAGTATCCTCAATGCAACACCCAGTCAAAAGCAACGTTTCAATAATATTTAAAAATAAATTAATGAACAACCCTTTCATTTTATTGAAAAATAGATTCTAAGCATGCCTTGAATAAAATAAAACAAACTATTTCTTAAATGTGAAAATATGCGAAAAATTAAGCACCTCGTATAATTTTTAATAAAATTAATATTTCTTTATAGGTCACTCACAACTCAATCTTTATCGGCAACATTATCAATTAATGCAAAAATTAATGTAATCCATGGCGTTTTTTTTTTTGCGAAATGAGCAATGCTCCTATGATTTAAGGCAAGTAAGAGTTTTCTTCAAAAATCTTTATTTGCGGTCAATGTTTATCCTACCAATATTGATAACGAGAGTCCTTTGAGCAAACTTCTTCATTTCTAAAATTCAAATCATATTCAACTTGTCCCCTCTTAAAGACCCAACTCCTCATACAATATTTTGCAACATTAATAATAAGTAAAGTTAAGGAAGAAGTTTCTTTGTTATGACAATTTTTTTAAACTTTCAATATTTAATTCTTAAGTACTTATAACTGAAGATTTAATCATAAAAAATCATTTTAATAATTTAGATGATATACATTTATTTTGGAGTAATGTTCTTTGCTTTATATAAATGGTATTGGTATAAAGGTACATATTATAATATAATATTTACTAATAAATACAATTTACATATATATATATAATTATCTAAACAGCATTTAAACATTATATTATTACATATCGTATATTTTTAATATGCAATGTAAACCTACGATACAATTTTGTAATGAAAACAAAGTTACAGCCTATATAAAGTCCCACTGCTGGGCACCCCCCCCCCCTCATTTCTGAAAGTCAATTTTGTAATGAAAAGACCATATAAAATTGTAACGAATAAAACGAGTTAGGTTGAACGGAGTATTTAATTTTAAACGGTTTTAATTATATTGTATCACCGATTTCCAACAGTTAAGTTTAGACTTAATAGTTTTTGTACGATGTCATGGAGTATTGTTCCATTCTTCAGTGATTAATATTTACCTGTACACTTGTAATTTATATGTAATTTATAAAATCTTTGAAATTTCCCTATAGATATCGAATAAGTATTATTATTATTATTCCATTTTTTCCTTTCCTACTTACTTTTTCTCTCAACTTCCGTTTAAGTTACATATCTTTATTATCATAAGCCTTTACACGACTTAAAATATGAATTTATCATTCAAGTAATTGTATGAATGATGACGGTGAAAACCGCATTACGATTCTTCAAGTAGTTTCAGTTTTAAGCTACCGGCTTAAGCACAGACCGACTTCGGTTAGTAACTTCGTTGACGACAGTCGATAGAGGATATATTATGGTAAAATGAAAAAAAAACTATATTACTTACATACAATAGCTCTTTACAGAAATCCTATTCTGAGCAAAACAACAGAGCTATTCAGTTTATATCTGACTCAATTTATATTTGTTTGTCTTGAGGCACTTTTATTATATTTTTAAGAACATATTTGAGTAATGTCCAAATGTTCTAAATGTATAATGACAGATATTATAAGTCAACTCTTTAAAATCTACTAACTTTATTTTTACGAAACATTATTCAAGTACAATAATTAGTATAAGAGATATAGAGATACAGCTTTCTTTAGAAAGTTTTTTTTATCATAGGGTAAAATTTTTTTATCATAGGGTTAAATGTATATTGATTTGCTATAAAGTCTTTTCCGAAGCTTAAAAATAGTGTCACTTGATGCATGGACTTATAATCTCAACGCTAAAAGTAACTTCATTATCTTAATCTAATTTTAATTGCAACCACATCTATCATTTAATCAAAATTATTTAAAAAGATCAATAAATTTTGAAGTTCTTCTATATTTAATATACCTGCGTCTTGTAAACAATCGCTCTTCGCAAATTTCAAAATGCGATGTCGAACCGGTGAAAGTTAATTGAATTTTTCTGAAATATCCCGAAAACATCACTGAACTTCAAACTCAATTTTTTCTGAAATATCCCGAAAACATCACTGAACTTCGAACTCAATTACACACGTGCCAATGCAACGTGACCGATAAACAAAGCGGTCAGCTGCCGGTACGCATCGAAACCTGTGACTTTTAATGGGAAATGTCAATAACGCAAACACGCTGACATTTCAATTACTCGGCGAGTCAGTTTGTTGAATTGAAACGTCTCGACCTGCCCCTCTGTTTGATTTTCGCAAAACCGCAACTGACTGATGCAGTAACCCGATCAGAGCTATCCACGTGCACTAGTGTACGCTGCAATTGCACGCATATTCCTGTCATGCCGAAGCAGGAGCGTTCAAACGTTTAAAGGGGTTATAGGCACTTACCGTATAGGACATTTTCGATGTTAATTATCTGGCTACCAAAAGCATGTTGTCATCGTAATTCGTGTTATTTTTTAATTATTTTATAACTCGCACACACATATACTTAAACATACATAGTCAACTTGAAAACGTTTGATACGTGTTTCTGTTAGTATAGTTGTTTTTATATTGTATTCATTTATTATGTAGAATATTTAATAGAAAAACTTATGTAGGAATTATTCCACTGACTAACTTATTTATTGTGTCACAATAAGTAGAATACTTTCTTACCTGCCTGTGGAAACTTTTAAATAAAAGCCTATATATACAACATGTAACATAATTAACGCACTTTGAGAAAGTAGTTTGTTCAGAATCGTTTACTGAATCGATTCCTATCATTTTTAATATAGGTAATTTTTTATCCCAAAAATAATTACGTAAATTACAGTCACGCTAAATCTGTACAGTCAAAACAAACTGAAATGGACCGTAACTTAAGGCAATAAGACTTTTAAGAGTCCAGTTTTATTTGTATTATTACCAATTCTGTCATTCAATAAAAATAAAGAAAAATGAACTTTATTTCAAGCACGTTAAAGTCTTTGCGTTCGTGGATTTGTACTGTGACCACAACATTCTTCCGGAATCGGAATAATTCGAAATCAGTGCATAAAAATGTTTAACAAAAAATTCAGTGTGTGTATTATGATTATAACATAATATACTAATTGGTTGTGTCTGAGGGTGTGCGTTAATTACGTTACATATTGTATATACAAGTCATACATTAGATCTTTGGGGCGACAAAGAAAGTTGCGTTACTCTTCTCCCTACTTTTAAAGAGTGAAATAGAACTTAGTTCTGGAGAAAGGGAAATTTAGGAGGGTTACTAAATGTGATCTGCAAACTGCATCGGGAGAATGAGCAATTCGGAATCGATCACGTAGATAAGGTGGTGATGTTGGATTGTATAGTATGTTAAAGAGGAGGGAGGGCATAGGATTCGGGTATTCCTGCGAAGTCAGATTGGGAGCCATTTGAGCTGTTTGCGATAGGAGACGTGGTTATACTTTTTAAGCCAAAAACTATAACAAACTTGAGTAGAAGTTTTGCAAGCACTCAAGTTTGTTTAATTGCTCCTCAGTCGCATCCAACCAACAGACGTCAGCAAAATCAAGAATGGGGAAAATAAGTGTTTGGAGAAGAGAAATCTTCTTTGATATAGGCATAAAACTTTGAAGGCGTTTTTGTGATATGTGTGTAGTCATACGGATGGCATAAAGCATACAGACTTAAGACAAGTGGTTTAATTCGCCTCGTTCTACCCAGCTATGTAAAAATTGATAAAACCAAGAAACTGATACTCAAAAACTCTTACGCTGCGCATACATCTAATCCGTCATCGGCCGAAGTTTACTCGGGCGATGACGGCCGAACTCGGACGATCGAATCAAACAGTCTTGTAAAACAAAGAGAGCGCGTACACAAACACGACCGTCATCGTCCGATAACGCACGAAAACGGCCGATCAACCGTCGAATGAATGTGATCTCTCCGACTGCCGGCATCTACAGTGCAAATTGAGTATACTTATAGAGCCGTAGAAGCAAACAAAAGAAACCCACCATATAGTTTAATTTAATCATTTTGTCTTTATTTTGTTGTGTCTGTCAGTGTTCTTATCTACTTAAACGACTATGGATGTTGAAAATAGAAAAATAGAAAAGAATACCGGCTACGTCCAATGTTGGCACAAGTGGTACACTGTTGCAGTGTAAGCACATACACGTCCGAGTTACTCGGCCGGGTAGTTCTGTCCGCCATCGGCCGACAAAATCGGATTTGGGTACACGTACCGTTAGAGTTGTTCACGAGCGTAAAACACGACACGATACGTCCCGTCCCAGCCTGCCAGCAAGTATGGACCTAGTTTCGAGGGAGTTCAATTTTGTCTAAACAACATTAGCTTTCATCTGAACTTATTTTAATAAGCTAGAAAAAACATACAAGGCGGCGAGAAATGAGCTGTCATATAAGTTGCCAATAGTCTCGCCTTGAAAACCAGAATTCGTAAAGCCAGAAGAAACAAGGATTTATTTCTGTGTCAAACAGTGCTCTGATTTGTACCAGTTTGAAGGTTAGGTAGTATAATTACAGGTTGTAGATTGTGTGGCAATTCATAAAAACCGTGACATTCTTGTGTACAATATATGCATACATATATGTACGTTGGTTTTCTTTTCTCCTGTAGCCTAAACGGCTTGACGGACTTTTAAAGGTAATGTATATATTTGTCTTAATTCAGAAGTGTAATACTATACATTTTACGTTAATATCGATGCATATCGACGAGAAATACAATTTCATTCTCGGAAAGTAGAATTGGAAAATTATTTGAAGCCTTTTTTTTTACGTAAAATATATTTATAATTAAGTGTATATTTGTCGTGCGAACGTGCAAGCGAACCGCACACGCTTCATAAGTACCTATATTTTATTTATTTTATTTATTTTATTTGTGTTATGTGCATAAAAGAGATCGTAATGCTAATTTTTTCTTGTTTTCTTTGCAAAATGAAGATACGATTTCATAAGTTGAACTTAAAAAATACCACACAATAATTAACGTTTCTTTGTCATGGGTCATGGCATTATATTTTTAATATTAGAATATTATGTGATAGATGATTTTAATACTACAAAGTAAACTTTATTATTAATTATTCTTATATAAGTAATATTTTTTGTAACAAATCAAATGTCGAAGGATTTTGATAAAATTTGAAGGATCTTCCTATAATTTTGTTTAAAATCCTGATTTTATCAAAATCTTGCGACATAATATATTTTTGTAATTATTTATATTCTCATATCCCAAAAATGTGTGTACATTGAAGTAATATGTGCTTACGTACTAGAACAGCTATCTCAAATTACTAGCGATGTGCGCTACACTATGTTCGCGCGGTTGTTTTTTTATCATAGAATAAACACAGGTAGAATGACCCGTAAGTAATATTAGATTGTATTGTTAAATAGGTAAATTATATCGAGAACAATATTTAAATTTTGTCATTTATTTTGTGTATTATATTTGCTTATTTAATATACTATTGAGATATTTAATATACATTGAGCTATTATGTACTACGTACTAGAGGCGACACTGCATTCAGCTACTCTGTTCCACTCAACTGCGGTGCATACACCGCACTTTAATCAGTCACTCGCTAGGCGCTTGTAGAGTCGTCACGTGTTGTGTTGATTTAAAAAATCTCTTGATAAAAATATGCAGTCGTGTGTACTTAGATATTGCACAAATAATTCAAGAAATGTCAGTAAAAATCAAGGAATTACTTTTCATCGGTTAATAAGATACTTAATCAATAAAAAAGTATTATAGATTAATAATTAAACAAATTGTTCCTAAGACGCCATCTCGTGTCATGGAATATAGATAATGAAATTAATATGTTCAGATGCGACATTTCTGTGGGTACTTAAGTATAGGACGAATATATTATTATACACATTTTCTTTTTGTAGAAACATATACAGAATGGGTCCCACATATATGCAATAAATGAAACCATATACTTGTTATTGCCTTTGCTGACGATATACAAAAAATTAACGTAATCGGTTCAGTAATTAGGTCAAAAAGTAGAGTTTTAATTTTAAGCAAATTTGAACAGTCTATAGAATTGGTATTGCGACATATCACAGCGGTGTCTTTTGTCGGCGTGCCACCCGCGTGCAACGTTGTCACTCTTCCAAGGGGTCAAGGTACGTTGTCTAAACAGAGTGTTCACTTTTACTGAATTTATTTTAATATTTATTTTGTTTGAAAATTTCACTTTTTTATTTTACGGGTTTTAATTTAATATTTAATTTTTCTACACTTCCACGGACTAGTATTACTTGTGGTTTCATTTATTGCATATATGTAGGACCGATTCTGTATAAATTATTATAATTAGGCTAAATTTTTCATGTTTAAATCTGCTTATTATTCCTTTATTTTATTTTTATGTTTCCACATCAGTCATAGTGGAATAAATTCGTCCATTTTTACCTCTCGCGTGTAACATTTATGAACGACTCTTATTCTAATTTAAATAAATATATTTGTAATTTAAATATTATTTTAATAAGTTTTGTTAAACATACATTTAGTATGTTTTTTTTATATTTGACATAGATACCTTTTAAAATATTCAGATAAAAATATTATTAAAATGTAATTGTGATATAATATTATGTAATATTATATTAAATAAGCAAATATAATATACAAAATAAATGACTAAATTTAAATATTGTTCTCGATATAATTTACCTATTTAAAAATATAATCTACTATTACCTACGGATCATTCTACCTATGTTTATTCTATGATAAAAAACCAACCGCCCGAACACAGAGTAGCGCACATTTTTTGTTAGAGATAGTTGTTCTAGTACGTAAGTACATATTACTTCAATGTTGTCGTTACAAAAAAAACAACACAAAATCTAAAAAAAATGTTAAGGGTGGATACAGATTGTAAAATTATACAAAAAAATCAATCATATAAACTAATCGTAAGACATAAAAACTTTATGATTGAGTCACCAAAATGGACATATTATTGAAAGCTTCGTTAGAACCGAGGCGTAGATGGCGTCAATATCCGTTTCTGCCGCCATTTCAATCGGCGTCCCGCCACGCCCTAAGTCACTGGTCGCTTTTACTACGTATTTTACCCCCCACATATTTCGTATCGCCGAAAAATTGAATTAGATTTAGAATTTTGTTAAATTTTAGCAGTAACTTTCTTTATTTGATAATTTATTTTAACACAACATTATCATTCTGATCTGTCTTAAGGAATATCACTAAACACTGTCTCCCGACAGTCTTGTTGAGCCAAATTGTTAATAACATAAATTTTTAAAACGCAAATACGATCTTATTTTTATTTGAAATTGTTAAATAAAAAATAAACGGTTCTTACGGTTTAAGTCGTAAACTTATGGTTTTCTTATCTAAAAGTAAATAAATATTATCAATTAAAATTTATGGAAAAGCGCGTATATTAAACGATAATGACTTAATTACGTTTCGAATGTTCCTGGCTTACGGCAGTGTACAACAATGTTTCATAGTACTCGTATGTTTTAGCATTGTTGCTTGTGATTAAATAATTTTAATATGCCACTGTGTAAATTTAAATTACTTATATAAATTATGTTACAAATTGTCAATCTTATAATTGACACAATCGCTTGAGCTTAAACGCCGGCTGATTTAAATTATGGTGTAATATATAAATTTATATGCTTATTAAAGCCGCAATCAAAATGTAATTAAGTTTGTTATAAAACGTGCCAATGAGAGTGCAATTTACAAGAAGAGTTTAAACAAAATGTTCGAAATTGACCAACCTGGGAACTTGTCTTAGGAAAGAAGAGCGCCTCGCCCGAACGTTGATTTCTCGATTGCGCAGGCTGCGGAAGTTGATGACAAAATACATTCAAATTATTTATAATCGTATAAAATTAACGCGCCATGATAGATTATTCATAATATTTTGGATTATAATTTCGCGACAAACATTGATCTGATCAATCGTAAATTATTATTAGTTTTTGAGTTTGTGAGAATTTTTGAGTGGTGGGTAATTTTTATCATTATTACCCAGCACTAAAACATTGTGCTTAATCGTAATTTTTTATTACATTTTGTTCATAATTAGTAAGGTTCATAAAATGTAGATATAAAATAAAGTAACACCACTCTCCTAGTTTATAAAAATATTTAAATTGTAATAATGAAAAAATAAATATAAATCATACAAGTTTGAAAAGTCACGTCGCATGAGCAAGAAAAAAAATTCGCTTAGAAGACAATGCAGCAAGGCAATTTTATTTTATTATCAATGTAAAATTTTACTAAATAAATAAATTAAAAATAATAAAACAAAGAAAAAGTAATGTTTACCTGTAAACTAACTGTTAATTGTTCTCTGTAGTCTTCTAAGTTTCAGTTTCTTCAAACAACATTGTAACTCCACGTAGCAATATTATATTGGCATACCTGTAACAATGGAGAAAATGTTCCTTGATCCGAATTCAATTCACACCAAATATACATAAAATAAAAATAACAATAACGCACAGCAACATACATAAAATCATCGCAATGTCAATCAATATAACATATTATTATATAAAGTGGGTAATTCGCATTGAGCTATCGCACAATATAAAAGGCTACTATTATCTACATAAACAAAAGCGAAATAAGTGAGTTATAAAACTTACCTAAGTTACAGCGGCACGGACCAATTTGATCTTGGAGTGTTTCGTACACCTGTCGGACAAAGATCTTCTTTAAATATTTATAATACATTTGTTTAAAATTTAAATTAAAAAGTTAAATAAGAAAAAAAACGTGGTAAAGGTATTCTGCAGCTACGAGATTATGGTTGTAGTACAAATGTGTCGACGCGACCAGGGAAGGACCACGCCCTTACATATATACGCCCCATAATACCACCGTAAAATAGCAGCTTGAAGTTGCTGCTGGTGCTGGTTCATATGGTGAGTGAGAACCGGAGACCCTTTTTGCTGAAAACGAGGCATTTAATCTTAATCCTCAGGGGTGACAGCACATCTGCATTTTGATCCCTAATCGATAATCGATTTAAAGTATATGTACCACAGCCACGGATTCACTTACCACCAGGTGTGCTGAGTGCTCACTTGTCGCCCTTATTCTATATAAATGTACATTTTACTTGTAGAAGCCTTACAGTTTAGGGAAATGCTAGCCTTAAAATTATATAGTACATTAGAAGTTCAAACCGCAGTGCATCACAGAAGTTGCACGTCATACATTTTTTACGTGCTGTTCAACCATGTGTACAGCGACAAAAGAATATTGCTACGAATTTTGCATGACTGAAAAGACTGACTTAGTCGTTATAGGTAAGGATACATTGCAGAAACTCTAACGATTATAAACCGAGTGTCAGTGTTCACGTTCTTTCCGTGACGTAAATACAGTAATAGTCACAATAATAATATTGATTTTCCATGAGATTTCGAACGACTCACATCAAATTATTGGTAAAAAGAAACAGGTGACATTATATAAATCAAAATATAATATTTTAAAATAATTAGCTATATGTAATTTTGAATTTCAATACCTTAAAAGCAGTTTTGACAGTGTTTCTGACAGAAACAGCAAAGACATAAAAGACGATTTATATTGTAGCATAAAATTATACTAATAGAGTCAAACATTGAATAAATAACTTTGCCTACAAATACTGGAAAAGCTTTCCGTATTTAGAAATCGATCAAATGGCGCATGCGTGGCCATCATGTTCACCATTCGACGGCGCTGTTAGCTTAACCTTATCCCCTCAATCTCATTACTTAAATTAATTTGCTCCTTAAATCTATTCGCGTTAAAAACCATCGAGACGGACAACTAGAATTCTTTGATTCACGTGAAAATCAAAAACTTAAGCGTGCGTAAATTTATTGCACAGGGGTTGAATCGGTAGTAAAACTTGTTATGATGATGCCCCATAGACGATTTTTGACCACGGCAACAGCTAGTGATTAATCGTAAGCTCACAACTGGCCAAGGGATATCTAGTATCATAAGTGTAAACACAAAGGTACTCACTCGTACTCTACTCCTACCCTAAACTATCCATTTTACTTAAACTTACAATTTGCGCTTAAATAATATTATGTACAGATGTTAGTTCGGGCTGGGTTTCTAACACTAGACTATACTGTAAAACTAAAAACGCTATATTGTATTATAAAATGCACCTAGAACTTCGGTGCATTACGAAGATGTTTTAATATCCGAAATAAATAACCTTATTGTTTGGTACATTTAAATAATAAAAAGGAATAGCTGAGATTTTTATCTTTTTTTTTAACTTAACAATAAGCCACTTGAGATTAAAATACGACCCCTATAGCCTAGGCGTGATTAAACATGATTACAAATTCAAAAGCAGCTAGGAAATAAAAATTAAATACAAAACGGGCTTTAAAACAAAAGAAAGACAAAGCTGCTAGTTAACCATGGGGCAAACAGCTGAGCCTTTTATGATATTTTTATTCGAGCTTACGGCACCACAATTCATCGATGCCTCCCTGACCTCGGATAAAGCTAACGGCCCGGTGCATTTGCCGTAGCGAGTTCAACGGCACGCGTTTTTTTTTCGCCAACTTTTACAACCGACATCGCCATTCAAGCCGCGTCTGCTATAAGCTCATAATGCATCAGATTAAGAGGGGAATACTACGCAGCGCGTTCAATAGATGGCGTTGATTGTGCACACAGCGACCACTCCCAAGTGCTTTCTCCTTAGTTGACACGATGGCTTACATATAATACTCAACACATTTGTAGGTTTTACCGCCCACATATTTTCTTGCTAAATTTGAAACGTCTTTGATAAAGTTAAATTATATTTAAATGTCCTTATCTATAAAATAACCGATAACTATCTAGTCATACTTTCCAATAAAAATATAACATGTTTGATATTATTCAAGTACGCCTAAATGTTTGGTGAAAACCAACAACAAGAACGAAGGTACGAACGAAATAATGAACAAGAAAAGGAAATTCTAAAAAATACTTTACTAAAATACTATAAATACTAGTACATAAAACTACCTAATAATAACTATAATAATCGCGGTCTGACTACATACTTATAATTGCTAGCATCTCGTGAAAAGGGCCCAACTATCGATTTAAAAATAGTGCTGTCATGTCGAGCGAGACACTTCAAATAAATTTATACTAGACAATTTATAGTATTGTGATGGTAATAACTGTAACAAAAACAATATATACATACACATCAACACAATCTATCGATATTTTTCTATATTTATTAACTAGTTATTTATACATAATTTATTTGCAATCGCGTTGACGAAAACGGCTATAACGCTTTCAAAGAGCTTTACCGAAGCGGCGAAAAATCGATGTTGCTAGGTTTCATTCCTGATTCGTTAATTTCATGCTTTCATGCACAGAGCAAAAGATTTGACTAGTCCGTGCAATATGATGCAAATTTCGCTACAGAAATAACCTTCCAATAGACCAATGGCCAGATTATACCAGAGTAGGTCTACCACGCTAGAGTGCGCGTGTTCTTATCCTGCAATTCCGTCAGATTTTTTAATCACACGGTTTCACAGCCAGGCAAACTGAATTATTATAGACTAATAAAATGATTTTTTTGCGTACATTTTAATGACAGCGCCATTAAAATTTTAGGTACTTTTAAACCGTTTAAAGCTTTCACTTTGTTTTAATAATGTTTAATTACAATATTTTACAGAAAATTCGTTTAAAAACAATATAGACACTGGATTTTTTATCGTATTTATATAATTAATTCAATATTAACAATCATCACTCTTTTTAATTTGAATTCAGAATACAGAAAATAAATGCGCCACCAGCATCAAATTGACATTGAAATATTTTTTTATGTGACCAGTACCAGTAGAGTTAGTGTTAATGACAGTATGCGAGGTTAGAGGTTAGACTTTATAGAAGATACAAAAGCTCTTGGTTATGAGTGGTATTTATCCTTGCTTATGATTTGTCTACGTACGTGTAATATGTTTAAAGAGGCTACGCATTCGCCATAAATATGTACAGTATTTGAGCAACCTAAGTTCGATCCCGAAATTCTTGATTGCAACTTTAAGTGCTGATTTACTTACTACGTGCTTAGTAGTGAAAAGTAGACCGTGAGGACACCTGCATGAGGAATAAAATATTTTAAGCATAACACATGTTGTTAAGATGAGGATATAATATCATTTAATATTTATTATCTAGAATTTAAAAGAAAATATTGAACTTAGTTATTCTTTGTACAATAAAGTGATACGCACTAACTACCTATTTATAAAGTGTCAAAAGAAATTATAACAACGAAATAATATCAAAAATTGTTAACGACTTGTACAGCTATATAACAGACAGAGGGTATGTCATAATGAAGATAAGCCGTGTGTCATGACATTGAGTGATACCAAATAACGTTCTAGTGAGACGTCATTACCTTATCGGTTTTCTGACCAGAGATAGAGAACTGTTGAAATGACCTACGTAGCGCCATTTGTTTAAACATACCTTAGTATAGACGCCGATTACGTTTCTATTTTGCTGTGTGCACAGTTACAGTAATACTGAATCACCAACAATATTAATTGGGTTTAATATACTCTAATGTAGACATAATATAGTTAAAAGCATAGTAATATATATGTTTTAGCTCTTACGTATGTTTCTGCCTCGGCAATAACTCCTGAATACTGTCGATCCAACGTAGGAAATATTTAAATTGTCATATTTTGAGATATAGAAGATAGCAATGAACTTTAAAAATATATATTTTGTGGTATTTTCGGGGAGATTTAATAATAATCAGGAGTTCATTTTGCGCGTCTTTTAGTATTATTAAATGAAAGGTTATCACTTATAAATCAAATCATTTTTTCTCCAGATCGATTGCAATATATATATATATATATATATATATATATATAAAAAAAAAAAATATATATATATATATACAATAACACACCTTCTCCTTCAAATCGACCTCGAGTCGAACCCGATAATACAACCCGATAGTGTTAAATACGTAAAAAATATCTGATACGCGTTTATTATTTTAATTTATCAATAGACGATAAGTCCATTCATACACTCGGCGTCAATACGACTAGCTGTTTAAGTTATCACCAATATTTTAAAAGAAATTTAATGTATGTTTACTAATGTTTTAACATTTTATTCGTAAATAATTACGTTGTTTTTGTTACAATCTTATCTGTAGCAAGTGCGTAAGCTAAGTTAGTTTATATATCAAAGTACAAGCAGCAATATAAAACAGATAATATTGTTTACATCGATCACTAATAAAGAACATTGTTTACTTACTTTTTTTATTGTACAAGGGTGAAAAACGAGCACACAGTCCACCTGATGGTAAGTGGATGCTGTGGCCCATAGACTTATGCATCTTTCCTCGATCACGAATCAAAATGCTGATGCATTGTCACCCGTGAGGACTAAGATGGAATGCCTCAATTCCAGTAAAATGGGTCTCCACTTCTCTACACGCACCATACGAAACACAGCAGCGTTCAGCTGCTATTTCACGCTGGTATTCCGTGAGAGCGTGGTCCTTGCCCCGTCGAGCCGACCCATTCGTGCTACAACTATAATGTCCTCCAGACCGAATTTCGGCCACGGCGGCCTGCCTCAACGGAGGCTAGCCATCGGCGCAGGACAGGATTATAGTGCCCAAGTGTATGCGCAAGCACAGGTGCACTCTCTATTCCCTCACTCTCATAATCCGATGGGACGGTAAACCGACACGACCGGAGAGAGATCAGGCGCAGGACCAACGGCTTTACGTGCTTTCCGAGGCACGGGGGTGAGACACCGATAACTTCCCGACTCGGGGCAACTACTGAGAATTTCTTGACGGAAAAACTCAATAATTAATTTTTTTGGCCCGACCCGGGATTTGAACACAGGACCTCATGATCAGCAGTCGCACTACTACAACCACTTGACCAACGAGGCAGCCGTTGTACTGCAGCCACAACATGGCAACAATGAAAGTCACAAATGCGTTATCACTGCAATACGATGGCATGCCTATGAAATTGTAATAATTTTAGCTCATGATGCTTTAAATTATTTATATTATTATATTTTCTTACCTAAGTAATACGGCTGCATTTTTCTTGTCCACCGCAACTGTGGTCTCCCACTCAAATTTTGCAGAAGCGTTTCTTCTTATTTTACCACGGAATCCTTGACTGCGAACAACATATAATAAAGTCGTGAGAATCGTTATTGTTAAAAATGGAATGCGAAACGTACTTACTATAGGAACAATTTGCACACGGCGATTTATGAAATAAAAATTAAGGAATAAATTATTGTCGATCATTACGACCATCAAGTCCACCGCTAAACATAAGTATTCCCATGAGACTGCCTCTTAGCAGTCTTAAGGCATTTACCGAACCTAGAATGATCCATGACACACATTATAGTTTGTAGCCGGCTGCAAAATAAGGAGGTAGATTAAAATTCTACTACTGCACTAAAAGTGTACTACTTTTGATGATTCTTTTTTATTATACTAGAAATCAGCCCCGGCTTTGCACGAATGATTTCTGGATCTCGACAACACCACCACCTACCAGTTCTAATTGAGTTTTTAAACCAGGGACCCACTTAAATGACCACAAAAAATTCAGGACTGGAATGACTGGACAGGATTTCAGGACTAAGATGGAATGTCTCCGGTTCTCTACACTCACCATACAAAACATTGTAGCGTTAAGCTGCTATTTTACGTTGGTATTCTGATAGTGTGGTCCTACCCGGTCGAGCCGACCCATTCGTGCTACAACCATAATATAGCTGCAGCGTGGCTCTACCTTGTAAAAACATATTCTTGACTCGTTTCCATTAAAAAAGGGTCTCCGGTTCTCTTCACTCGCCATAGGAAACACAGCAGCATTAAGCTGCTATTTTGCGCTGGTATTCTGTGAGAGCGTGATCTCTCCCCGGTCGAGCCGATGCATTCGTGCTACGTCTATTAGAACTGCGACATGGCTCTACCACTTATAAAAGCAGTTTTTAAAACCAATTAAAGATTTAAACGTCAGAGAGTTGTTAATCACTTGTATTAGGTATATTTTTTTTAATGTTTAAGATAATTTTAAGAAATATGGAGAGATTTTTTATTACATAAAAACATGCTGTAAAAATTACAGGAAGCTACGGTTATCTTTAACTAATGTACTTTATAGTATTTTTCGCCTAAAACTGGAATGTTTTGAAACGTTCCATCAAATGGACTCTACCAGACTCGTCAACTTATTTTGCACTAAAACGAACAATTGGAAAAGTCCAAAAGAGATATCTCAGCAAACGTTTTATTCTACGAGGGAAAGTTTAAGAAAAAAATTTACCAGAAACTGTGTCCGACTGCATGCGTCAACAAAAATGTATCGCACATAGAAACTATAGTATTCTATGGTATTGCACAACTCCGAAATAGTTTTTTTGTTGACTTTTGTTAAACAGAGATTTTGACTACCTGCCTTTTTTCTAAACGCGTAGGCGCTCTTAGCCCTCAACCGGCACAAAGGTCGGCGAAATGTGTTTCAAGTCACTTTTAACGTTCCTATATACACGAGCGTTTTAGCTTGTCGCATATTTGTAGCCAATTATGCTATGGTACGTAGTAATATTATTGATTCAGTGACAATGGCCGTGGATCGTATGTTCAGGTTATAGACATTTAGTCATTAAGAACGTCAAAATCTAGGAATTACAATAAAAAGTTAGCGCTGAAGCGTATTTAATTCTAACAAAATGAGGCTATTTATGCAACTTAGAAACTACCATTCGAAAAGGTATTTGTAACTTTTTGTTTGAGTATTATTTATATTATAAGTTTCGTTATAATATTTTATAAGACAGCAACACACAAATTACCATACACGAGATGGTATTTCGTCATTTATGGAATGGTCTTTCACACTGTCACCTCTTACGACATCCATAGACGAAATGGAGTGATAGATTCTTATACGACGCCAACATATTTTCTCATGCCCTTTTTCTTTATGTACATTCAAAATAGTCAAATGTCAGGGTCTTGAATATGAACGCAATACCTTTATTACCTTTTCAGTGTAAGTGAAATACGTATTTATATGAATACAAGTAGTTATTGAATAACCGTTGAAACGACACTCTACTCGATGTATATTCGCGGACGTGCCGCGTTAGCAATGTTAATTCTTATTGCGTGCAGCGACGCTCTACTTGGTGTAACAGAACGTCGCATGGTCAGTTCCGCAGCCGTTTTTTTGTAAACTCATATGAGTTTTCAAAACGTAGATTGTTACACTAACGGCGCGGATATCCGCGCAGTAGTAACGATCTACGTGACAACTCACAGACAACTAGTACCTACAATTTCTCAGCAAAAGTAGATTCGCCTGGAATATTTATTAAACCATTAACAATATGATGCTATTTGGAAGAAATGTGCACATAAACGGTGGGCCGATGACATAATACAGTATGCAGGAAAAGATTGGATGAGCAAAAGTAAAAATAGAGAAATGTGGAATCAGATGGAGGAGGCCTTTACTCAAAATGGGATCCATATCTCTGAAAATATACACAGTTAACCGTACAAACAATAACTAATAAAAATAAGGTAATAATACTAACAACAAGTACTAATCAACATAAAATGCAAAATGTAGAAACGCTAGGGAATAAAATTTATTAACATTAACATTATTATGCTATTTGGAAGAAATTCATTTAACACATCATATTCTGAACAAAAATATTAGTCACATTTAAAAGGTTATGCAAATTAAAAGCCAGAACGATCATCCTGAGCAACCACTTCACTGGCAGCATAGTTAATTAAATTCACAAGTATGTAATATAATTTCAAGTCACGTAACGTGATTTCGTACGGACACTTATATGTAATGAAAGCAGAGCTTGAGCATCTTTGCTAAGTTTACAATAAATCCACAGTAGGAGAAATGTTTGGTTACAAAGACTTAGTGTCTTCCATCGCAAGTTGCATGATAAATGGCTGGCATTACGTACAGGCATAAGTACATCCGTAAGTGTGTAAAGTCTCGTACTCTACTCCTATCCTCTTCTAAAGGTGTGTCAACACGACATCCGGTCGATAGGAAGAGTGCCCGTTTTTATACGTAAATTCTCGTAAAATTCGCTCGCTAATCGCAAGTCTAATTTTACGTCACCGGACAAAAGTGTTGTACACGATTATCTAAAAACAATGAATGGTTAAATCTAGTGGTTCTGAAAGTGAAATTTAAACGCTACATTGTTATCTGGTTGGTGGAGTAGATATGATTTAACAATTTACAAGCGTCTTCGCCTCGTGTCACTGGTTTCACAACCGCATAAAAACGACTCGAACTGCTATTACAACGAAAACACTTTTTCTAAAGAGGCACAGCTATTTTTACATATTATCGGAAATATTATGAAAACCATACATAATAACATAAATAATTTCAAAATAATTTCAATTTAATTCAGTTTTGTTTGAGAGATGCCCTTAACGAGACTTCTCGAATTTCAATTCAGAGAAGTTCATTGTTTTTTTTTCTCATTTAGATTTTTTTAAATTACAGTAAAAAATCAACGATTACAAGCGTGATATTATTATTTGATAACAAATATATTATTATTTTTATATTCCTTTTTTATGTCGAATAATAATGGCGAGTTTTTCGACTATTCGCCATAGGAATGGAGATTAACCGGTATCAGACTATTGGCTATAACAACTATTCACGGCAAATGTAGTCTATACAAATAAATAAAACTAGAGGGTCTGTTCGTAATGACAAAATAACATATTTTAACTAAATGCATCTGAAAGTATAAACGATACTTAAAACAATATAATTTTATAAATTTTTATCTTTCTGTATGTCATCCTGTCTGTCTACTACTACTACTACTGTACTAACTACTTAAATGTCTTTTGTTGGACCAGTTTTGACGGAACTTCTACTGGCAGATAGCCGGTATTACAAGGAGTAACTTAGGCTACTTTTATTTTAGAAAAACAATGAGGGTACCGCGCAAAAAAATCAAAATTCATAAAAACCAACCGTTATAAATTTGATGCGGTCAAAGTCGCGGGTAACAGGTAATTTATTAATATAACAATAGCGATCCGCGCCGGCTTCGCACAGGTTATTTCTGGACCTCGACAACAGCGCCACCTATCGGGCCCAAATTAGTTTTTAAAAGCTCCAAGTTCCTAGATGGTTCAAAAATACACACAAAATAATTGATTAAAATCGCTAGAGCCGATTTCTAGTTTTAGGGAGACTAACGGACAGCTATTGATTTAAATATATATATATATAAAGTACGTATAAACCTCCACAATCTTAATATTTAATAGTATCCATCGTAAAGTTGTTGTTGTTTGAATAGTTACCAAGAATAAAGTTTGTAATTTTATTCATGTAGAAATTACCTTGTTTCGCGGACTTAAACAGTTTCGTAAATCAAACAATAATTTTATTTCAATACTTATTTTGCAAAGTTTTTTATTAATTATCAAAAAAAATTATAATACGAATATTTTGATGCTGAAGTTTGTTTTAGATTACAAACCTTAACATTTCTTTCTTTATACATTTGCTTTATACAGCGCAAAGATATAATTATAGATTAAATGAAAAGCGAAAAACAATTATCTTTCGAGTTAAAGCAGTAACAAAAACAGTAAAACTCCGTGATTCCTACTCTCTCTTTCTATCTTTCTATCTCTATCTCTCTCTCTCTATCTCTCTTTCTCTCTACATTGAAATTTCCAATAATGAACCCGACAGAGATGAGATTTCTTTACACATATTGGAGGACATTGCGTGTGGCGGAAGACGCCGCATCAGTTGTTCCGTTGCACTCTATTTCGCATCGAGCCTACATCCGAGTAAAGAGCAATATATGCACGGAGTCATTGTAAAAACTAATCTTCCATTCGATAAATGAAATATTTTTACTTGGACGATATTTTGATAACATTTTATATTCAGGAGCTTAATGTAAAAGAACATGCGTTCGGTGTGACTATAGAGTAAAGCCGACACGACGGACAGTGGGTCGAAACCTCAAAGGCCTCAACCTCAGGCTAAGGTTGCGGAGACCGACTGAAATATTTCATCAGTACGGAAGTAACGTTTTACGTCCAAAAAGAGGTCCCTCAAGAATGCGCGCGCATTATTTTCATCCCGCTTAACTTGTTGAAGCCTTCGGAAGTACCAATGAAAAGTCGACACCAGTTCCGAATAACCTTAAGACTGACCCACCGAAGTCACGACTCTATAAGTAATAAAACTTCCTCAGTACGATGATAAAAATAGTTATAGGTATTTCGAAAGACTACAGATAATTTTTTTCGAATAAATTTTTTTTATCTCACTTTCGGGTCGATAAGTAAAATAAATAGAGCTTAACGCTCGCCATAAATTTCATTCCACAAGTAACCCAGTGTCGATCCCCCGGCGTCACCAACATAATTATGTTGGTGACGCCGGGGGCATCATTTAATATATATATATATATATATATATATATATATATATATATATATATATATATATATATATATATAAATGATAGTTTATTGCTAATTTAAGTGCTGATTTACCAATAAAATATTTCGAGGACATATTAAGTCTGTGACACACACACGCATTGAAACGGCACAAAGGAGTAATTGTTCCAAAAATCGTATTGGAATTTAAAGGAGGCCCGTCTCCAGCTGTGGGACACCATCGCAACAACTGTGTTGCGATGGTGGCTGTGTAGCACCCGCGTCAGATCCAATCCAGCAAATTTATATATGTGTTCGTAATTCGCGTTCTCCAAAACGGCTCTAAAAATTTCGATAAAATTTACAATATAGAAAAATTTGACGTAACTAGGTCTCATTTCTGGCAGAATTCGTTTTCTACCGAGAGGTTACAGTTGAAAAATGTATCTATCATTACAGTGTTTTTACAAAAAATCGTTGCATTATCGATATGAAATGAAAACTGCAATACTTTTTTAAAAAGTAAAAATTAAAAAAGAAGAAAAACATAACCCTTCCTTGGCAGTCGGGTAAAAAACATATAAATATGTTAATTTTTCGCGATAACGGTTCTAACGAATTGGACGAAATTTTTAACTTAGTTAATGCTTTACATTTCGTTTAGGTAGGTGTCATCTCTGAGAAAACTATTTCTTTCTAACGCCGAGCAAACGTGATCGTTCAGGTAGACTGAAACAACTTTCATTAATTAAGTATGCGTGATTTCGATTTTGAGGTGATGTGCGATGCTCTTTATTGTATATTGTGTTTATCACTTGAAAAATAGACGAAATACGCTTTAAGGAAAAGGTAATATTTATTATATCATATCATATTCATAATTATAATTTCATTATATAATATTATAATATCATTAATGATGTCATCATAACATTCTTTCGTCTTTAATATTATATCGGGCTTAAAAATCAAGACCGCTAGGAGGCTCAGACGGGTACGCTGGTCATTGGCACTGCCATAGGGGTCTACGCCCGTAATAAGTGACCTAGCACTGGGTGCACCTTCATCGCGGATAAGGGTAACGGTGCACCTGGCGGTTGTGTTGCCGCGTTTTTGTACCACCGCTACCATAGTGCTATCTGTCTGCGGCAGTTTATTTTAGAAAAGCGCGCAGATGGCGCGAACGCAGTCTGCCTCTCGATACGATTCTACACTCTACAGAGCTGTACGCAGGGTGCAGTTATGCATGTGGGCCACTCCCAGGGCCGAGTTGTAAACAAACCCGGTGAGGGCATTGGCTGCCGGCCACTCCCCGCTCTCGCCGCGCCAACGACGCCATTCAACCGGGAAGTTCACGCTTTATTTTTAGCATTTCACGAAACGAGCAACGCTGTACAATAAAATATAACGTACTTGTGCTGGATTGATGTCACAAAACGTATACGTTATTACCATATAATTTACCAGCGACAATGTTTAACAACTCGCATTTTAAAGTTTATTTCTCATAATGTCAATGGCTACTGCGGTTAAATTAAAAAACAAGAAAATATGTATACAAAGCTTGTACTATAATTAGGCTCCTTTTTTAAATCAAAACTAGGTTACCATAAAAATATTTACAACTAGGTATCTTATTTTGCTGACGCTTTACGCTTTAGAGTAATCATAAAATGATAAAATAAGAACGTAGACACGGAAGATGTGTATTTTAAAAGTAATAAAGTACGTAGTGACGGGTTAGGCATGGGCACCGTTTCGCCAGTGGGATATAAACGGTAACTCGGCTATTTTTGTAACCGGTCTTGCGAAAATAAAAGAACAAGTTAGAGGCGTATGTGATATCAGTATTGACGAGGGGTGAAACCGACATCGCATGACCAGGTGCAAAAGTCGGGGTCATTAGCCTCAGTAGCGTGACAAGTAACTAATAAGTGAAGCCCGCGTCACAGATACACGACGCGTCCGGGGACCCTTCTGGCAATAGTGCGTGACCATCGGCATTGACATTGGTGATATCGGCGAGCGCCAGGTCCGCGTCGGGGCCAAGAGCGCGGTGCTACTTCCGAAGATTGTTGTCTTCGGCTGCGTCGGAGGCGATGGCGCTCGGGCGCGAGTCAATGACCCGATGGCACGGATGGCGCGGAAGGGTGCGGGAGGGTGCGCGCGCACGCAGCGGTGCCCCGCCTTTATTTATTACGCTACGCGCGGCGCGCTCGGCGCCGGCAGCGCGCGGCGGGGCGGAGGCCGCATTCCGGGCGGCCGGCGCTGCGGCTCACCGCGATGCTAAAATAACATGCCCCATACCAGCCATACACCCATTGCCCGACGTCACAGGTTAAAATAATCTATCTCAAACTTACAGTTTCGGGAACGGGCAGCAAGCACGTGCGTCCACCTCGTGTACCGCCACTCTAATGTCCGTCGTCTGACAGGAACCAAAGACACTGTCCAGGTTGATATAGTTCGAACGGGAACGTGGTGCATGGTCGCGGTCACGTCGGCGCGTCTTTACTATATATATTAAGTCATCACAAAAGTTCACATGCCGCGCGCGAAGTCTCGGGTCGGAACGACGGAGTACGCGTCAAGTCAGTTTGCAGTATGACGCATTAGTGAGCGCGCGGCGCGGCTGTACAGAATGCGCAAGAAGACGGAGAGGTGGAAAGAGCGCGGGCCGCGGGGCTACTCCCCACCCCCCACCCCTGTGCTATGTGCTGCCCTCTAGGCCGAGCGCCGGGCTCATCGACCGCGTTCGCCCTCTCCTCGGCACGTTGCTGCCATGCCGCTCTAGCGGCTATAGCCGATACCGATAGCCGTCCGCAGCGAGACGCGCACCCATCCCGCCCGTACTCACCAGGAATATAATACCGCCCGCAACATTAACATAACGCATCCATCAACATATTACAAAAAACCCGAATTCCATGTATTATTAATAGCTTAACCTAATGAACTGAGTGGCAAACTTCATCAAGCTACCTTTTTTAAATAAACGCTTAACGATTCACGATTCACGAAATAAAGCAAAACAAACGTAACGTGCGTAAGCCAGTCGAGCTAAGTGGCTATAATCAAAAGACTCTAATCTAACGGAACCATGAAGCCAACGTGTCAACAACCACGCGTGCGTCGAAACCGGTCAGAAGTAATCGCAAAAATAAAGTACCTACCCACATTTTCTCAAAAAAGATGCAAAAATATAGGACTTTTGAGAAAATAAAAAACAGTACACATTTGTTCTCTTAATCTTTACGTATTTTTCCTTATATGTATATTTATTATTGCTCTTTGCTTTGGTCGTCCATTATCTAATCTTAAAAATAATTATAGGAGTCTGAGCAATTTAGATTCATAATGAAATAAATTAACAATTAGTTTTTAATAAAATTTATATATGCTCCATTTCTTTCTTCTTTCAATTCTTTTCGACCATGCCGATAAAAAAGATTCCGTGAAACTTACTTATTCGAGACTTCTAATCACAGTCAATATAAAAATGCGCGACAGTTGAATTAGGAATAAAAATATAGTATTTTTTGTACTATATTATTTTTCTATAATATACAGTATAATTGACTGAAATATAGTACGATACTATTTATTATAATACGGATGCAACCCTATTTTGCACCCACGCAAAAAGTAAAATGTAATGTCCTACATATCTTCCACTACTGGGCACAGGCCTAATTGCCTTTGAGGGTTTTATAGTGATGAAAAAGACTTGAAACATTTCTAATTTCTCAAACGACGTTTGTTTCTCACGTTGTTTTCCCTCACTGCTGACAGAGTTCAATGATGTCTAGTAAGATCTAGATCAGATCACTCACGTAAATTTAAAGTTCACGGTCAACCATTGAGCCCAAAAGCGCTCCTCACCAACTACGACGGTTCATCAATAAGGCAAAACAACTTAATTTATTTTGAAACAACAGTAATAGCACTAACATCACAGAATAAAGAGTAGCAACTGTATTCGGTTGTATTTTTATAGTAAAATTTTTGAAACTCGCTGTATTTCATCCATATTTTAATAAATATTAAATAGAGCCGTGGTAGCTCAGATGGTTAACGCCCGCTGTATATATAAAAAAAGAACGCGAGTAACCCGGGTTCGATCCCCGCCGGCACCAATGAAATCGTTAATTGCAATTTTAAAGTGCTGATTTACCACGTGCTCAGCGGTGAAGGAAAACATCGTGAGGAAACCTGCATTTCTGAGGAATACGAAAAAAAAATCGAAGACATGTGAAGTTCGCCAACACGCATTGGGGCAGCGCGGCGGCCACTTCCTTGCCCTAAAACCCTCTCAGAAATGAGGGGAGGCCTGTGCCCAGCAGTGGGACGTATATAGGCTGTAACTTTACTTTTACCTTACTTTACTTTAATAAATATTGACACAGCTTTTCAATATTTCGAGTCTAGATTTTTATTGATGTTGGTGACCGCAACTTTTTGCACGGCTTTGTTAAACTAGTTTGTTGTTTTCTGGCGCTCGAGTGAACTGGTTCACTCTCGAATAAGATGTGAAACGATTTGACCCCTCTAACGGGCGTCATTGTACGCGGAAGGTCGGTGCACATAATCCGTACGAAATCAAAAGTACATTGATGTTGGTGCCAACAGTACCATTGTCTACGGCGATTAAGTGAACGGATAATATGTCGAAGGAGAAAACGTATAATGCCGTAAAACATAAAGATTGCAATGTTTGTAATTAAAATGATTTTTTTAAGAAAATAAAGTTACAAACGAAGTTATAGTCCACCTGGTGGTAAGTGGCTACTGTAGTCCGTGGATACCTGGAGTCATCGGCAGAAAGTAACTTTAGGGGTGAGAGACGGCTGGATCTGAATCCTCCTACCAAACGTGACGATTGGTGAAAACGGAGACGATAGTTAACGATGGAGAAAAATGAAGAGGAAGATAGTACCTACGTACAATTTATTTATTTTTGAAATTATTACATTAAAAATATTTAACTGAAGGCATTTTAACATTTCACTAAATTATAGGCCGTTTTACAAACTGTTTTATTAAATTATCCTTATAAAATTACCAAAAAGCCGGGTAAAACATTGCACATTGTTTTAATTTTAAAGTTT
Organism: Parnassius apollo; assembly: GCA_907164705.1. Taxonomy (NCBI): domain Eukaryota; kingdom Metazoa; phylum Arthropoda; class Insecta; order Lepidoptera; family Papilionidae; genus Parnassius; species Parnassius apollo. The sequence goes on from CAJQZP010000001.1 coordinate 3,968,920, forward strand.
ATAATTTAAGTAAGTATCGAGAAAATATTATTTTAAATTTTAATATCATTCGGTTCAATTTTAATATGCTATACACTTAAATAAAAATAAAATATTTTTTCTTTCAGTATACATTCGGTCATCCGCCCGCTGTGCATTATATTGGCATACTTCGAAATGTCTCAGCCAGAATTTCAAAGCTAAGAAGGAAATAAAACTTACATAACGCTTTTGAAGAGCTTTTTTTTAGTACAGAAGGAAAACAATAAACACCGAGGATTGCAATAATAAATAAATGTAATAAATTATAACCCTAGAAAATGGTTAAAGCATCCCTGTAACATAAATCTATATAATTTTTAGTATTGCGCGACAAAGATTTTACTTATTTGATAAGGGATATTTTAAAATCGTTAAGTTTTTGGCGATAAAATTACTATTCATCTTACAGTAAGTAGTTAGTAAAAACGCACATACTTCTAGCTAACTATTGTACTAGGACTAATTAACTTGCTACTTACTAGACGCTACTCTGTGTAAAATTTAATATTAGTTAGGGTATTCGCAGAATGATAGCACTAAAAGGCAATAAGTATAAGCAAACAAGAAGTGCAGTGACCATTAAAATTGAGAGTGACACAGTGAGCACAACGGCCGACGTAAGTGCAATCGGCGATTTAACTACACCAGTTATCTAACTGGTGTAGTTAAATCTAAGATCCTGTGTAAAATATCAGTAGCAAACGCACCTCAATTAGCACACAGCAATCAATTAGAGGACCAGTGTGCGGGCAAGGGGTGGTATTAGAAATTGAAACTGATTATCCTAGTACAATTTAGATGTAACATACCAATTCTAATTTAATATCTAGATAATAGTAGGTATTTGACAAACACTGAAAAAAGCACGTTGGTTCAGTTATAATTTCTTTAAAGTTACTGGTTAGGTACCGCATGATACGAATCTATTATTAAACAGTGATGTCATACATCTTTATTAAAAAGAAAAATTGAAAACTTCGCAAAACGTGTATTATGCTAGCTCTAAGATGTTTAGCCCAGGTATTATTTGACAGAAATATATTACTATATTATTTGACAGAAATATATTACTATATTATTTGACAGAAAACTGAAACGATTTCCTTTTCAAATTCCCTACAATACTAGTTTTACCTATTTGAAGTTTCCATTCAAATATTAACGAAGAGGACGATAATTAAAATTGTATATACCCATTAATATTTCATAAATACAATGAATATTTTGCGAATCACTCCGCATTTAAACGTGGCTAAGAATTAGTGTCTCTGATCGGTCTGAGAGAGCGAAACTATGGCACGCCTACGCCCGGCAGCAGAAATAGCTGCGCGAGCGCCGCCAGTGACTCAGCACGGACAATGGACCTGGTGTCCCCGTGTGCGACAGCTTTCGCCAACGCGTCATCGTTAAACAGTACTTACTATCGATATTTTTCACAATGGGTCATGAAATGCATTTTCTTTAAACATTTAATAGAAAAAATACACACATCATTTAGTTAATTTATACAAACATTCGTTTCAACTTAAACAATATAAAACTTTTCATAAAGTTTCTATTTAAAAAGTAATAGTATTAGATTTTTAAATTATAACTTCAATATCGGGCAAACCCTAATATAAACATAGAGAGAATAATGTGGTTAACGTCTGAAAACCGTCGTTCTACTTCGTCACACTGATAAAAATTTTGTATTGACACCGGTAATTTCAGCAAGCTTGAGTACGGTTACTCAAATAGTTTTCGTCGCCAGTACGCAGCAAACAAATACGCACACATGTATGTACATACATACTAATGTTATGCTAATGATTACGCTGGACACATATTAATTTAAGTACGGCACTTTAGCCCAGCTATCGACAAAGGCATCCAATCAGTAACGGTCCAGGTCTTCGATGAAAGGAAGCCAACATAGCGGGCTTGTATGCTCCACGTCATTGTCGTGTGAACTAGATGGAAAAGCATACGCATGCCATTACAACACATTACACTGCTGCAATATTTGAAACACGGCATGATTTTACTGACACGACACTCATCACACGTTTTGAAAACTATAGACATTCGAAACACAACATCAATAATAAATGACAACGTATTAAAACAGTACCTTAAGTTAATAATAATGCGACTCCAGTAACAAAGTGGAGACTCGTAAAATTATGAGTAATAACAATAAAATTTATAAAATTATAACACAAATGCGCGAATACTGTATACATACTGCGTTTGACTGGTCCTACAGCATTCTCCACAACCAAACTCACCGCAAAAGTATTGCTCCTTCCGGACTTCACATAACAACTAACAATACATATTATGGGAAATATCGCCCATAAAAATAATACGCAATATTGAAAACTAACTTCTATAACTGTTTATCTAACCAAATTTTGATTGCATTATTAATTAGGCACAACTAGTACTACTTATGATTAAATGTGCGCGTTATTAGGCCTTAAGAATCACAATCATCATACATTTTAATTGTAGTTCAACGGAAAGAACTTTTCTTCTGACTGCGAAGTGAATATACGGATACGCGTAATGTTTACAAAGAAAGATGTAAGAACGGAACGTGTCAGAGAGAGACGGACAAATCGGGCGTGGGAACACACGCACGAAGTATCAGTGCGTTTTATCCTGAGGCGATTCAGGCAACAAGTTGTTGGAAAAATGCCGCCAAGTATTTTATCCCGGCTTTCTAAAGTCGCATGAAAATATTGCACCTTACAAAACAACTAGAATAGGCAGGCAACATTTAAACTCATTATACTTAATACAAATATTACTAGTATCCTTTATATCTAGTATAAGTTGCATATTGGAATCGAAAGTAAACAATATTATTAACAAATGAAACGTAAGCTAAGAAATTTAAATTTATGTTACTTCGTTAAAGTTTTATTCATGACACTGATGATGAATTTGTTACTTCCAAATTAAACTGCTAATCGAAAAGTCCACCATACAACAGATGAGGCCCATGACCGGTGGACTTAACGAACTGATGAAAAGAAGAAGAAAAATTGTATGAAAGTAACGAAACATTACTGATGCAACGGAAGTGTCATAACTCATAACGGAAGCAGAAACAGAAACAGAAGTCAAAACTAAATTTTAGCAGAAATAGAAACGGTAACGGATGCAGAAGTGGAAGTGTAAATACCATGTAAAAAGTACCATTTATGACAAATATTTTTTTTATAAATTAACATTTATAGTTGAGTACCGATGTGTTGTATTTTATGACCTAGAAATCTGTTTCAGAGTTCTTGATGTACAAGAATAACTTCGCTAAATAATTGATCACTGGTGACATTGCTCGAAGGAACTGTAAAATATTGGCGAACAAACGGCAAAAGTTGACCATATTTGTGTGTATTTCATTTCCACCACAAACTCCTGAAGGTAGATTACGTCCATAAAAGAGATTATCACTCTTGTTACTGGTGCAACGTGGATTCTATCATTTGTAATGATGAATTCACCATTGATGATGACGTAGGTTGAACTTTATACTTAATTTGAGGTCGGTGCCTTTGGGGAAAGGTCGTCTTCAAAGTTCCAATAAAATTTCAGTAATAAAATTTGCACAAACAAAAGCAGAACGGATGTCAAAAAGCGTACAGAACTTCCGCAGGTGCGAATGTCGAAGCGGAGGTCTGTTGCATCACTACGAATCATCCGATTTTAGTGTCCAGAATTAGAATTAAACGTAAGATTCATTACAAAGTTTGGAAATTATACACTACAAAAATACTAGCTGAACGTTAAGGACACAGCGATATGATTTTAAATCGATATAAACCAGGACTGTTGATGTTTTATTAAAGCGACCTACGCTTCAAAACAACGGAAAACGGCGTTAGCATCGAGGGAAGTTGAAGATGTGTCGCTTTAGCGTTTACTGCTCATGTAATATCGACAACCGTAAGACGCTTACCGGTACCACACAACAATAATTATAGATTCGTAACGAAAAAAAATTGATTTTTATTTATGTCTCTCTATAATATCGAATGTTTTTTTTTAAATAATTCATATTGATAAAGATAAAGAAATTATAATTTAACCGGCGGTAAAAAACTTAGACGTTCGAGTTCTCATTTTTTAAGCGATAACCATATAATATTTTTCGATAATATGAAAAGTATGACATTAGTATGTATGACATACATTAGTAAGTATGACAAAAGTATGATGTACTATAAACTAAGCATGACAATATAAAATGAAACGATAAACATGTTCTAATGACATAAATTTCGTTGTATTCATAATTATTTTACAAATATCAAGTGAACAAAGAGCTACGTTATGGGTCATAAAACGTTTTCTCGTGGTGCATATGATATGCATACGACTCAATAAATAAATACTAATGATATAATATATACTTGGACTATTTGACATTAATTCGTTACGTATAGTAGGAAAGCCCATGATGCTAAATGAGGATTTACCCGAGCGTCGTGGGGACCTATTAAATGTTGTAGATTAGTTGATAGGAAGAAAAAAATTATATAATGTTTCCTCTTCCAGGAGAAGCGTCTACAGATTTTCAGACATGTAAAAACTAATACAAACTACTAAATATGTTCAATATTCAAAGGGGATGTTAAGTGAACCCTAAAAAGGCTCCTTTTCAAAAGACACAAAGCTCGTAGAGAATTTTTGAAAATGTGAAACAAAATTACCAAATTGAAAATCCTCGAACGTCTCAGATTATTTATACGGAAGGTTTTATACAGAAGATTCAGCTTCAGATCCCGGTTATGGTAGCTTAAAATCTGACGATTATTTTTAGGGATATAAATTATCTGACTTTTAAAAATAATTTTTAATGAATTTTTTTCGCAATAACCATAAAATGTTACTGTGAATGGGTCGGTATGGCACGAGAGAGTCAGAGGTAGGGAATAAGTAAAAGGGAGAAAACGGCGCGGAATGCGGTATACATGCTTTACTCCAGCAGTACGCTCTTATCTTCATAGACGATTTTTAGTATTTCGGCTTGTGGAAATCGGCAGATTATCTTCTTTTGTCATTATTTTCTTCAAAAAAAATTTACTACTTTGTAACCCTCCCCCACTCCCTTTCGTTACGCTCAAATTGTCAGATTTTCTAAATGCACTCTTTTTAGCTCATAATTAACCCACCTTACCTTAATCTGACGCCCTTGAGTAAATCCGAAAAATCCCCTCTTGGGCTCCCCTACTATTACTGGGTCCAATTGTGATTTTAAGCCATCCAGGCGTCTATTTAAATAAAAACAAATAAAATTATCAAAATTGTTCGAGCCATTTTCGAGTTTTAGGGAGACTAACGGACCGCAATTCATTTTATATATAGAGATTACTTTCTTTTCTTTAAAAAATACTTTTGTTTCTTTAAAAAACAAACGTTTGACAAAACAAAATTCTTTCGTCGGCAAATAAAAAAAACGATTTTATTTTTATTTCTATACTCTAATAATGGGCATGATCTGACTCGTATTTTGGATACAGACCTTAGCTTAAATTATATATTTTTTTTCAAAATTCAGTGATGGTGCAGCGTGATCGTGCGATCGAGATAGACCAAACTAGGATGCGAGTAGAGCGAGGCAGTCGACCTTGTGCGGTGTTTACATCGGCGCATCGGTCGCGGGCGTCAGGGCCGCGCGTTGCACCGCGTGGGACACAAACAACCCGTATAGCCACACCACACCTACGGCGCTAATGTAAGTAGGTACCTAGTGTGGCCATAAATTCTGCTACACATTAATAAAACTTGTGTATATCTTTGTAGAAGTCTAAGCGATTGATTAAATACAATTTCATAAAAGCCAATGCAGCCCTCTAATCTCTATGACCAAGAATGAATGGTAGACCCATTCATATGGATTCCACGGTCGGAAGTGGTCGAAATACAGCTCTTATGAAATCCGCAACATTGTTTTCGACCTGGTTTTAGTTATTCGTACCCGGTGACCAGGAGCAGTCTTGCTAACACAACATTTATAAAAAGTGCACCACTAAGAGGCTTTACCATACATCACGACGAGCAAGATAAATTTTATCCTACGTACTCACGTAGAACTTTTCCAACAAGTTGCGAGGCTTCTTTAAAGCTGTGAGGAAGAATTTTGTCATTTTGCTTCAATCCTGTAATGAGTAAATTCCCAAATCTGTAATGAGCACATTTTTGTGTCTTCCAACAGTGTATCAGGACACCAAACGTTTTGATCAGCTTTTAATCAGAAGGGACTGATTAAGGTAAGCTCTGTGTCGATGGTAGCACTAAGCACGCTTTAGCATTTTGATTAATAATTTTGGATCGTATACTAGAGGGAATCCTCCACGCTTTTTCAGTCACAGTACGCGCTACTTCGAAGCCTTACATGTAGGGCGACGAACAACCTGTTTTTAACCTAGGCCTCAATTATGTACCAAGAGGAAGGCCTAATATGCTCTCCTTTGGCACTCTAGGTCAGGAGTGCCACAGCCCAGGCCGTTAGATTTTATAAGAAGCCGTTTTGTGAAAGAAAAGTCAACTCCCCACCTCAACATTTAAAATATTACTATAAAAAATCTGAATATACTTTCTATTAAAATATAATGAAGACGGTAGTAGCTTTGGCGTACACACACGCACGCACGCACGTACCCACTAACATACCCGCACTCAAGCACGCACGCAAGCTCGCACGCACGTATAAAATACTTACATTATGTTGTTTAATTCATTTTCAAGTTAACTTATTATATTAAATAAGTTAACTTAGTATATTAAATAAAGTAACTAGCGATAATAAGGGGCGGCATTTTCTGCTCTATCGGCTCTGTGTGGTGATTTATAGTCTTTAACAAAGGAATTGTTGGTGTACCTTTGTACCAAACTATCGACACTACGATACACAAACACACATACCGCTGATACCTGGCAACTGACAGCCTACTTCATAATGAAATATTGGAATGTAATTTAACAATCACTGTAAAAAAAGGATAATAACGACAAATCAATCTAAGCTTTTTACATGCAAACTAAAATTGAATTCAGTAACATTTTTATGTTGTAACATATTATTTATTTATGGACAGACTAGTCATAGTGCTTCGGGTATGCAGGACACCGCCGCTTGCGTCCGGTTGGTCGCGATGCACACGAATCAAGCGAGGATGCCACTGAACTCTTAAAGCGTTGTGTGGACTCAGAGTTTTTGCTGTCACACATACTTTTGGGTCGACTGGTCACTAACAAATTATGCAGCATGTTATACCTATAATACGCACTTAAACTACTTTTTTGTAGAGCAAAACGTCGTGTTGTGTAAATCTTAATATATATAAATTACGTGTCACGTTGTTTGTCCGCGATGGACTCCTAAACTACTTAACCGATTTTAATCAAATTTGCACACCGTGTGCAGCTTAGTCCAACTTGAGGGATAGGATAGTTTTTTTTGCCCATGAGTGAGCCACAATTTTTTTTTTTCTAATTTAAGGATTTTTAATACGACGTGACAAAGGGTCGTCGAAAAGGGCAGAACAACGTCTGTCTGGCAAGCTAGTATAATATAAATTTTTTCTAACATAACCCTATAAGTCGTAACAAGGTATAAGTTGTAACAAACAGAAAACAATTTTCTTCAACATTTGGATATAAAATAAAAAAGGCACGTGTTAAAACACTCTTTTTAATTAAGATACGACATATGGCGCATGAGCTAGGTATATTAGGGTTTTAGTCTGTTTTTAACATTTACAAAATTATTACACATGTCATTTGGATTTAGATAATGTGATGCAAGACTATTCGATTAAAATAATTTAAAGCTACTTTTATCATAATAATATAATTTAAAATTTATGATAGTTAATGTCTATTCAGATATATTGCAATTACGTAGTAAATTTACATCTTTCTAATGTCTAAAAGTATATAGAGTTATATAACAATTACATTACATTTGGTAATGCTTTTTAGCTTCACGACCCGTACTTATTAACCTAGCATTGATCAAAAAGAAAAAACCCTATAAAGTCCACGATATACAATAAAAAGTTTTGTTTTGAAATCGGGCGCCTACTGTTAGACCCAGATCCTGATGCATCAAACCTTACGTCATCAGATACACGAACGAAACTATTTTGAAACGAAGGTAGTACCTAACTCAAAACACTACCAAACAAAAGTAAGGTTGCCATAATATTCTAACTTGGAAGGTGTTCTGTCGTAATCGTACATGTACATCAATTCATATATGGTTACGACACGACGATTCAAATAAAAATGACGGAAAGTACTTGTTTTGATAGTTTTCACGAAACCGGCTATTTAATTAAAGCCTGGAAAAAAAACACAGATAGAAACGCCCTTAAAAATGTTAATTTGTTTTTGACTTTTAAAGTAAGAACATACTAGAGACTGGTCGTGATGCGGCATGCCGTTGCGGCAGGCCGCACTTTTTTTATAGGATAGGGTGACAAACGGGCACACAGTCCACGTGATGGTAAGTGGTGGCCCATAGACATCTGCATCTATCCTCGATTACGAATCAAAATGCAGATGCGTTGTCACCCCTGAGCACTAAGATGGAATGCCTCGTTTCCAGTAAAAGGGTCTTCGGTTCTCTACACTCAACATACGAAACACAGCAGCATTAAGCTCCTATTTCACGCTGATATTCTGTGAGAGCGTGGTCCTTCCCCGGTCGAGCCGACCCATTCGTGCTACAACTATACTTCCAATATAACTGCAGCATGGCTCTACCACGTATAATATTTACCACGTATATTACATGAAACCTCGATTTTTGTATGAAACCGCATGATATTGACAAACTGATTTGCGGCCAGCCATCGACCGCTCCGGTTGTCTTGGGAATGCGGCGGGCCGCACCGGTTTAATGATGAGGAGCGCCGCATCCTCTCCACGCACTCTGCGCGGGTAGCCGCAAGCGCGGCTTAACACCCCAGCCAGTCACTAAACCATAGATAATATACTATAATATCTACTAATAACAGCACCGTACTAGTAATACCACTACATGAGGAAATACACATCAGAAAACACAAAGAAAACTTTTTCGCCTCTACGTGAAGCATTCTCAGGTTAAGTAGACTTTGCTCCGGCTGGCCGCTAACTTAGCTAGATTTTTAATATCTTTAATGTAATTATATCATTAATTCGATTATTAAAGTTAGTGAACATAGAACACTTCACTATTAAAACCGTTCATAATCGAACATTGGTATTAAGAGCAATTAGGATAACGAGCATTGAGTATAGATTTAGGATCAGCTAAAGTTCGACGGTGCTATGTAATTGAATTACGTTTCAAATTAGTAACGCTTACTGACAGTTTCGAATTTAAACAAAGATTTAAGTTCGCTAGATCTCATTTCCATATCACCTCCTACCTCCTACATGCTTTATAATATAAAGCATGTAGGACACTGTACGAAGGGCGCGTGGCGCGTGTCATGGATTTTAACACAAATTTGAGTGCACTGTTTTCTATAACATAATAATGTAGGTTCCTGCTTAATGTTTCATGGTGAACGCAGTCGAAAGCCTTGGAAAGATCACAAATTATACCCAAAACATCCTCTGAATTCTCCCATCCACAGAAAATATGTTTAATCAGCTCAACACCGGCGTCAGTTGTCGGGCAACCCCCTGTAAAAACAGACTGATTTTTATGTAGTAATTTATTGACATTAAAAAAAACTTGACATTTTATCAAGAATAATTTTCATAAATTTTACTGAGCGTACAGTAACAGGTCTAAAATAAGTGGGGTGTAATGTACTACCAGATTTAAATAAAGGTGTAACTTTACTATGTTTCATTAAATCAGGAAACATGCCAGATTCGATATTAGTATTGAAATAAGAGCAAGTTGGGGTGCGACTGCATCTATAATAGACGCAATAACATTAGCGGAAACATACCCATACATATTATATACAACTCCATAGGTCCATTTTTGAAATATTTTGTAATATCTCCTGATCATATTTTATGAAATGCAAATTCTTTTTTACTAACATTTATATTTTGTTTGAGTAATGACTCGGCGATAGTAGGGGAGGAATTCGGTGACTTTGTAGTCAAGATCGGAATGTCGTTAAAATATTTTTTTCAATTAAATTCAATTCTTTATTTGCGCAATATGCGCTATATACATGATGTTACAGTAGTGAAATTACATTATTAATCGCCATATTTAGGCTCGTGCCATGCAAACATTTACAATTACAAGCTGTAGTGTCCAAATATAAATCAGGAAATTGAGATCATAATGATCTCAATTTACTGCTTTGATGACAAATTACAATGTCTAAATAATTTTTAAATTAATTTTAAATAAGATTTACTATCTTAGAGTAATATATATGCATACATACATCTCTAGAGGAAGTTGTGGCAGGCCTGCTGCACACCTTGTTTAATTTATGCTGGGAACTGAAGCGGGTACCGGTAGACTGGTGCAAAGCCGTGATAGTCCCAGTATATAAAGGAAAAGGGTCGCAGCGGGACTGTAAAAACTACCGTGGCATCAGCCTTCTTAGCATTGTGGGAAAACTGTATGCTTAGGTACTGATTAAAAGGGTCATGAAAGAAACTGATGGAAAAATTTGGGATGTGCAAGCGGGATTTAGAAAGTTTTTGGCCAAAAACCAAAAGGTTTTTTGTGCGTTCATGGACTTGGAAAAGGCCTATGACAGAGTGGATAGGGATGTGCTATGGCAAACACTGAACTCATTTGGGTTGAGCGCTGGCTTGATACAGGCATTGGAGTCTCTTTATAGGGACTCTAGTGCTTGTGTTAGGATCAACGGGGTCTACTCGGACTGGTTTGACATCCATAAAGGTGTCAGACAGGGCTGTGTGCTTCCCCGTGGCTGTTCAACCTATTTATGGACAGTTGTTTGCAAAATTTGAAAGTTGAAGAATGCGGATTAAGAATGGGTGAGTAAACGTCAAATGCCTTTTGTACGCCGATGATCAAGTTATTCTTGCGTCGTCGGCGGCCGAGTTGCAAATGATGGTTACATTAATGAACAGATCATTAAAAGAAAGGGGTATGAAAGTGAACGCAAGTAAGACGAAGGTTATGGTTTTTGAAAGAGAAGAAAGTAAAACGATTTGTGAAATAAGAATAGAAGGGGAGTTGATCGAGCAAGTAGATGAGTTTGTATATTTGGGCTGCGTATTTAGCATGGATGGGAGATATGGTAAGGATATAGAACGACGAGTGAATGTGGGAAATAGAGTAAATGGGGCTCTGCACTCTATTGTGAAGAGTCAAAATGTGTCAAAAAAGGCACGTATGGCAATTCACAATGCTGTGTTGGTCCCTACTTTAACGTATGATAGTGAAAGTTGGGTGTGACAAAAGAAGCACGAGAGTAGAATCAACGCAGTAGAAATGCGGTCGTTAAGGAGTATGTTAGGGCTGAATCTGAACGACAGGGTAAGAAATTGTGTAATGAGAGAAGAGTGTGGTTTGCAAGATGATGTTGTGACCAGAATTAAGAAAGGAATGCTTCGGTGGTTTGGTCATGTGGAAAGAATGAATGAGGAAAGAGTGACAAAGAAAATTTATGTTGCAGAAGTGAATGGCAGAGTCGGAAAGGGACGTCCTAGGCGAAAATTTATCGACCAAATTGGCGATTTATTGAAAACGGGCCAAATTAGGAGTACCCTTAACCGACGAGCATGTATGCGTAGGTGTATGGATGTGAAGGAGGCGAGAGAGGTGTGTTATTGGATCGTGCCAAATGGAAGTCTGTAGTCTCTGCCTACCCCTCTGGGTGACAGGCGTGAGTGTTTATGTACATACATCTCTCTATGCATACATATACGTGTATGCATAGAGAAAACTTACAATTCTACAAACCATCGACTATATTCAATAAAGTTCTATTTCTGTATCATTAAGATAAGAGTCAGGATCATTCATTGATAATGCCGTATTACGGCGACCAAAAAAAATTCACTACCTTCTACCTAATAATATATATTACTACTTAGAAGCTATAAGACAACATAACATCCCGTAAGTATCGTAAAAGACGGCTGAGAGAAATAAAACAATAACTTCCTGATCGCAACTTAGTAATACAGGGAACTATGGCAAATATTCCCCCTACGTTCCAGTGGACTTTCGATTGATTGTATTTAATGCATGAATGATGGATAATGTCTTGAGGGAGCAGAGAGAAAAAGTTGTACTCTAGTGACAAAAGAGAAGGCAGATCGTGGTCGTGCCACTGTTATATTACTATACTAATTTACGTGGTAGAGCCACGCTACAGCTATAATAGTTGTAGTACTAACGGGTCGGCTCGACCGGGCAAAACCACGCTCTCACAGAATGCTAGCATTAAATAGCAGCTTAATGCTGCTGTTTTTCGTATAGTCAGTGTACAGAACCAGAGACCCATTTTACTGGAATCGAGGTATTCCGTCTTAGTCCTCAGGGGAGGTTAAATGTCTACGGGCCACAGCATCCACTTACCATCAGGTGGACTATGTGCTCGTTTGTCATCCTTATTGTATAAAGTAAACAGAGTTCACATATTAACGGACATGAACATTCACTATACACAAACACAAATTGAGCAAGTAGAGGCTATGTTCCGGTTGCCATTTAAGATTTTACAGTATATATTATATCTTAATTTATAGTCTACACGTAATATTTCCTGTAGAAGTATCTGGTATAGAGAGGAAAATATTTGCGTCTATGTACCATCACAGGATAATTAAATAAATTTAATTTCGTAATTCAATTTTCTTGCACTAAGATATTTACAACGTGGTACTTCTGATAATAAAATTTTAGGTTTGCTCGCATTGATTCAAGACTCTCTTAGAAAAAACAATAGTTCGTGAGGATTTTTATCATTAATTCCTCCAAGTATTATTACAAAATCATCGCCGTTCAATTTGCTTAACTCAGATTTTGCAGGCGCTAACACCTTTTTTAAAGGGGCTCTATACTTCGAGTAGCAAATTACTATAAATTCAAAACCAAACATCAACATTATATAACCTTGTTCATCCGCCACAATAACAATTTTTCGTTTCTCTACTTTATTTTTCTTTTTCATGAGAAAGTATTCCTTCTTTACTTATATATACAGAACAGGAGTGTCATAGTTTGTTTCTGTTTTTGTTGAAAATCTATTTGCAACATTTTATTTGGAAATGTAAGACAACAATGGTAGGCAAGTTCAAGGTTTTTTCAGGTAGTAATGACATAACATTTAACTTATTTAAGTTGTCATTCTTTATCGAGCAGGTAGATTCAGTATTGTCGTATCGAATATGCGTGATTCTTCGTATCGTTTAGTGAATTAGTCCGTTATACACACAACACACACACACACACACACACACACACACACACACACACACACACACACACACATACACACACGCACGCACGCACGCACGCACGCACGCACGCACGCACAAGCACGCACGCAAACACGCACGCACGCACGCACGCACGCACGCACGCACGCACGCACGCTGTAGTGTTATGCTACTTAC